>OY294017.1:21914413-22415410 GCA_958510785.1 Exephanes ischioxanthus
AGATATCGAATTAAAACCTCCGCCATTGTTTTCAAGTGGCATATTTACCAACCGATTTCATTAACGAAAAAATTCTAAAAAATTTTTTTGTAAAAATACCATTTTTGTCAAAAAATGGTAAGGGTACCCCCTTCTCATTTTTCCACTTTCAAAATGGCCAAATATTTTTTTTCGAGATATCGATTTTTTACCTTCTCCATTGGCTTCAAGTGACCCATTTCCGGCTCAAAACACATGCAACTTGTCCTTTTTTAGAAATTTTAAAAATTGACCATTCTCAGCATAGGGAATCCTAGGTTAAATTTTGCGAAACGGCACTTTTTTTCAAAAAATTTCGAGATATCGAATTAAAACCTCCGCCATTGTTTTCAAGTGGCATATTTACCAACCGATTTCATTAACGGAAAAATTCTAAAAAATTTTTTTGTAAAAATACCATTTTTGTCAAAAAATGGTAAGGGTACCCCCTTCTCATTTTTCCACTTTCAAAATGGCCAAATATTTTTTTTCGAGATATCGATTTTTTACCTTCTCCATTGGCTTCAAGTGACCCATTTCCGGCTCAAAACACATGCAACTTGTCCTTTTTTAGAAATTTTAAAAATTGACCATTCTCAGCATAGGGAATCCTATGTTAAATTTTCCGAAACGGCACTTTTTTTCAAAAAATTTCGAGATATCGAATTAAAACCTCCGCCATTGTTTTCAAGTGGCTTATTTACCAACCGATTTCATTAACAGAAAAATTCTAAAAAATTTTTTTGTAAAAATACCATTTTTGTCAAAAAATGGTAAGGGTACCCCCTTCTCATTTTTCCACTTTCAAAATGGCCAAATATTTTTTTTCGAGATATCGATTTTTTACCTTCTCCATTGGCTTCAAGTGACCCATTTCCGGCTCAAAACACATGCAACTTGTCCTTTTTTCGAAATTTTAAAAATTGACCATTCTCAGCATAGGGAATCCTATGTTAAATTTTGCGAAACGGCACTTTTTTTCAAAAAATTTCGAGATATCGAATTAAAACCTCCGCCATTGTTTTCAAGTGGCATATTTACCAACCGATTTCATTAACGAAAAAATTCTAAAAAATTTTTTTGTAAAAATACCATTTTTGTCAAAAAATGGTAAGGGTACCCCCTTCTCATTTGTCCACTTTCAAAATAGCCAAATATTTTTTTTCGAGATATCGATTTTTTACCATCTCCATTGGCTTCAAGTGACCCATTTCCGGCTCAAAACACATGCAACTTGTCCTTTTTTCGAAATTTTAAAAATTGACCATTCTCAGCATAGGGAATCCTATGTTAAATTTTCCGAAACGGCACTTTTTTTCAAAAAATTTCGAGATATCGAATTAAAACCTCCGCCATTGTTTTCAAGTGGCATATTTACCAACCGATTTCATTAACGGAAAAATTCTAAAAAATTTTTTTGTAAAAATACCATTTTTGTCAAAAAATGGTAAGGGTACCCCCTTCTCATTTTTCCACTTTCAAAATGGCCAAATATTTTTTTTCGAGATATCGATTTTTTACCTTCTCCATTGGCTTCAAGTGACCCATTTCCGGCTCAAAACACATGCAACTTGTCCTTTTTTAGAAATTTTAAAAATTGACCATTCTCAGCATAGGGAATCCTAGGTTAAATTTTGCGAAACGGCACTTTTTTTCAAAAAATTTCGAGATATCGAATTAAAACCTCCGCCATTGTTTTCAAGTGGCATATTTACCAACCGATTTCATTAACGGAAAAATTCTAAAAAATTTTTTTGTAAAAATACCATTTTTGTCAAAAAATGGTAAGGGTACCCCCTTCTCATTTTTCCACTTTCAAAATGGCCAAATATTTTTTTTCGAGATATCGATTTTTTACCTTCTCCATTGGCTTCAAGTGACCCATTTCCGGCTCAAAACACATGCAACTTGTCCTTTTTTCGAAATTTTAAAAATTGACCATTCTCAGCATAGGGAATCCTATGTTAAATTTTGCGAAACGGCACTTTTTTTCAAAAAATTTCGAGATATCGAATTAAAACCTCCGCCATTGTTTTCAAGTGGCATATTTACCAACCGATTTCATTAACGAAAAAATTCTAAAAAATTTTTTTGTAAAAATACCATTTTTGTCAAAAAATGGTAAGGGTACCCCCTTCTCATTTTTCCACTTTCAAAATGGCCAAATATTTTTTTTCGAGATATCGATTTTTTACCATCTCCATTGGCTTCAAGTGACCCATTTCCGGCTCAAAACACATGCAACTTGTCCTTTTTTAGAAATTTTAAAAATTGACCATTCTCAGCATAGGGAATCCTAGGTTAAATTTTGCGAAACGGCACTTTTTTTCAAAAAATTTCGAGATATCGAATTAAAACCTCCGCCATTGTTTTCAAGTGGCATATTTACCAACCGATTTCATTAACGGAAAAATTCTAAAAAATTTTTTTGTAAAAATACCATTTTTGTCAAAAAATGGTAAGGGTACCCCCTTCTCATTTTTCCACTTTCAAAATGGCCAAATATTTTTTTTCGAGATATCGATTTTTTACCATCTCCATTGGCTTCAAGTGACCCATTTCCGGCTCAAAACACATGCAACTTGTCCTTTTTTCGAAATTTTAAAAATTGACCATTCTCAGCATAGGGAATCCTATGTTAAATTTTCCGAAACGGCACTTTTTTTCAAAAAATTTCGAGATATCGAATTAAAACCTCCGCCATTGTTTTCAAGTGGCATATTTACCAACCGATTTCATTAACAGAAAAATTCTAAAAAATTTTTTTGTAAAAATACCATTTTTGTCAAAAAATGGTAAGGGTACCCCCTTCTCATTTTTCCACTTTCAAAATGGCCAAATATTTTTTTTCGAGATATCGATTTTTTACCTTCTCCATTGGCTTCAAGTGACCCATTTCCGGCTCAAAACACATGCAACTTGTCCTTTTTTCGAAATTTTAAAAATTGACCATTCTCAGCATAGGGAATCCTATGTTAAATTTTGCGAAACGGCACTTTTTTTCAAAAAATTTCGAGATATCGAATTAAAACCTCCGCCATTGTTTTCAAGTGGCATATTTACCAACCGATTTCATTAACGAAAAAATTCTAAAAAATTTTTTTGTAAAAATACCATTTTTGTCAAAAAATGGTAAGGGTACCCCCTTCTCATTTGTCCACTTTCAAAATAGCCAAATATTTTTTTTCGAGATATCAATTTTTTACCATCTCCATTGGCTTCAAGTGACCCATTTCCGGCTCAAAACACATGCAACTTGTCCTTTTTTCGAAATTTTAAAAATTGACCATTCTCAGCATAGGGAATCCTATGTTAAATTTTCCGAAACGGCACTTTTTTTCAAAAAATTTCGAGATATCGAATTAAAACCTCCGCCATTGTTTTCAAGTGGCATATTTACCAACCGATTTCATTAACGGAAAAATTCTAAAAAATTTTTTTGTAAAAATACCATTTTTGTCAAAAAATGGTAAGGGTACCCCCTTCTCATTTTTCCACTTTCAAAATGGCCAAATATTTTTTTTCGAGATATCGATTTTTTACCTTCTCCATTGGCTTCAAGTGACCCATTTCCGGCTCAAAACACATGCAACTTGTCCTTTTTTAGAAATTTTAAAAATTGACCATTCTCAGCATAGGGAATCCTAGGTTAAATTTTGCGAAACGGCACTTTTTTTCAAAAAATTTCGAGATATCGAATTAAAACCTCCGCCATTGTTTTCAAGTGGCATATTTACCAACCGATTTCATTAACGGAAAAATTCTAAAAAATTTTTTTGTAAAAATACCATTTTTGTCAAAAAATGGTAAGGGTACCCCCTTCTCATTTTTCCACTTTCAAAATGGCCAAATATTTTTTTTCGAGATATCGATTTTTTACCATCTCCATTGGCTTCAAGTGACCCATTTCCGGCTCAAAACACATGCAACTTGTCCTTTTTTAGAAATTTTAAAAATTGACCATTCTCAGCATAGGGAATCCTAGGTTAAATTTTGCGAAACGGCACTTTTTTTCAAAAAATTTCGAGATATCGAATTAAAACCTCCGCCATTGTTTTCAAGTGGCATATTTACCAACCGATTTCATTAACGGAAAAATTCTAAAAAATTTTTTTGTAAAAATACCATTTTTGTCAAAAAATGGTAAGGGTACCCCCTTCTCATTTTTCCACTTTCAAAATGGCCAAATATTTTTTTTCGAGATATCGATTTTTTACCTTCTCCATTGGCTTCAAGTGACCCATTTCCGGCTCAAAACACATGCAACTTGTCCTTTTTTCGAAATTTTAAAAATTGACCATTCTCAGCATAGGGAATCCTATGTTAAATTTTGCGAAACGGCACTTTTTTTCAAAAAATTTCGAGATATCGAATTAAAACCTCCGCCATTGTTTTAAAGTGGCATATTTACCAACCGATTTCATTAACGAAAAAATTCTAAAAAATTTTTTTGTAAAAATACCATTTTTGTCAAAAAATGGTAAGGGTACCCCCTTCTCATTTTTCCACTTTCAAAATGGCCAAATATTTTTTTTCGAGATATCGATTTTTTACCATCTCCATTGGCTTCAAGTGACCCATTTCCGGCTCAAAACACATGCAACTTGTCCTTTTTTAGAAATTTTAAAAATTGACCATTCTCAGCATAGGGAATCCTAGGTTAAATTTTGCGAAACGGCACTTTTTTTCAAAAAATTTCGAGATATCGAATTAAAACCTCCGCCATTGTTTTCAAGTGGCATATTTACCAACCGATTTCATTAACGGAAAAATTCTAAAAAATTTTTTTGTAAAAATACCATTTTTGTCAAAAAATGGTAAGGGTACCCCCTTCTCATTTTTCCACTTTCAAAATGGCCAAATATTTTTTTTCGAGATATCGATTTTTTACCTTCTCCATTGGCTTCAAGTGACCCATTTCCGGCTCAAAACACATGCAACTTGTCCTTTTTTAGAAATTTTAAAAATTGACCATTCTCAGCATAGGGAATCCTATGTTAAATTTTGCGAAACGGCACTTTTTTTCAAAAAATTTCGAGATATCGAATTAAAACCTCCGCCATTGTTTTCAAGTGGCATATTTACCAACCGATTTCATTAACGAAAAAATTCTAAAAAATTTTTTTGTAAAAATACCATTTTTGTCAAAAAATGGTAAGGGTACCCCCTTCTCATTTTTCCACTTTCAAAATGGCCAAATATTTTTTTTCGAGATATCGATTTTTTACCTTCTCCATTGGCATCAAGTGACCCATTTCCGGCTCAAAACACATGCAACTTGTCCTTTTTTCGAAATTTTAAAAATTGACCATTCTCAGCATAGGGAATCCTATGTTAAATTTTGCGAAACGGCACTTTTTTTCAAAAAATTTCGAGATATCGAATTAAAACCTCCGCCATTGTTTTCAAGTGGCATATTTACCAACCGATTTCATTAACGAAAAAATTCTAAAAAATTTTTTTGTAAAAATACCATTTTTGTCAAAAAATGGTAAGGGTACCCCCTTCTCATTTTTCCACTTTCAAAATGGCCAAATATTTTTTTTCGAGATATCGATTTTTTACCATCTCCATTGGCTTCAAGTGACCCATTTCCGGCTCAAAACACATGCAACTTGTCCTTTTTTCGAAATTTTAAAAATTGACCATTCTCAGCATAGGGAATCCTATGTTAAATTTTGCGAAACGGCACTTTTTTTCAAAAAATTTCGAGATATCGAATTAAAACCTCCGCCATTGTTTTCAAGTGGCATATTTACCAACCGATTTCATTAACGAAAAAATTCTAAAAAAATTTTTTGTAAAAATACCATTTTTGTAAAAATACCATTTTTGTCAAAAAATGGTAAGGGTACCTCCTTCTCATTTTTCCACTTTCAAAATAGCCAAATATTTTTTTTCGAGATATCGATTTTTTACCATCTCCATTGGCTTCAAGTGACCCATTTCCGGCTCAAAACACATGCAACTTGTCCTTTTTTCGAAATTTTAAAAATTGACCATTCTCAGCATAGGGAATCCTATGTTAAATTTTCCGAAACGGCACTTTTTTTCAAAAAATTTCGAGATATCGAATTAAAACCTCCGCCATTGTTTTCAAGTGGCATATTTACCAACCGATTTCATTAACGAAAAAATTCTAAAAAATTTTTTTGTAAAAATACAATTTTTGTCAAAAAATGGTAAGGGTACCATAGGCTTACCATTTTTTGACAAAAATGGTATTTTTACAAAAAAATTTTTTAGAATTTTTTCGTTAATGAAATCGGTTGGTAAATATGCCACTTGAAAACAATGGCGGAGGTTTTAATTCGATATCTCGAAATTTTTTGAAAAAAAGTGCCGTTTCGCAAAATTTAACCTAGGATTCCCTATGCTGAGAATGGTCAATTTTTAAAATTTCGAAAAAAGGACAAGTTGCATGTGTTTTGAGCCGGAAATGGGTCACTTGAAGCCAATGGAGATGGTAAAAAATCGATATCTCGAAAAAAAATATTTGGCCATTTTGAAAGTGGAAAAATGAGAAGGGGGTACCCTTACCATTTTTTGACAAAAATGGTATTTTTACAAAAAAATTTTTTAGAATTTTTTCGTTAATGAAATCGGTTGGTAAATATGCCACTTGAAAACAATGGCGGAGGTTTTAATTCGATATCTCGAAATTTTTTGAAAAAAAGTGCCGTTTCGCAAAATTTAACATAGGATTCCCTATGCTGAGAATGGTCAATTTTTAAAATTTCGAAAAAAGGACAAGTTGCATGTGTTTTGAGCCGGAAATGGGTCACTTGAAGCCAATGGAGATGGTAAAAAATCGATATCTCGAAAAAAAATATTTGGCCATTTTGAAAGTGGAAAAATGAGAAGGGGGTACCCTTACCATTTTTTGACAAAAATGGTATTTTTACAAAAAAATTTTTTAGAATTTTTTCGTTAATGAAATCGGTTGGTAAATATGCCACTTGAAAACAATGACGGAGGTTTTAATTCGATATCTCGAAATTTTTTGAAAAAAAGTGCCGTTTCGCAAAATTTAACCTAGGATTCCCTATGCTGAGAATGGTCAATTTTTAAAATTTCGAAAAAAGGACAAGTTGCATGTGTTTTGAGCCGGAAATGGGTCACTTGAAGCCAATGGAGATGGTAAAAAATCGATATCTCGAAAAAAAATATTTGGCCATTTTGAAAGTGGAAAAATGAGAAGGGGGTACCCTTACCATTTTTTGACAAAAATGGTATTTTTACAAAAAAATTTTTTAGAATTTTTTCGTTAATGAAATCGGTTGGTAAATATGCCACTTGAAAACAATGGCGGAGGTTTTAATTCGATATCTCGAAATTTTTTGAAAAAAAGTGCCGTTTCGCAAAATTTAACCTAGGATTCCCTATGCTGAGAATGGTCAATTTTTAAAATTTCGAAAAAAGGACAAGTTGCATGTGTTTTGAGCCGGAAATGGGTCACTTGAAGCCAATGGAGATGGTAAAAAATCGATATCTCGAAAAAAAATATTTGGCCATTTTGAAAGTGGAAAAATGAGAAGGGGGTACCCTTACCATTTTTTGACAAAAATGGTATTTTTACAAAAAAATTTTTTAGAATTTTTTCGTTAATGAAATCGGTTGGTAAATATGCCACTTGAAAACAATGGCGGAGGTTTTAATTCGATATCTCGAAATTTTTTGAAAAAAAGTGCCGTTTCGCAAAATTTAACATAGGATTCCCTATGCTGAGAATGGTCAGTTTTTAAAATTTCGAAAAAAGGACAAGTTGCATGTGTTTTGAGCCGGAAATGGGTCACTTGAAGCCAATGGAGATGGTAAAAAATCGATATCTCGAAAAAAAATATTTGGCTATTTTGAAAGTGGAAAAATGAGAAGGGGGTAACCTTACCATTTTTTGACAAAAATGGTATTTTTACAAAAAAATTTTTTAGAATTTTTTCGTTAATGAAATCGGTTGGTAAATATGCCACTTGAAAACAATGGCGGAGGTTTTAATTCGATATCTCGAAATTTTTTGAAAAAAAGTGCCGTTTCGGAAAATTTAACATAGGATTCCCTATGCTGAGAATGATCAATTTTTAAAATTTCGAAAAAAGGACAAGTTGCATGTGTTTTGAGCCGGAAATGGGTCACTTGAAGCCAATGGAGATGGTAAAAAATCGATATCTCGAAAAAAAATATTTGGCTATTTTGAAAGTGGAAAAATGAGAAGGGGGTACCCTTACCAGTTTTTTGAAAAAAATGGTATTTTTACAAAAAAATTTTTTAGAATTTTTTCGTTAATGAAATCGGTTGGTAAATATGCAACTTGAAAACAATGGCGGAGGTTTTAATTCGATATCTCGAAATTTTTTGAAAAAAAGTGCCGTTTCGGAAAATTTAACATAGGATTCCCTATGCTGAGAATGGTCAATTTTTAAAATTTCGAAAAAAGGACAAGTTGCATGTGTTTTGAGCCGGAAATGGGTCACTTGAAGCCAATGGAGATGGTAAAAAATCGATATCTCGAAAAAAAATATTTGGCTATTTTGAAAGTGGAAAAATGAGAAGGGGGTACCCTTACCATTTTTTGACAAAAATGGTATTTTTACAAAAAATTTTTTTAGAATTTTTTCGTTAATGAAATCGGTTGGTACATATGCCACTTGAAAACAATGGCGGAGGTTTTAATTCGATATCTCGAAATTTTTTGAAAAAAAGTGCCGTTTCGGAAAATTTAACATAGGATTCCCTATGCTGAGAATGGTCAATTTTTAAAATTTCGAAAAAAGGACAAGTTGCATGTGTTTTGAGCCGGAAATGGGTCACTTGAAGCCAATGGAGATGGTAAAAAATCGATATCTCGAAAAAAAATATTTGGCTATTTTGAAAGTGGAAAAATGAGAAGGGGGTACCCTTACCATTTTTTGACAAAAATGGTATTTTTACAAAAAAATTTTTTAGAATTTTTTCGTTAATGAAATCGGTTGGTAAATATGCCACTTGAAAACAATGGCGGAGGTTTTAATTCGATATCTCGAAATTTTTTGAAAAAAAGTGCCGTTTCGCAAAATTTAACATAGGATTCCCTATGCTGAGAATGGTCAATTTTTAAAATTTCTAAAAAAGGACAAGTTGCATGTGTTTTGAGCCGGAAATGGGTCACTTGAAGCCAATGGAGATGGTAAAAAATCGATATCTCGAAAAAAAATATTTGGCTATTTTGAAAGTGGAAAAATGAGAAGGGGGTACCCTTACCATTTTTTACAAAAATGGTATTTTTACAAAAAATTTTTTTAGAATTTTTTCGTTAATGAAATCGGTTGGTAAATATGCCACTTGAAAACAATGGCGGAGGTTTTAATTCGATATCTCGAAATTTTTTGAAAAAAAGTGCCGTTTCGCAAAATTTAACATAGGATTCCCTATGCTGAGAATAGTCAATTTTTAAAATTTCGAAAAAAGGACAAGTTGCATGTGTTTTGAGCCGGAAATGGGTCACTTGAAGCCAATGGAGAAGGTAAAAAATCGATATCTCGAAAAAAAATTTTTGGCCATTTTGAAAGTGGAAAAATGAGAAGGGGGTACCCTTACCATTTTTTGACAAAAATGGTATTTTTACAAAAAAATTTTTTAGAATTTTTTCGTTAATGAAATCGGTTGGTAAATATGCCACTTGAAAACAATGACGGAGGTTTTAATTCGATATCTCGAAATTTTTTGAAAAAAAGTGCCGTTTCGGAAAATTTAACATAGGATTCCCTATGCTGAGAATGGTCAATTTTTAAAATTTCGAAAAAAGGACAAGTTGCATGTGTTTTGAGCCGGAAATGGGTCACTTGAAGCCAATGGAGATGGTAAAAAATCGATATCTCGAAAAAAAATATTTGGCTATTTTGAAAGTGGAAAAATGAGAAGGGGGTACCCTTACCATTTTTTGACAAAAATGGTATTTTTACAAAAAAATTTTTTAGAATTTTTTCGTTAATGAAATCGGTTGGTAAATATGCCACTTGAAAACAATGGCGGAGGTTTTAATTCGATATCTCGAAATTTTTTGAAAAAAAGTGCCGTTTCGCAAAATTTAACCTAGGATTCCCTATGCTGAGAATGGTCAATTTTTAAAATTTCGAAAAAAGGACAAGTTGCATGTGTTTTGAGCCGGAAATGGGTCACTTGAAGCCAATGGAGATGGTAAAAAATCGATATCTCGAAAAAAAATATTTGGCCATTTTGAAAGTGGAAAAATGAGAAGGGGGTACCCTTACCATTTTTTGACAAAAATGGTATTTTTACAAAAAAATTTTTTAGAATTTTTTCGTTAATGAAATCGGTTGGTAAATATGCCACTTGAAAACAATGGCGGAGGTTTTAATTCGATATCTCGAAATTTTTTGAAAAAAAGTGCCGTTTCGCAAAATTTAACATAGGATTCCCTATGCTGAGAATGGTCAGTTTTTAAAATTTCGAAAAAAGGACAAGTTGCATGTGTTTTGAGCCGGAAATGGGTCACTTGAAGCCAATGGAGATGGTAAAAAATCGATATCTCGAAAAAAAATATTTGGCTATTTTGAAAGTGGAAAAATGAGAAGGGGGTAACCTTACCATTTTTTGACAAAAATGGTATTTTTACAAAAAAATTTTTTAGAATTTTTTCGTTAATGAAATCGGTTGGTAAATATGCCACTTGAAAACAATGGCGGAGGTTTTAATTCGATATCTCGAAATTTTTTGAAAAAAAGTGCCGTTTCGGAAAATTTAACATAGGATTCCCTATGCTGAGAATGATCAATTTTTAAAATTTCGAAAAAAGGACAAGTTGCATGTGTTTTGAGCCGGAAATGGGTCACTTGAAGCCAATGGAGATGGTAAAAAATCGATATCTCGAAAAAAAATATTTGGCTATTTTGAAAGTGGAAAAATGAGAAGGGGGTACCCTTACCAGTTTTTTGAAAAAAATGGTATTTTTACAAAAAAATTTTTTAGAATTTTTTCGTTAATGAAATCGGTTGGTAAATATGCAACTTGAAAACAATGGCGGAGGTTTTAATTCGATATCTCGAAATTTTTTGAAAAAAAGTGCCGTTTCGGAAAATTTAACATAGGATTCCCTATGCTGAGAATGGTCAATTTTTAAAATTTCGAAAAAAGGACAAGTTGCATGTGTTTTGAGCCGGAAATGGGTCACTTGAAGCCAATGGAGATGGTAAAAAATCGATATCTCGAAAAAAAATATTTGGCTATTTTGAAAGTGGAAAAATGAGAAGGGGGTACCCTTACCATTTTTTGACAAAAATGGTATTTTTACAAAAAATTTTTTTAGAATTTTTTCGTTAATGAAATCGGTTGGTACATATGCCACTTGAAAACAATGGCGGAGGTTTTAATTCGATATCTCGAAATTTTTTGAAAAAAAGTGCCGTTTCGGAAAATTTAACATAGGATTCCCTATGCTGAGAATGGTCAATTTTTAAAATTTCGAAAAAAGGACAAGTTGCATGTGTTTTGAGCCGGAAATGGGTCACTTGAAGCCAATGGAGATGGTAAAAAATCGATATCTCGAAAAAAAATATTTGGCTATTTTGAAAGTGGAAAAATGAGAAGGGGGTACCCTTACCATTTTTTGACAAAAATGGTATTTTTACAAAAAAATTTTTTAGAATTTTTTCGTTAATGAAATCGGTTGGTAAATATGCCACTTGAAAACAATGGCGGAGGTTTTAATTCGATATCTCGAAATTTTTTGAAAAAAAGTGCCGTTTCGCAAAATTTAACATAGGATTCCCTATGCTGAGAATGGTCAATTTTTAAAATTTCTAAAAAAGGACAAGTTGCATGTGTTTTGAGCCGGAAATGGGTCACTTGAAGCCAATGGAGATGGTAAAAAATCGATATCTCGAAAAAAAATATTTGGCTATTTTGAAAGTGGAAAAATGAGAAGGGGGTACCCTTACCATTTTTTACAAAAATGGTATTTTTACAAAAAATTTTTTTAGAATTTTTTCGTTAATGAAATCGGTTGGTAAATATGCCACTTGAAAACAATGGCGGAGGTTTTAATTCGATATCTCGAAATTTTTTGAAAAAAAGTGCCGTTTCGGAAAATTTAACATAGGATTCCCTATGCTGAGAATGGTCAATTTTTAAAATTTCGAAAAAAGGACAAGTTGCATGTGTTTTGAGCCGGAAATGGGTCACTTGAAGCCAATGGAGATGGTAAAAAATCGATATCTCGAAAAAAAATATTTGGCTATTTTGAAAGTGGAAAAATGAGAAGGGGGTACCCTTACCATTTTTTGACAAAAATGGTATTTTTACAAAAAAATTTTTTAGAATTTTTTCGTTAATGAAATCGGTTGGTAAATATGCCACTTGAAAACAATGGCGGAGGTTTTAATTCGATATCTCGAAATTTTTTGAAAAAAAGTGCCGTTTCGGAAAATTTAACATAGGATTCCCTATGCTGAGAATGGTCAATTTTTAAAATTTCGAAAAAAGGACAAGTTGCATGTGTTTTGAGCCGGAAATGGGTCACTTGAAGCCAATGGAGATGGTAAAAAATCGATATCTCGAAAAAAAATATTTGGCTATTTTGAAAGTGGAAAAATGAGAAGGGGGTACCCTTACCATTTTTTGACAAAAATGGTATTTTTACAAAAAAATTTTTTAGAATTTTTTCGTTAATGAAATCGGTTGGTAAATATGCCACTTGAAAACAATGGCGGAGGTTTTAATTCGATATCTCGAAATTTTTTGAAAAAAAGTGCCGTTTCGCAAAATTTAACATAGGATTCCCTATGCTGAGAATGGTCAATTTTTAAAATTTCGAAAAAAGGACAAGTTGCATGTGTTTTGAGCCGGAAATGGGTCACTTGAAGCCAATGGAGATGGTAAAAAATCGATATCTCGAAAAAAAATATTTGGCCATTTTGAATGTGGAAAAATGAGAAGGGGGTACCCTTACCATTTTTTGACAAAAATGGTATTTTTACAAAAAAATTTTTTAGAATTTTTTCGTTAATGAAATCGGTTGGTAAATATCCCACTTGAAAACAATGGCGGAGGTTTTAATTCGATATCTCGAAATTTTTTGAAAAAAAGTGCCGTTTCGGAAAATTTAACATAGGATTCCCTATGCTGAGAATGATCAATTTTTAAAATTTCGAAAAAAGGACAAGTTGCATGTGTTTTGAGCCGGAAATGGGTCACTTGAAGCCAATGGAGATGGTAAAAAATCGATATCTCGAAAAAAAATATTTGGCTATTTTGAAAGTGGAAAAATGAGAAGGGGGTACCCTTACCAGTTTTTTGAAAAAAATGGTATTTTTACAAAAAAATTTTTTAGAATTTTTTCGTTAATGAAATCGGTTGGTAAATATGCAACTTGAAAACAATGGCGGAGGTTTTAATTCGATATCTCGAAATTTTTTGAAAAAAAGTGCCGTTTCGGAAAATTTAACATAGGATTCCCTATGCTGAGAATGGTCAATTTTTAAAATTTCGAAAAAAGGACAAGTTGCATGTGTTTTGAGCCGGAAATGGGTCACTTGAAGCCAATGGAGATGGTAAAAAATCGATATCTCGAAAAAAAATATTTGGCTATTTTGAAAGTGGAAAAATGAGAAGGGGGTACCCTTACCATTTTTTGACAAAAATGGTATTTTTACAAAAAATTTTTTTAGAATTTTTTCGTTAATGAAATCGGTTGGTAAATATGCCACTTGAAAACAATGGCGGAGGTTTTAATTCGATATCTCGAAATTTTTTGAAAAAAAGTGCCGTTTCGGAAAATTTAACATAGGATTCCCTATGCTGAGAATGGTCAATTTTTAAAATTTCGAAAAAAGGACAAGTTGCATGTGTTTTGAGCCGGAAATGGGTCACTTGAAGCCAATGGAGATGGTAAAAAATCGATATCTCGAAAAAAATATTTGGCTATTTTGAAAGTGGAAAAATGAGAAGGGGGTACCCTTACCATTTTTCGACTTTTAAAATGGCCAAATATTTTTTTTCGAGATATCGATTTTTTACAATCTCCATTGGCTTCAAGTGACCCATTTCCAGCTCAAAACACATGCAACTTGTCCTTTTTTAGAAATTTTAAAAATTGACCATTCTCAGCATAGGGAATCCTATGTTAAATTTTGCGAAACGGCACTTTTTTTCAAAAAATTTCGGGATATCGAATTAAAACCTCCGCCATTGTTTTCAAGTGGCATATTTACCAACCGATTTCATTAACGAAAAAATTCTAAAAAATTTTTTTGTAAAAATACCATTTTTGTCAAAAAATGGTAAGGGTACCCCCTTCTCATTTTTCCACTTTCAAAATGGCCAAATATTTTTTTTCGAGATATCGATTTTTTACCATCTCCATTGGCTTCAAGTGACCCATTTCCGGCTCAAAACACATGCAACTTGTCCTTTTTTCGAAATTTTAAAAATTGACCTTTCTCAGCATAGGGAATCCTAGGTTAAATTTTGCGAAACGGCACTTTTTTTCAAAAAATTTCGAGATATCGAATTAAAACCTCCGCCATTGTTTTCAAGTGGCATATTTACCTACCGATTTCATTAACGGAAAAATTCTAAAAAATTTTTTTGTAAAAATACCATTTTTGTCAAAAAATGGTAAGCCTATGGTACCCTTACCATTTTTTGACAAAAATTGTATTTTTACAAAAAAAATTTTTAGAATTTTTTCGTTAATGAAATCGGTTGGTAAATATGCCACTTGAAAACAATGGCGGAGGTTTTAATTCGATATCTCGAAATTTTTTGAAAAAAGTGCCGTTTCGCAAAATTTAACATAGGATTCCCTATGCTGAGAATGGTCAATTTTTAAAATTTCGAAAAAAGGACAAGTTGCATGTGTTTTGAGCCGGAAATGGATCACTTGAAGCCAATGGAGATGGTAAAAAATCGATATCTCGAAAAAAAATATTTGGCCATTTTGAAAGTGGAAAAATGAGAAGGGGGTACCCTTACCATTTTTTGACAAAAATGGTATTTTTACAAAAAAATTTTTTAGAATTTTTTCGTTAATGAAATCGGTTGGTAAATATGCCACTTGAAAACAATGGCGGAGGTTTTAATTCGATATCTCGAAATTTTTTGAAAAAAAGTGCCGTTTCGCAAAATTTAACATAGGATTCCCTATGCTGAGAATGGTCAATTTTTAAAATTTCTAAAAAAGGACAAGTTGCATGTGTTTTGAGCCGGAAATGGGTCACTTGAAGCCAATGGAGATGGTAAAAAATCGATATCTCGAAAAAAAATATTTGGCTATTTTGAAAGTGGAAAAATGAGAAGGGGGTACCCTTACCATTTTTTACAAAAATGGTATTTTTACAAAAAATTTTTTTAGAATTTTTTCGTCAATGAAATCGGTTGGTAAATATGCCACTTGAAAACAATGGCGGAGGTTTTAATTCGATATCTCGAAATTTTTTGAAAAAAAGTGCCGTTTCGCAAAATTTAACATAGGATTCCCTATGCTGAGAATAGTCAATTTTTAAAATTTCGAAAAAAGGACAAGTTGCATGTGTTTTGAGCCGGAAATGGGTCACTTGAAGCCAATGGAGAAGGTAAAAAATCGATATCTCGAAAAAAAATTTTTGGCCATTTTGAAAGTGGAAAAATGAGAAGGGGGTACCCTTACCATTTTTTGACAAAAATGGTATTTTTACAAAAAAATTTTTTAGAATTTTTTCGTTAATGAAATCGGTTGGTAAATATGCCACTTGAAAACAATGGCGGAGGTTTTAATTCGATATCTCGAAATTTTTTGAAAAAAAGTGCCGTTTCGGAAAATTTAACATAGGATTCCCTATGCTGAGAATGGTCAATTTTTAAAATTTCGAAAAAAGGACAAGTTGCATGTGTTTTGAGCCGGAAATGGGTCACTTGAAGCCAATGGAGATGGTAAAAAATCGATATCTCGAAAAAAAATATCTGGCTATTTTGAAAGTGGAAAAATGAGAAGGGGGTACCCTTACCATTTTTTGACAAAAATGGTATTTTTACAAAAAAATTTTTTAGAATTTTTTCGTTAATGAAATCGGTTGGTAAATATGCCACTTGAAAACAATGGCGGAGGTTTTAATTCGATATCTCGAAATTTTTTGAAAAAAAGTGCCGTTTCGCAAAATTTAACATAGGATTCCCTATGCTGAGAATGGTCAATTTTTAAAATTTCGAAAAAAGGACAAGTTGCATGTGTTTTGAGCCGGAAATGGGTCACTTGAAGCCAATGGAGATGGTAAAAAATCGATATCTCGAAAAAAAATATTTGGCCATTTTGAAAGTGGAAAAATGAGAAGGGGGTACCCTTACCATTTTTTGACAAAAATGGTATATTTACAAAAAAATTTTTTAGAATTTTTTCGTTAATGAAATCGGTTGGTAAATATGCCACTTGAAAACAATGACGGAGGTTTTAATTCGATATCTCGAAATTTTTTGAAAAAAAGTGCCGTTTCGCAAAATTTAACCTAGGATTCCCTATGCTGAGAATGGTCAATTTTTAAAATTTCGAAAAAAGGACAAGTTGCATGTGTTTTGAGCCGGAAATGGGTCACTTGAAGCCAATGGAGATGGTAAAAAATCGATATCTCGAAAAAAAATATTTGGCCATTTTGAAAGTGGAAAAATGAGAAGGGGGTACCCTTACCATTTTTTGACAAAAATGGTATTTTTACAAAAAAATTTTTTAGAATTTTTTCGTTAATGAAATCGGTTGGTAAATATGCCACTTGAAAACAATGGCGGAGGTTTTAATTCGATATCTCGAAATTTTTTGAAAAAAAGTGCCGTTTCGCAAAATTTAACCTAGGATTCCCTATGCTGAGAATGGTCAATTTTTAAAATTTCGAAAAAAGGACAAGTTGCATGTGTTTTGAGCCGGAAATGGGTCACTTGAAGCCAATGGAGATGGTAAAAAATCGATATCTCGAAAAAAAATATTTGGCCATTTTGAAAGTGGAAAAATGAGAAGGGGGTACCCTTACCATTTTTTGACAAAAATGGTATTTTTACAAAAAAATTTTTTAGAATTTTTTCGTTAATGAAATCGGTTGGTAAATATGCCACTTGAAAACAATGGCGGAGGTTTTAATTCGATATCTCGAAATTTTTTGAAAAAAAGTGCCGTTTCGCAAAATTTAACATAGGATTCCCTATGCTGAGAATGGTCAATTTTTAAAATTTCGAAAAAAGGACAAGTTGCATGTGTTTTGAGCCGGAAATGGGTCACTTGAAGCCAATGGAGAAGGTAAAAAATCGATATCTCGAAAAAAAAATTTTGGCCATTTTGAAAGTGGAAAAATGAGAAGGGGGTACCCTTACCATTTTTTGACAAAAAAGGTATTTTTACAAAAAATTTTTTTAGAATTTTTTCGTTAATGAAATCGGTTGGTAAATATGCCACTTGAAAACAATGGCGGAGGTTTTAATTCGATATCTCGAAATTTTTTGAAAAAAAGTGCCGTTTCGGAAAATTTAACATAGGATTCCCTATGCTGAGAATGGTCAATTTTTAAAATTTCGAAAAAAGGACAAGTTGCATGTGTTTTGAGCCGGAAATGGGTCACTTGAAGCCAATGGAGATGGTAAAAAATCGATATCTCGAAAAAAAATATTTGGCCATTTTGAAAGTGGAAAAATGAGAAGGGGGTACCCTTACCATTTTTTGAAAAAAATGGTATTTTTACAAAAAATTTTTTTAGAATTTTTTCGTTAATGAAATCGGTTGGTAAATATGCCACTTGAAAACAATGGCGGAGGTTTTAATTCGATATCTCGAAATTTTTTGAAAAAAAGTGCCGTTTCGGAAAATTTAACATAGGATTCCCTATGCTGAGAATGGTCAATTTTTAAAATTTCGAAAAAAGGACAAGTTGCATGTGTTTTGAGCCGGAAATGGGTCACTTGAAGCCAATGGAGATGGTAAAAAATCGATATCTCGAAAAAAAATATTTGGCTATTTTGAAAGTGGAAAAATGAGAAGGGGGTAACCTTACCATTTTTTGACAAAAATGGTATTTTTACAAAAAAATTTTTTAGAATTTTTTCGTTAATGAAATCGGTTGGTAAATATGCCACTTGAAAACAATGGCGGAGGTTTTAATTCGATATCTCGAAATTTTTTGAAAAAAAGTGCCGTTTCGGAAAATTTAACATAGGATTCCCTATGCTGAGAATGATCAATTTTTAAAATTTCGAAAAAAGGACAAGTTGCATGTGTTTTGAGCCGGAAATGGGTCACTTGAAGCCAATGGAGATGGTAAAAAATCGATATCTCGAAAAAAAATATTTGGCTATTTTGAAAGTGGAAAAATGAGAAGGGGGTACCCTTACCAGTTTTTTGAAAAAAATGGTATTTTTACAAAAAAATTTTTTAGAATTTTTTCGTTAATGAAATCGGTTGGTAAATATGCAACTTGAAAACAATGGCGGAGGTTTTAATTCGATATCTCGAAATTTTTTGAAAAAAAGTGCCGTTTCGGAAAATTTAACATAGGATTCCCTATGCTGAGAATGGTCAATTTTTAAAATTTCGAAAAAAGGACAAGTTGCATGTGTTTTGAGCCGGAAATGGGTCACTTGAAGCCAATGGAGATGGTAAAAAATCGATATCTCGAAAAAAAATATTTGGCTATTTTGAAAGTGGAAAAATGAGAAGGGGGTACCCTTACCATTTTTTGACAAAAATGGTATTTTTACAAAAAATTTTTTTAGAATTTTTTCGTTAATGAAATCGGTTGGTACATATGCCACTTGAAAACAATGGCGGAGGTTTTAATTCGATATCTCGAAATTTTTTGAAAAAAAGTGCCGTTTCGGAAAATTTAACATAGGATTCCCTATGCTGAGAATGGTCAATTTTTAAAATTTCGAAAAAAGGACAAGTTGCATGTGTTTTGAGCCGGAAATGGGTCACTTGAAGCCAATGGAGATGGTAAAAAATCGATATCTCGAAAAAAAATATTTGGCTATTTTGAAAGTGGAAAAATGAGAAGGGGGTACCCTTACCATTTTTTGACAAAAATGGTATTTTTACAAAAAAATTTTTTAGAATTTTTTCGTTAATGAAATCGGTTGGTAAATATGCCACTTGAAAACAATGGCGGAGGTTTTAATTCGATATCTCGAAATTTTTTGAAAAAAAGTGCCGTTTCGCAAAATTTAACATAGGATTCCCTATGCTGAGAATGGTCAATTTTTAAAATTTCGAAAAAAGGACAAGTTGCATGTGTTTTGAGCCGGAAATGGGTCACTTGAAGCCAATGGAGATGGTAAAAAATCGATATCTCGAAAAAAAATATTTGGCTATTTTGAAAGTGGAAAAATGAGAAGGGGGTACCCTTACCATTTTTTGACAAAAATGGTATTTTTACAAAAAAATTTTTTAGAATTTTTTCGTTAATGAAATCGGTTGGTAAATATGCCACTTGAAAACAATGGCGGAGGTTTTAATTCGATATCTCGAAATTTTTTGAAAAAAAGTGCCGTTTCGCAAAATTTAACATAGGATTCCCTATGCTGAGAATGGTCAATTTTTAAAATTTCGAAAAAAGGACAAGTTGCATGTGTTTTGAGCCGGAAATGGGTCACTTGAAGCCAATGGAGATGGTAAAAAATCGATATCTCGAAAAAAAATATTTGGCCATTTTGAATGTGGAAAAATGAGAAGGGGGTACCCTTACCATTTTTTGACAAAAATTGTATTTTTACAAAAAAAATTTTTAGAATTTTTTCGTTAATGAAATCGGTTGGTAAATATCCCACTTGAAAACAATGGCGGAGGTTTTAATTCGATATCTCGAAATTTTTTGAAAAAAAGTGCCGTTTCGGAAAATTTAACATAGGATTCCCTATGCTGAGAATGATCAATTTTTAAAATTTCGAAAAAAGGACAAGTTGCATGTGTTTTGAGCCGGAAATGGGTCACTTGAAGCCAATGGAGATGGTAAAAAATCGATATCTCGAAAAAAAATATTTGGCTATTTTGAAAGTGGAAAAATGAGAAGGGGGTACCCTTACCAGTTTTTTGAAAAAAATGGTATTTTTACAAAAAAATTTTTTAGAATTTTTTCGTTAATGAAATCGGTTGGTAAATATGCAACTTGAAAACAATGGCGGAGGTTTTAATTCGATATCTCGAAATTTTTTGAAAAAAAGTGCCGTTTCGGAAAATTTAACATAGGATTCCCTATGCTGAGAATGGTCAATTTTTAAAATTTCTAAAAAAGGACAAGTTGCATGTGTTTTGAGCCGGAAATGGGTCACTTGAAGCCAATGGAGATGGTAAAAAATCGATATCTCGAAAAAAAATATTTGGCTATTTTGAAAGTGGAAAAATGAGAAGGGGGTACCCTTACCATTTTTTACAAAAATGGTATTTTTACAAAAAATTTTTTTAGAATTTTTTCGTTAATGAAATCGGTTGGTAAATATGCCACTTGAAAACAATGGCGGAGGTTTTAATTCGATATCTCGAAATTTTTTGAAAAAAAGTGCCGTTTCGCAAAATTTAACATAGGATTCCCTATGCTGAGAATAGTCAATTTTTAAAATTTCGAAAAAAGGACAAGTTGCATGTGTTTTGAGCCGGAAATGGGTCACTTGAAGCCAATGGAGAAGGTAAAAAATCGATATCTCGAAAAAAAATTTTTGGCCATTTTGAAAGTGGAAAAATGAGAAGGGGGTACCCTTACCATTTTTTGACAAAAATGGTATTTTTACAAAAAAATTTTTTAGAATTTTTTCGTTAATGAAATCGGTTGGTAAATATGCCACTTGAAAACAATGGCGGAGGTTTTAATTCGATATCTCGAAATTTTTTGAAAAAAAGTGCCGTTTCGGAAAATTTAACATAGGATTCCCTATGCTGAGAATGGTCAATTTTTAAAATTTCGAAAAAAGGACAAGTTGCATGTGTTTTGAGCCGGAAATGGGTCACTTGAAGCCAATGGAGATGGTAAAAAATCGATATCTCGAAAAAAAATATCTGGCTATTTTGAAAGTGGAAAAATGAGAAGGGGGTACCCTTACCATTTTTTGACAAAAATGGTATTTTTACAAAAAAATTTTTTAGAATTTTTTCGTTAATGAAATCGGTTGGTAAATATGCCACTTGAAAACAATGGCGGAGGTTTTAATTCGATATCTCGAAATTTTTTGAAAAAAAGTGCCGTTTCGCAAAATTTAACATAGGATTCCCTATGCTGAGAATGGTCAATTTTTAAAATTTCGAAAAAAGGACAAGTTGCATGTGTTTTGAGCCGGAAATGGGTCACTTGAAGCCAATGGAGATGGTAAAAAATCGATATCTCGAAAAAAAATATTTGGCCATTTTGAAAGTGGAAAAATGAGAAGGGGGTACCCTTACCATTTTTTGACAAAAATGGTATATTTACAAAAAAATTTTTTAGAATTTTTTCGTTAATGAAATCGGTTGGTAAATATGCCACTTGAAAACAATGACGGAGGTTTTAATTCGATATCTCGAAATTTTTTGAAAAAAAGTGCCGTTTCGCAAAATTTAACCTAGGATTCCCTATGCTGAGAATGGTCAATTTTTAAAATTTCGAAAAAAGGACAAGTTGCATGTGTTTTGAGCCGGAAATGGGTCACTTGAAGCCAATGGAGATGGTAAAAAATCGATATCTCGAAAAAAAATATTTGGCCATTTTGAAAGTGGAAAAATGAGAAGGGGGTACCCTTACCATTTTTTGACAAAAATGGTATTTTTACAAAAAAATTTTTTAGAATTTTTTCGTTAATGAAATCGGTTGGTAAATATGCCACTTGAAAACAATGGCGGAGGTTTTAATTCGATATCTCGAAATTTTTTGAAAAAAAGTGCCGTTTCGCAAAATTTAACCTAGGATTCCCTATGCTGAGAATGGTCAATTTTTAAAATTTCGAAAAAAGGACAAGTTGCATGTGTTTTGAGCCGGAAATGGGTCACTTGAAGCCAATGGAGATGGTAAAAAATCGATATCTCGAAAAAAAATATTTGGCCATTTTGAAAGTGGAAAAATGAGAAGGGGGTACCCTTACCATTTTTTGACAAAAATGGTATTTTTACAAAAAAATTTTTTAGAATTTTTTCGTTAATGAAATCGGTTGGTAAATATGCCACTTGAAAACAATGGCGGAGGTTTTAATTCGATATCTCGAAATTTTTTGAAAAAAAGTGCCGTTTCGCAAAATTTAACATAGGATTCCCTATGCTGAGAATGGTCAATTTTTAAAATTTCGAAAAAAGGACAAGTTGCATGTGTTTTGAGCCGGAAATGGGTCACTTGAAGCCAATGGAGAAGGTAAAAAATCGATATCTCGAAAAAAAAATTTTGGCCATTTTGAAAGTGGAAAAATGAGAAGGGGGTACCCTTACCATTTTTTGACAAAAAAGGTATTTTTACAAAAAATTTTTTTAGAATTTTTTCGTTAATGAAATCGGTTGGTAAATATGCCACTTGAAAACAATGGCGGAGGTTTTAATTCGATATCTCGAAATTTTTTGAAAAAAAGTGCCGTTTCGGAAAATTTAACATAGGATTCCCTATGCTGAGAATGGTCAATTTTTAAAATTTCGAAAAAAGGACAAGTTGCATGTGTTTTGAGCCGGAAATGGGTCACTTGAAGCCAATGGAGATGGTAAAAAATCGATATCTCGAAAAAAAATATTTGGCCATTTTGAAAGTGGAAAAATGAGAAGGGGGTACCCTTACCATTTTTTGAAAAAAATGGTATTTTTACAAAAAATTTTTTTAGAATTTTTTCGTTAATGAAATCGGTTGGTAAATATGCCACTTGAAAACAATGGCGGAGGTTTTAATTCGATATCTCGAAATTTTTTGAAAAAAAGTGCCGTTTCGGAAAATTTAACATAGGATTCCCTATGCTGAGAATGGTCAATTTTTAAAATTTCGAAAAAAGGACAAGTTGCATGTGTTTTGAGCCGGAAATGGGTCACTTGAAGCCAATGGAGATGGTAAAAAATCGATATCTCGAAAAAAAATATTTGGCCATTTTGAAAGTGGAAAAATGAGAAGGGGGTACCCTTACCATTTTTTGACAAAAATGGTATTTTTACAAAAAATTTTTTTAGAATTTTTTCGTTAATGAAATCGGTTGGTAAATATGCCACTTGAAAACAATGGCGGAGGTTTTAATTCGATATCTCGAAATTTTTTGAAAAAAAGTGCCGTTTCGGAAAATTTAACATAGGATTCCCTATGCTGAGAATGGTCAATTTTTAAAATTTCGAAAAAAGGACAAGTTGCATGTGTTTTGAGCCGGAAATGGGTCACTTGAAGCCAATGGAGATGGTAAAAAATCGATATCTCGAAAAAAAATATTTGGCCATTTTGAAAGTGGAAAAATGAGAAGGGGGTACCCTTACCATTTTTTGACAAAAATGGTATTTTTACAAAAAAATTTTTTAGAATTTTTTCGTTAATGAAATCGATTGGTAAATATGCCACTTGAAAACAATGACGGAGGTTTTAATTCGATATCTCGAAATTTTTTGAAAAAAAGTGCCGTTTCGCAAAATTTAACCTAGGATTCCCTATGCTGAGAATGGTCAATTTTTAAAATTTCGAAAAAAGGACAAGTTGCATGTGTTTTGAGCCGGAAATGGGTCACTTGAAGCCAATGGAGATGGTAAAAAATCGATATCTCGAAAAAAAATATTTGGCCATTTTGAAAGTGGAAAAATGAGAAGGGGGTACCCTTACCATTTTTTGACAAAAATGGTATTTTTACAAAAAAATTTTTTAGAATTTTTTCGTTAATGAAATCGGTTGGTAAATATGCCACTTGAAAACAATGGCGGAGGTTTTAATTCGATATCTCGAAATTTTTTGAAAAAAAGTGCCGTTTCGCAAAATTTAACCTAGGATTCCCTATGCTGAGAATGGTCAATTTTTAAAATTTCGAAAAAAGGACAAGTTGCATGTGTTTTGAGCCGGAAATGGGTCACTTGAAGCCAATGGAGAAGGTAAAAAATCGATATCTCGAAAAAAAAATTTTGGCCATTTTGAAAGTGGAAAAATGAGAAGGGGGTACCCTTACCATTTTTTGACAAAAAAGGTATTTTTACAAAAAATTTTTTTAGAATTTTTTCGTTAATGAAATCGGTTGGTAAATATGCCACTTGAAAACAATGGCGGAGGTTTTAATTCGATATCTCGAAATTTTTTGAAAAAAAGTGCCGTTTCGGAAAATTTAACATAGGATTCCCTATGCTGAGAATGGTCAATTTTTAAAATTTTGAAAAAAGGACAAGTTGCATGTGTTTTGAGCCGGAAATGGGTCACTTGAAGCCAATGGAGATGGTAAAAAATCGATATCTCGAAAAAAAATATTTGGCTATTTTGAAAGTGGAAAAATGAGAAGGGGGTACCCTTACCATTTTTCGACTTTTAAAATGGCCAAATATTTTTTTTCGAGATATCGATTTTTTACAATCTCCATTGGCTTCAAGTGACCCATTTCCAGCTCAAAACACATGCAACTTGTCCTTTTTTAGAAATTTTAAAAATTGACCATTCTCAGCATAGGGAATCCTATGTTAAATTTTGCGAAACGGCACTTTTTTTCAAAAAATTTCGGGATATCGAATTAAAACCTCCGCCATTGTTTTCAAGTGGCATATTTACCAACCGATTTCATTAACGAAAAAATTCTAAAAAATTTTTTTGTAAAAATACCATTTTTGTCAAAAAATGGTAAGGGTACCCCCTTCTCATTTTTCCACTTTCAAAATGGCCAAATATTTTTTTTCGAGATATCGATTTTTTACCATCTCCATTGGCTTCAAGTGACCCATTTCCGGCTCAAAACACATGCAACTTGTCCTTTTTTCGAAATTTTAAAAATTGACCTTTCTCAGCATAGGGAATCCTAGGTTAAATTTTGCGAAACTGCACTTTTTTTCAAAAAATTTCGAGATATCGAATTAAAACCTCCGCCATTGTTTTCAAGTGGCATATTTACCAACCGATTTCATTAACGGAAAAATTCTAAAAAATTTTTTTGTAAAAATACCATTTTTGTCAAAAAATGGTAAGGGTACCCCCTTCTCATTTTTCCACTTTCAAAATGGCCAAATATTTTTTTTCGAGATATCGATTTTTTACCTTCTCCATTGGCTTCAAGTGACCCATTTCCGGCTCAAAACACATGCAACTTGTCCTTTTTTAGAAATTTTAAAAATTGACCATTCTCAGCATAGGGAATCCTAGGTTAAATTTTGCGAAACGGCACTTTTTTTCAAAAAATTTCGAGATATCGAATTAAAACCTCCGCCATTGTTTTCAAGTGGCATATTTACCAACCGATTTCATTAACGAAAAAATTCTAAAAAATTTTTTTGTAAAAATACCATTTTTGTCAAAAAATGGCAAGCCTATGGTACCCTTACCATTTTTTGACAAAAATTGTATTTTTACAAAAAAATTTTTTAGAATTTTTTCGTTAATGAAATCGGTTGGTAAATATGCCACTTGAAAACAATGGCGGAGGTTTTAATTCGATATCTCGAAATTTTTTGAAAAAAAGTGCCGTTTCGGAAAATTTAACATAGGATTCCCTATGCTGAGAATGGTCAATTTTTAAAATTTCGAAAAAAGGACAAGTTGCATGTGTTTTGAGCCGGAAATGGGTCACTTGAAGCCAATGGAGATGGTAAAAAATCGATATCTCGAAAAAAAATATTTGGCTATTTTGAAAGTGGAAAAATGAGAAGGAGGTACCCTTACCAGTTTTTTGAAAAAAATGGTATTTTTACAAAAAAATTTTTTAGAATTTTTTCGTTAATGAAATCGGTTGGTAAATATGCAACTTGAAAACAATGGCGGAGGTTTTAATTCGATATCTCGAAATTTTTTGAAAAAAAGTGCCGTTTCGGAAAATTTAACATAGGATTCCCTATGCTGAGAATGGTCAATTTTTAAAATTTCGAAAAAAGGACAAGTTGCATGTGTTTTGAGCCGGAAATGGGTCACTTGAAGCCAATGGAGATGGTAAAAAATCGATATCTCGAAAAAAAATATTTGGCCATTTTGAAAGTGGAAAAATGAGAAGGGGGTACCCTTACCATTTTTTGAAAAAAATGGTATTTTTACAAAAAAATTTTTTAGAATTTTTTCGTTAATGAAATCGGTTGGTAAATATGCCACTTGAAAACAATGGCGGAGGTTTTAATTCGATATCTCGAAATTTTTTGAAAAAAAGTGCCGTTTCGCAAAATTTAACATAGGATTCCCTATGCTGAGAATGGTCAATTTTTAAAATTTCTAAAAAAGGACAAGTTGCATGTGTTTTGAGCCGGAAATGGGTCACTTGAAGCCAATGGAGATGGTAAAAAATCGATATCTCGAAAAAAAATATTTGGCTATTTTGAAAGTGGAAAAATGAGAAGGGGGTACCCTTACCATTTTTTACAAAAATGGTATTTTTACAAAAAATTTTTTTAGAATTTTTTCGTTAATGAAATCGGTTGGTAAATATGCCACTTGAAAACAATGGCGGAGGTTTTAATTCGATATCTCGAAATTTTTTGAAAAAAAGTGCCGTTTCGCAAAATTTAACATAGGATTCCCTATGCTGAGAATAGTCAATTTTTAAAATTTCGAAAAAAGCACAAGTTGCATGTGTTTTGAGCCGGAAATGGGTCACTTGAAGCCAATGGAGAAGGTAAAAAATCGATATCTCGAAAAAAAATTTTTGGCCATTTTGAAAGTGGAAAAATGAGAAGGGGGTACCCTTACCATTTTTTGACAAAAATGGTATTTTTACAAAAAAATTTTTTAGAATTTTTTCGTTAATGAAATCGGTTGGTAAATATGCCACTTGAAAACAATGGCGGAGGTTTTAATTCGATATCTCGAAATTTTTTGAAAAAAAGTGCCGTTTCGGAAAATTTAACATAGGATTCCCTATGCTGAGAATGGTCAATTTTTAAAATTTCGAAAAAAGGACAAGTTGCATGTGTTTTGAGCCGGAAATGGGTCACTTGAAGCCAATGGAGATGGTAAAAAATCGATATCTCGAAAAAAAAAATTTGGCTATTTTGAAAGTGGAAAAATGAGAAGGGGGTACCCTTACCATTTTTTGACAAAAATGGTATTTTTACAAAAAAATTTTTTAGAATTTTTTCGTTAATGAAATCGGTTGGTAAATATGCCACTTGAAAACAATGGCGGAGGTTTTAATTCGATATCTCGAAATTTTTTGAAAAAAAGTGCCGTTTCGCAAAATTTAACATAGGATTCCCTATGCTGAGAATGGTCAATTTTTAAAATTTCGAAAAAAGGACAAGTTGCATGTGTTTTGAGCCGGAAATGGGTCACTTGAAGCCAATGGAGATGGTAAAAAATCGATATCTCGAAAAAAAATATTTGGCCATTTTGAATGTGGAAAAATGAGAAGGGGGTACCCTTACCATTTTTTGACAAAAATGGTATTTTTACAAAAAAATTTTTTAGAATTTTTTCGTTAATGAAATCGGTTGGTAAATATCCCACTTGAAAACAATGGCGGAGGTTTTAATTCGATATCTCGAAATTTTTTGAAAAAAAGTGCCGTTTCGGAAAATTTAACATAGGATTCCCTATGCTGAGAATGATCAATTTTTAAAATTTCGAAAAAAGGACAAGTTGCATGTGTTTTGAGCCGGAAATGGGTCACTTGAAGCCAATGGAGAAGGTAAAAAATCGATATCTCGAAAAAAAAATTTTGGCCATTTTGAAAGTGGAAAAATGAGAAGGGGGTACCCTTACCATTTTTTGACAAAAAAGGTATTTTTACAAAAAATTTTTTTAGAATTTTTTCGTTAATGAAATCGGTTGGTAAATATGCCACTTGAAAACAATGGCGGAGGTTTTAATTCGATATCTCGAAATTTTTTGAAAAAAAGTGCCGTTTCGGAAAATTTAACATAGGATTCCCTATGCTGAGAATGGTCAATTTTTAAAATTTCGAAAAAAGGACAAGTTGCATGTGTTTTGAGCCGGAAATGGGTCACTTGAAGCCAATGGAGATGGTAAAAAATCGATATCTCGAAAAAAAATATTTGGCCATTTTGAAAGTGGAAAAATGAGAAGGGGGTACCCTTACCATTTTTTGACAAAAATGGTATTTTTACAAAAAATTTTTTTAGAATTTTTTCGTTAATGAAATCGGTTGGTAAATATGCCACTTGAAAACAATGGCGGAGGTTTTAATTCGATATCTCGAAATTTTTTGAAAAAAAGTACCGTTTCGGAAAATTTAACATAGGATTCCCTATGCTGAGAATGGTCAATTTTTAAAATTTCGAAAAAAGGACAAGTTGCATGTGTTTTGAGCCGGAAATGGGTCACTTGAAGCCAATGGAGATGGTAAAAAATCGATATCTCGAAAAAAAATATTTGGCCATTTTGAAAGTGGAAAAATGAGAAGGGGGTACCCTTACCATTTTTTGACAAAAATGGTATTTTTACAAAAAAATTTTTTAGAATTTTTTCGTTAATGAAATCGGTTGGTAAATATGCCACTTGAAAACAATGACGGAGGTTTTAATTCGATATCTCGAAATTTTTTGAAAAAAAGTGCCGTTTCGCAAAATTTAACCTAGGATTCCCTATGCTGAGAATGGTCAATTTTTAAAATTTCGAAAAAAGGACAAGTTGCATGTGTTTTGAGCCGGAAATGGGTCACTTGAAGCCAATGGAGATGGTAAAAAATCGATATCTCGAAAAAAAATATTTGGCCATTTTGAAAGTGGAAAAATGAGAAGGGGGTACCCTTACCATTTTTTGACAAAAATGGTATTTTTACAAAAAAATTTTTTAGAATTTTTTCGTTAATGAAATCGGTTGGTAAATATGCCACTTGAAAACAATGGCGGAGGTTTTAATTCGATATCTCGAAATTTTTTGAAAAAAAGTGCCGTTTCGCAAAATTTAACCTAGGATTCCCTATGCTGAGAATGGTCAATTTTTAAAATTTCGAAAAAAGGACAAGTTGCATGTGTTTTGAGCCGGAAATGGGTCACTTGAAGCCAATGGAGAAGGTAAAAAATCGATATCTCGAAAAAAAAATTTTGGCCATTTTGAAAGTGGAAAAATGAGAAGGGGGTACCCTTACCATTTTTTGACAAAAAAGGTATTTTTACAAAAAATTTTTTTAGAATTTTTTCGTTAATGAAATCGGTTGGTAAATATGCCACTTGAAAACAATGGCGGAGGTTTTAATTCGATATCTCGAAATTTTTTGAAAAAAAGTGCCGTTTCGGAAAATTTAACATAGGATTCCCTATGCTGAGAATGGTCAATTTTTAAAATTTTGAAAAAAGGACAAGTTGCATGTGTTTTGAGCCGGAAATGGGTCACTTGAAGCCAATGGAGATGGTAAAAAATCGATATCTCGAAAAAAAATATTTGGCTATTTTGAAAGTGGAAAAATGAGAAGGGGGTACCCTTACCATTTTTCGACTTTTAAAATGGCCAAATATTTTTTTTCGAGATATCGATTTTTTACAATCTCCATTGGCTTCAAGTGACCCATTTCCAGCTCAAAACACATGCAACTTGTCCTTTTTTAGAAATTTTAAAAATTGACCATTCTCAGCATAGGGAATCCTATGTTAAATTTTGCGAAACGGCACTTTTTTTCAAAAAATTTCGGGATATCGAATTAAAACCTCCGCCATTGTTTTCAAGTGGCATATTTACCAACCGATTTCATTAACGAAAAAATTCTAAAAAATTTTTTTGTAAAAATACCATTTTTGTCAAAAAATGGTAAGGGTACCCCCTTCTCATTTTTCCACTTTCAAAATGGCCAAATATTTTTTTTCGAGATATCGATTTTTTACCATCTCCATTGGCTTCAAGTGACCCATTTCCGGCTCAAAACACATGCAACTTGTCCTTTTTTCGAAATTTTAAAAATTGACCTTTCTCAGCATAGGGAATCCTAGGTTAAATTTTGCGAAACTGCACTTTTTTTCAAAAAATTTCGAGATATCGAATTAAAACCTCCGCCATTGTTTTCAAGTGGCATATTTACCAACCGATTTCATTAACGGAAAAATTCTAAAAAATTTTTTTGTAAAAATACCATTTTTGTCAAAAAATGGTAAGGGTACCCCCTTCTCATTTTTCCACTTTCAAAATGGCCAAATATTTTTTTTCGAGATATCGATTTTTTACCTTCTCCATTGGCTTCAAGTGACCCATTTCCGGCTCAAAACACATGCAACTTGTCCTTTTTTAGAAATTTTAAAAATTGACCATTCTCAGCATAGGGAATCCTAGGTTAAATTTTGCGAAACGGCACTTTTTTTCAAAAAATTTCGAGATATCGAATTAAAACCTCCGCCATTGTTTTCAAGTGGCATATTTACCAACCGATTTCATTAACGAAAAAATTCTAAAAAATTTTTTTGTAAAAATACCATTTTTGTCAAAAAATGGCAAGCCTATGGTACCCTTACCATTTTTTGACAAAAATTGTATTTTTACAAAAAAATTTTTTAGAATTTTTTCGTTAATGAAATCGGTTGGTAAATATGCCACTTGAAAACAATGGCGGAGGTTTTAATTCGATATCTCGAAATTTTTTGAAAAAAAGTGCCGTTTCGGAAAATTTAACATAGGATTCCCTATGCTGAGAATGGTCAATTTTTAAAATTTCGAAAAAAGGACAAGTTGCATGTGTTTTGAGCCGGAAATGGGTCACTTGAAGCCAATGGAGATGGTAAAAAATCGACATCTCGAAAAAAAATATTTGGCCATTTTGAAAGTGGAAAAATGAGAAGGGGGTACCCTTACCATTTTTTGACAAAAATGGTATTTTTACAAAAAATTTTTTTAGAATTTTTTCGTTAATGAAATCGGTTGGTAAATATGCCACTTGAAAACAATGGCGGAGGTTTTAATTCGATATCTCGAAATTTTTTGAAAAAAAGTGCCGTTTCGCAAAATTTAACATAGGATTCCCTATGCTGAGAATGGTCAATTTTTAAAATTTCGAAAAAAGGACAAGTTGCATGTGTTTTGAGCCGGAAATGGGTCACTTGAAGCCAATGGAGATGGTAAAAAATCGATATCTCGAAAAAAAATATTTGGCCATTTTGAAAGTGGAAAAATGAGAAGGGGGTACCCTTACCATTTTTTGACAAAAATGGTATTTTTACAAAAAAATTTTTTAGAATTTTTTCGTTAATGAAATCGGTTGGTAAATATCCCACTTGAAAACAATGGCGGAGGTTTTAATTCGATATCTCGAAATTTTTTGAAAAAAAGTGCCGTTTCGGAAAATTTAACATAGGATTCCCTATGCTGAGAATGATCAATTTTTAAAATTTCGAAAAAAGGACAAGTTGCATGTGTTTTGAGCCGGAAATGGGTCACTTGAAGCCAATGGAGATGGTAAAAAATCGATATCTCGAAAAAAAATATTTGGCTATTTTGAAAGTGGAAAAATGAGAAGGGGGTACCCTTACCAGTTTTTTGAAAAAAATGGTATTTTTACAAAAAAATTTTTTAGAATTTTTTCGTTAATGAAATCGGTTGGTAAATATGCAACTTGAAAACAATGGCGGAGGTTTTAATTCGATATCTCGAAATTTTTTGAAAAAAAGTGCCGTTTCGGAAAATTTAACATAGGATTCCCTATGCTGAGAATGGTCAATTTTTAAAATTTCGAAAAAAGGACAAGTTGCATGTGTTTTGAGCCGGAAATGGGTCACTTGAAGCCAATGGAGATGGTAAAAAATCGATATCTCGAAAAAAAATATTTGGCTATTTTGAAAGTGGAAAAATGAGAAGGGGGTACCCTTACCATTTTTTGACAAAAATGGTATTTTTACAAAAAATTTTTTTAGAATTTTTTCGTTAATGAAATCGGTTGGTAAATATGCCACTTGAAAACAATGGCGGAGGTTTTAATTCGATATCTCGAAATTTTTTGAAAAAAAGTGCCGTTTCGGAAAATTTAACATAGGATTCCCTATGCTGAGAATGGTCAATTTTTAAAATTTCGAAAAAAGGACAAGTTGCATGTGTTTTGAGCCGGAAATGGGTCACTTGAAGCCAATGGAGATGGTAAAAAATCGATATCTCGAAAAAAAATATTTGGCTATTTTGAAAGTGGAAAAATGAGAAGGGGGTACCCTTACCATTTTTTGACAAAAATGGTATTTTTACAAAAAAATTTTTTAGAATTTTTTCGTTAATGAAATCGGTTGGTAAATATGCCACTTGAAAACAATGGCGGAGGTTTTAATTCGATATCTCGAAATTTTTTGAAAAAAAGTGCCGTTTCGCAAAATTTAACATAGGATTCCCTATGCTGAGAATGGTCAATTTTTAAAATTTCTAAAAAAGGACAAGTTGCATGTGTTTTGAGCCGGAAATGGGTCACTTGAAGCCAATGGAGATGGTAAAAAATCGATATCTCGAAAAAAAATATTTGGCTATTTTGAAAGTGGAAAAATGAGAAGGGGGTACCCTTACCATTTTTTACAAAAATGGTATTTTTACAAAAAATTTTTTTAGAATTTTTTCGTTAATGAAATCGGTTGGTAAATATGCCACTTGAAAACAATGGCGGAGGTTTTAATTCGATATCTCGAAATTTTTTGAAAAAAAGTGCCGTTTCGCAAAATTTAACATAGGATTCCCTATGCTGAGAATAGTCAATTTTTAAAATTTCGAAAAAAGGACAAGTTGCATGTGTTTTGAGCCGGAAATGGGTCACTTGAAGCCAATGGAGAAGGTAAAAAATCGATATCTCGAAAAAAAATTTTTGGCCATTTTGAAAGTGGAAAAATGAGAAGGGGGTACCCTTACCATTTTTTGACAAAAATGGTATTTTTACAAAAAAATTTTTTAGAATTTTTTCGTTAATGAAATCGGTTGGTAAATATGCCACTTGAAAACAATGGCGGAGGTTTTAATTCGATATCTCGAAATTTTTTGAAAAAAAGTGCCGTTTCGGAAAATTTAACATAGGATTCCCTATGCTGAGAATGGTCAATTTTTAAAATTTCGAAAAAAGGACAAGTTGCATGTGTTTTGAGCCGGAAATGGGTCACTTGAAGCCAATGGAGATGGTAAAAAATCGATATCTCGAAAAAAAATATTTGGCTATTTTGAAAGTGGAAAAATGAGAAGGGGGTACCCTTACCATTTTTTGACAAAAATGGTATTTTTACAAAAAAATTTTTTAGAATTTTTTCGTTAATGAAATCGGTTGGTAAATATGCCACTTGAAAACAATGGCGGAGGTTTTAATTCGATATCTCGAAATTTTTTGAAAAAAAGTGCCGTTTCGCAAAATTTAACATAGGATTCCCTATGCTGAGAATGGTCAATTTTTAAAATTTCGAAAAAAGGACAAGTTGCATGTGTTTTGAGCCGGAAATGGGTCACTTGAAGCCAATGGAGATGGTAAAAAATCGATATCTCGAAAAAAAATATTTGGCCATTTTGAATGTGGAAAAATGAGAAGGGGGTACCCTTACCATTTTTTGACAAAAATGGTATTTTTACAAAAAAATTTTTTAGAATTTTTTCGTTAATGAAATCGGTTGGTAAATATCCCACTTGAAAACAATGGCGGAGGTTTTAATTCGATATCTCGAAATTTTTTGAAAAAAGTGCCGTTTCGGAAAATTTAACATAGGATTCCCTATGCTGAGAATGATCAATTTTTAAAATTTCGAAAAAAGGACAAGTTGCATGTGTTTTGAGCCGGAAATGGGTCACTTGAAGCCAATGGAGATGGTAAAAAATCGATATCTCGAAAAAAAATATTTGGCTATTTTGAAAGTGGAAAAATGAGAAGGGGGTACCCTTACCAGTTTTTTGAAAAAAATGGTATTTTTACAAAAAAATTTTTTAGAATTTTTTCGTTAATGAAATCGGTTGGTAAATATGCAACTTGAAAACAATGGCGGAGGTTTTAATTCGATATCTCGAAATTTTTTGAAAAAAAGTGCCGTTTCGGAAAATTTAACATAGGATTCCCTATGCTGAGAATGGTCAATTTTTAAAATTTCGAAAAAAGGACAAGTTGCATGTGTTTTGAGCCGGAAATGGGTCACTTGAAGCCAATGGAGATGGTAAAAAATCGATATCTCGAAAAAAAATATTTGGCTATTTTGAAAGTGGAAAAATGAGAAGGGGGTACCCTTACCATTTTTTGACAAAAATGGTATTTTTACAAAAAATTTTTTTAGAATTTTTTCGTTAATGAAATCGGTTGGTAAATATGCCACTTGAAAACAATGGCGGAGGTTTTAATTCGATATCTCGAAATTTTTTGAAAAAAAGTGCCGTTTCGGAAAATTTAACATAGGATTCCCTATGCTGAGAATGGTCAATTTTTAAAATTTCGAAAAAAGGACAAGTTGCATGTGTTTTGAGCCGGAAATGGGTCACTTGAAGCCAATGGAGATGGTAAAAAATCGATATCTCGAAAAAAAATATTTGGCTATTTTGAAAGTGGAAAAATGAGAAGGGGGTACCCTTACCATTTTTTGACAAAAATGGTATTTTTACAAAAAAATTTTTTAGAATTTTTTCGTTAATGAAATCGGTTGGTAAATATGCCACTTGAAAACAATGGCGGAGGTTTTAATTCGATATCTCGAAATTTTTTGAAAAAAAGTGCCGTTTCGGAAAATTTAACATAGGATTCCCTATGCTGAGAATGGTCAATTTTTAAAATTTCGAAAAAAGGACAAGTTGCATGTGTTTTGAGCCGGAAATGGGTCACTTGAAGCCAATGGAGATGGTAAAAAATCGATATCTCGAAAAAAAATATTTGGCTATTTTGAAAGTGGAAAAATGAGAAGGGGGTACCCTTACCATTTTTTGACAAAAATGGTATTTTTACAAAAAAATTTTTTAGAATTTTTTCATTAATGAAATCGGTTGGTAAATATGCCACTTGAAAACAATGGCGGAGGTTTTAATTCGATATCTCGAAATTTTTTGAAAAAAAGTGCCGTTTCGCAAAATTTAACATAGGATTCCCTATGCTGAGAATGGTCAATTTTTAAAATTTCGAAAAAAGGACAAGTTGCATGTGTTTTGAGGCGGAAATGGGTCACTTGAAGCCAATGGAGATGGTAAAAAATCGATATCTCGAAAAAAAATATTTGGCCATTTTGAAAGTGGAAAAATGAGAAGGGGGTACCCTTACCATTTTTTGACAAAAATGGTATTTTTACAAAAAAATTTTTTAGAATTTTTTCGTTAATGAAATCGGTTGGTAAATATCCCACTTGAAAACAATGGCGGAGGTTTTAATTCGATATCTCGAAATTTTTTGAAAAAAAGTGCCGTTTCGGAAAATTTAACATAGGATTCCCTATGCTGAGAATGATCAATTTTTAAAATTTCGAAAAAAGGACAAGTTGCATGTGTTTTGAGCCGGAAATGGGTCACTTGAAGCCAATGGAGAAGGTAAAAAATCGATATCTCGAAAAAAAAATTTTGGCCATTTTGAAAGTGGAAAAATGAGAAGGGGGTACCCTTACCATTTTTTGACAAAAAAGGTATTTTTACAAAAAATTTTTTTAGAATTTTTTCGTTAATGAAATCGGTTGGTAAATATGCCACTTGAAAACAATGGCGGAGGTTTTAATTCGATATCTCGAAATTTTTTGAAAAAAAGTGCCGTTTCGGAAAATTTAACATAGGATTCCCTATGCTGAGAATGGTCAATTTTTAAAATTTCGAAAAAAGGACAAGTTGCATGTGTTTTGAGCCGGAAATGGGTCACTTGAAGCCAATGGAGATGGTAAAAAATCGATATCTCGAAAAAAAATATTTGGCCATTTTGAAAGTGGAAAAATGAGAAGGGGGTACCCTTACCATTTTTTGACAAAAATGGTATTTTTACAAAAAATTTTTTTAGAATTTTTTCGTTAATGAAATCGGTTGGTAAATATGCCACTTGAAAACAATGGCGGAGGTTTTAATTCGATATCTCGAAATTTTTTGAAAAAAAGTACCGTTTCGGAAAATTTAACATAGGATTCCCTATGCTGAGAATGGTCAATTTTTAAAATTTCGAAAAAAGGACAAGTTGCATGTGTTTTGAGCCGGAAATGGGTCACTTGAAGCCAATGGAGATGGTAAAAAATCGATATCTCGAAAAAAAATATTTGGCCATTTTGAAAGTGGAAAAATGAGAAGGGGGTACCCTTACCATTTTTTGACAAAAATGGTATTTTTACAAAAAAATTTTTTAGAATTTTTTCGTTAATGAAATCGGTTGGTAAATATGCCACTTGAAAACAATGACGGAGGTTTTAATTCGATATCTCGAAATTTTTTGAAAAAAAGTGCCGTTTCGCAAAATTTAACCTAGGATTCCCTATGCTGAGAATGGTCAATTTTTAAAATTTCGAAAAAAGGACAAGTTGCATGTGTTTTGAGCCGGAAATGGGTCACTTGAAGCCAATGGAGATGGTAAAAAATCGATATCTCGAAAAAAAATATTTGGCCATTTTGAAAGTGGAAAAATGAGAAGGGGGTACCCTTACCATTTTTTGACAAAAATGGTATTTTTACAAAAAAATTTTTTAGAATTTTTTCGTTAATGAAATCGGTTGGTAAATATGCCACTTGAAAACAATGGCGGAGGTTTTAATTCGATATCTCGAAATTTTTTGAAAAAAAGTGCCGTTTCGCAAAATTTAACCTAGGATTCCCTATGCTGAGAATGGTCAATTTTTAAAATTTCGAAAAAAGGACAAGTTGCATGTGTTTTGAGCCGGAAATGGGTCACTTGAAGCCAATGGAGAAGGTAAAAAATCGATATCTCGAAAAAAAAATTTTGGCCATTTTGAAAGTGGAAAAATGAGAAGGGGGTACCCTTACCATTTTTTGACAAAAAAGGTATTTTTACAAAAAATTTTTTTAGAATTTTTTCGTTAATGAAATCGGTTGGTAAATATGCCACTTGAAAACAATGGCGGAGGTTTTAATTCGATATCTCGAAATTTTTTGAAAAAAAGTGCCGTTTCGGAAAATTTAACATAGGATTCCCTATGCTGAGAATGGTCAATTTTTAAAATTTTGAAAAAAGGACAAGTTGCATGTGTTTTGAGCCGGAAATGGGTCACTTGAAGCCAATGGAGATGGTAAAAAATCGATATCTCGAAAAAAAATATTTGGCTATTTTGAAAGTGGAAAAATGAGAAGGGGGTACCCTTACCATTTTTCGACTTTTAAAATGGCCAAATATTTTTTTTCGAGATATCGATTTTTTACAATCTCCATTGGCTTCAAGTGACCCATTTCCAGCTCAAAACACATGCAACTTGTCCTTTTTTAGAAATTTTAAAAATTGACCATTCTCAGCATAGGGAATCCTATGTTAAATTTTGCGAAACGGCACTTTTTTTCAAAAAATTTCGGGATATCGAATTAAAACCTCCGCCATTGTTTTCAAGTGGCATATTTACCAACCGATTTCATTAACGAAAAAATTCTAAAAAATTTTTTTGTAAAAATACCATTTTTGTCAAAAAATGGTAAGGGTACCCCCTTCTCATTTTTCCACTTTCAAAATGGCCAAATATTTTTTTTCGAGATATCGATTTTTTACCATCTCCATTGGCTTCAAGTGACCCATTTCCGGCTCAAAACACATGCAACTTGTCCTTTTTTCGAAATTTTAAAAATTGACCTTTCTCAGCATAGGGAATCCTAGGTTAAATTTTGCGAAACTGCACTTTTTTTCAAAAAATTTCGAGATATCGAATTAAAACCTCCGCCATTGTTTTCAAGTGGCATATTTACCAACCGATTTCATTAACGGAAAAATTCTAAAAAATTTTTTTGTAAAAATACCATTTTTGTCAAAAAATGGTAAGGGTACCCCCTTCTCATTTTTCCACTTTCAAAATGGCCAAATATTTTTTTTCGAGATATCGATTTTTTACCTTCTCCACTGGCTTCAAGTGACCCATTTCCGGCTCAAAACACATGCAACTTGTCCTTTTTTAGAAATTTTAAAAATTGACCATTCTCAGCATAGGGAATCCTAGGTTAAATTTTGCGAAACGGCACTTTTTTTCAAAAAATTTCGAGATATCGAATTAAAACCTCCGCCATTGTTTTCAAGTGGCATATTTACCAACCGATTTCATTAACGAAAAAATTCTAAAAAATTTTTTTGTAAAAATACCATTTTTGTCAAAAAATGGCAAGCCTATGGTACCCTTACCATTTTTTGACAAAAATTGTATTTTTACAAAAAAATTTTTTAGAATTTTTTCGTTAATGAAATCGGTTGGTAAATATGCCACTTGAAAACAATGGCGGAGGTTTTAATTCGATATCTCGAAATTTTTTGAAAAAAAGTGCCGTTTCGGAAAATTTAACATAGGATTCCCTATGCTGAGAATGGTCAATTTTTAAAATTTCGAAAAAAGGACAAGTTGCATGTGTTTTGAGCCGGAAATGGGTCACTTGAAGCCAATGGAGATGGTAAAAAATCGACATCTCGAAAAAAAATATTTGGCCATTTTGAAAGTGGAAAAATGAGAAGGGGGTACCCTTACCATTTTTTGACAAAAATGGTATTTTTACAAAAAATTTTTTTAGAATTTTTTCGTTAATGAAATCGGTTGGTAAATATGCCACTTGAAAACAATGGCGGAGGTTTTAATTCGATATCTCGAAATTTTTTGAAAAAAAGTGCCGTTTCGCAAAATTTAACATAGGATTCCCTATGCTGAGAATGGTCAATTTTTAAAATTTCGAAAAAAGGACAAGTTGCATGTGTTTTGAGCCGGAAATGGGTCACTTGAAGCCAATGGAGATGGTAAAAAATCGATATCTCGAAAAAAAATATTTGGCCATTTTGAAAGTGGAAAAATGAGAAGGGGGTACCCTTACCATTTTTTGACAAAAATGGTATTTTTACAAAAAAATTTTTTAGAATTTTTTCGTTAATGAAATCGGTTGGTAAATATCCCACTTGAAAACAATGGCGGAGGTTTTAATTCGATATCTCGAAATTTTTTGAAAAAAAGTGCCGTTTCGGAAAATTTAACATAGGATTCCCTATGCTGAGAATGATCAATTTTTAAAATTTCGAAAAAAGGACAAGTTGCATGTGTTTTGAGCCGGAAATGGGTCACTTGAAGCCAATGGAGATGGTAAAAAATCGATATCTCGAAAAAAAATATTTGGCTATTTTGAAAGTGGAAAAATGAGAAGGGGGTACCCTTACCAGTTTTTTGAAAAAAATGGTATTTTTACAAAAAAATTTTTTAGAATTTTTTCGTTAATGAAATCGGTTGGTAAATATGCAACTTGAAAACAATGGCGGAGGTTTTAATTCGATATCTCGAAATTTTTTGAAAAAAAGTGCCGTTTCGGAAAATTTAACATAGGATTCCCTATGCTGAGAATGGTCAATTTTTAAAATTTCGAAAAAAGGACAAGTTGCATGTGTTTTGAGCCGGAAATGGGTCACTTGAAGCCAATGGAGATGGTAAAAAATCGATATCTCGAAAAAAAATATTTGGCTATTTTGAAAGTGGAAAAATGAGAAGGGGGTACCCTTACCATTTTTTGACAAAAATGGTATTTTTACAAAAAATTTTTTTAGAATTTTTTCGTTAATGAAATCGGTTGGTAAATATGCCACTTGAAAACAATGGCGGAGGTTTTAATTCGATATCTCGAAATTTTTTGAAAAAAAGTGCCGTTTCGGAAAATTTAACATAGGATTCCCTATGCTGAGAATGGTCAATTTTTAAAATTTCGAAAAAAGGACAAGTTGCATGTGTTTTGAGCCGGAAATGGGTCACTTGAAGCCAATGGAGATGGTAAAAAATCGATATCTCGAAAAAAAATATTTGGCTATTTTGAAAGTGGAAAAATGAGAAGGGGGTACCCTTACCATTTTTTGACAAAAATGGTATTTTTACAAAAAAATTTTTTAGAATTTTTTCGTTAATGAAATCGGTTGGTAAATATGCCACTTGAAAACAATGGCGGAGGTTTTAATTCGATATCTCGAAATTTTTTGAAAAAAAGTGCCGTTTCGCAAAATTTAACATAGGATTCCCTATGCTGAGAATGGTCAATTTTTAAAATTTCTAAAAAAGGACAAGTTGCATGTGTTTTGAGCCGGAAATGGGTCACTTGAAGCCAATGGAGATGGTAAAAAATCGATATCTCGAAAAAAAATATTTGGCTATTTTGAAAGTGGAAAAATGAGAAGGGGGTACCCTTACCATTTTTTACAAAAATGGTATTTTTACAAAAAATTTTTTTAGAATTTTTTCGTTAATGAAATCGGTTGGTAAATATGCCACTTGAAAACAATGGCGGAGGTTTTAATTCGATATCTCGAAATTTTTTGAAAAAAAGTGCCGTTTCGCAAAATTTAACATAGGATTCCCTATGCTGAGAATAGTCAATTTTTAAAATTTCGAAAAAAGGACAAGTTGCATGTGTTTTGAGCCGGAAATGGGTCACTTGAAGCCAATGGAGAAGGTAAAAAATCGATATCTCGAAAAAAAATTTTTGGCCATTTTGAAAGTGGAAAAATGAGAAGGGGGTACCCTTACCATTTTTTGACAAAAATGGTATTTTTACAAAAAAATTTTTTAGAATTTTTTCGTTAATGAAATCGGTTGGTAAATATGCCACTTGAAAACAATGGCGGAGGTTTTAATTCGATATCTCGAAATTTTTTGAAAAAAAGTGCCGTTTCGGAAAATTTAACATAGGATTCCCTATGCTGAGAATGGTCAATTTTTAAAATTTCGAAAAAAGGACAAGTTGCATGTGTTTTGAGCCGGAAATGGGTCACTTGAAGCCAATGGAGATGGTAAAAAATCGATATCTCGAAAAAAAATATTTGGCTATTTTGAAAGTGGAAAAATGAGAAGGGGGTACCCTTACCATTTTTTGACAAAAATGGTATTTTTACAAAAAAATTTTTTAGAATTTTTTCGTTAATGAAATCGGTTGGTAAATATGCCACTTGAAAACAATGGCGGAGGTTTTAATTCGATATCTCGAAATTTTTTGAAAAAAAGTGCCGTTTCGCAAAATTTAACATAGGATTCCCTATGCTGAGAATGGTCAATTTTTAAAATTTCGAAAAAAGGACAAGTTGCATGTGTTTTGAGCCGGAAATGGGTCACTTGAAGCCAATGGAGATGGTAAAAAATCGATATCTCGAAAAAAAATATTTGGCCATTTTGAATGTGGAAAAATGAGAAGGGGGTACCCTTACCATTTTTTGACAAAAATGGTATTTTTACAAAAAAATTTTTTAGAATTTTTTCGTTAATGAAATCGGTTGGTAAATATCCCACTTGAAAACAATGGCGGAGGTTTTAATTCGATATCTCGAAATTTTTTGAAAAAAGTGCCGTTTCGGAAAATTTAACATAGGATTCCCTATGCTGAGAATGATCAATTTTTAAAATTTCGAAAAAAGGACAAGTTGCATGTGTTTTGAGCCGGAAATGGGTCACTTGAAGCCAATGGAGATGGTAAAAAATCGATATCTCGAAAAAAAATATTTGGCTATTTTGAAAGTGGAAAAATGAGAAGGGGGTACCCTTACCAGTTTTTTGAAAAAAATGGTATTTTTACAAAAAAATTTTTTAGAATTTTTTCGTTAATGAAATCGGTTGGTAAATATGCAACTTGAAAACAATGGCGGAGGTTTTAATTCGATATCTCGAAATTTTTTGAAAAAAAGTGCCGTTTCGGAAAATTTAACATAGGATTCCCTATGCTGAGAATGGTCAATTTTTAAAATTTCGAAAAAAGGACAAGTTGCATGTGTTTTGAGCCGGAAATGGGTCACTTGAAGCCAATGGAGATGGTAAAAAATCGATATCTCGAAAAAAAATATTTGGCTATTTTGAAAGTGGAAAAATGAGAAGGGGGTACCCTTACCATTTTTTGACAAAAATGGTATTTTTACAAAAAATTTTTTTAGAATTTTTTCGTTAATGAAATCGGTTGGTAAATATGCCACTTGAAAACAATGGCGGAGGTTTTAATTCGATATCTCGAAATTTTTTGAAAAAAAGTGCCGTTTCGGAAAATTTAACATAGGATTCCCTATGCTGAGAATGGTCAATTTTTAAAATTTCGAAAAAAGGACAAGTTGCATGTGTTTTGAGCCGGAAATGGGTCACTTGAAGCCAATGGAGATGGTAAAAAATCGATATCTCGAAACAAAATATTTGGCTATTTTGAAAGTGGAAAAATGAGAAGGGGGTACCCTTACCATTTTTTGACAAAAATGGTATTTTTACAAAAAAATTTTTTAGAATTTTTTCGTTAATGAAATCGGTTGGTAAATATGCCACTTGAAAACAATGGCGGAGGTTTTAATTCGATATCTCGAAATTTTTTGAAAAAAAGTGCCGTTTCGGAAAATTTAACATAGGATTCCCTATGCTGAGAATGGTCAATTTTTAAAATTTCGAAAAAAGGACAAGTTGCATGTGTTTTGAGCCGGAAATGGGTCACTTGAAGCCAATGGAGATGGTAAAAAATCGATATCTCGAAAAAAAATATTTGGCTATTTTGAAAGTGGAAAAATGAGAAGGGGGTACCCTTACCATTTTTTGACAAAAATGGTATTTTTACAAAAAAATTTTTTAGAATTTTTTCATTAATGAAATCGGTTGGTAAATATGCCACTTGAAAACAATGGCGGAGGTTTTAATTCGATATCTCGAAATTTTTTGAAAAAAAGTGCCGTTTCGCAAAATTTAACATAGGATTCCCTATGCTGAGAATGGTCAATTTTTAAAATTTCGAAAAAAGGACAAGTTGCATGTGTTTTGAGGCGGAAATGGGTCACTTGAAGCCAATGGAGATGGTAAAAAATCGATATCTCGAAAAAAAATATTTGGCCATTTTGAAAGTGGAAAAATGAGAAGGGGGTACCCTTACCATTTTTTGACAAAAATGGTATTTTTACAAAAAAATTTTTTAGAATTTTTTCGTTAATGAAATCGGTTGGTAAATATGCCACTTGAAAACAATGACGGAGGTTTTAATTCGATATCTCGAAATTTTTTGAAAAAAAGTGCCGTTTCGCAAAATTTAACCTAGGATTCCCTATGCTGAGAATGGTCAATTTTTAAAATTTCGAAAAAAGGACAAGTTGCATGTGTTTTGAGCCGGAAATGGGTCACTTGAAGCCAATGGAGATGGTAAAAAATCGATATCTCGAAAAAAAATATTTGGCCATTTTGAAAGTGGAAAAATGAGAAGGGGGTACCCTTACCATTTTTTGAAAAAAATGGTATTTTTACAAAAAATTTTTTTAGAATTTTTTCGTTAATGAAATCGGTTGGTAAATATGCCACTTGAAAACAATGGCGGAGGTTTTAATTCGATATCTCGAAATTTTTTGAAAAAAAGTGCCGTTTCGGAAAATTTAACATAGGATTCCCTATGCTGAGAATGGTCAATTTTTAAAATTTCGAAAAAAGGACAAGTTGCATGTGTTTTGAGCCGGAAATGGGTCACTTGAAGCCAATGGAGATGGTAAAAAATCGATACCTCGAAAAAAAATATTTGGCCATTTTGAAAGTGGAAAAATGAGAAGGGGGTACCCTTACCATTTTTTGACAAAAATGGTATTTTTACAAAAAATTTTTTTAGAATTTTTTCGTTAATGAAATCGGTTGGTAAATATGCCACTTGAAAACAATGGCGGAGGTTTTAATTCGATATCTCGAAATTTTTTGAAAAAAAGTGCCGTTTCGGAAAATTTAACATAGGATTCCCTATGCTGAGAATGGTCAATTTTTAAAATTTCGAAAAAAGGACAAGTTGCATGTGTTTTGAGCCGGAAATGGGTCACTTGAAGCCAATGGAGATGGTAAAAAATCGATATCTCGAAAAAAAATATTTGGCCATTTTGAAAGTGGAAAAATGAGAAGGGGGTACCCTTACCATTTTTTGACAAAAATGGTATTTTTACAAAAAAATTTTTTAGAATTTTTTCGTTAATGAAATCGGTTGGTAAATATGCCACTTGAAAACAATGACGGAGGTTTTAATTCGATATCTCGAAATTTTTTGAAAAAAAGTGCCGTTTCGCAAAATTTAACCTAGGATTCCCTATGCTGAGAATGGTCAATTTTTAAAATTTCGAAAAAAGGACAAGTTGCATGTGTTTTGAGCCGGAAATGGGTCACTTGAAGCCAATGGAGATGGTAAAAAATCGATATCTCGAAAAAAAATATTTGGCCATTTTGAAAGTGGAAAAATGAGAAGGGGGTACCCTTACCATTTTTTGACAAAAATGGTATTTTTACAAAAAAATTTTTTAGAATTTTTTCGTTAATGAAATCGGTTGGTAAATATGCCACTTGAAAACAATGGCGGAGGTTTTAATTCGATATCTCGAAATTTTTTGAAAAAAAGTGCCGTTTCGCAAAATTTAACCTAGGATTCCCTATGCTGAGAATGGTCAATTTTTAAAATTTCGAAAAAAGGACAAGTTGCATGTGTTTTGAGCCGGAAATGGGTCACTTGAAGCCAATGGAGATGGTAAAAAATCGATATCTCGAAAAAAAATATTTGGCCATTTTGAAAGTGGAAAAATGAGAAGGGGGTACCCTTACCATTTTTTGACAAAAATGGTATTTTTACAAAAAATTTTTTCAGAATTTTTTCGTTAATGAAATCGGTTGGTAAATATGCCACTTGAAAACAATGGCGGAGGTTTTAATTCGATATCTCGAAATTTTTTGAAAAAAAGTGCCGTTTCGCAAAATTTAACATAGGATTCCCTATGCTGAGAATGGTCAATTTTTAAAATTTCGAAAAAAGGACAAGTTGCATGTGTTTTGAGCCGGAAATGGATCACTTGAAGCCAATGGAGATGGTAAAAAATCGATATCTCGAAAAAAAATATTTGGCCATTTTGAAAGTGGAAAAATGAGAAGGGGGTACCCTTACCAGTTTTTTGAAAAAAATGGTATTTTTACAAACAATTTTTTTAGAATTTTTTCGTTAATGAAATCGGTTGGTAAATATGCCACTTGAAAACAATGGCGGAGGTTTTAATTCGATATCTCGAAATTTTTTGAAAAAAAGTGCCGTTTCGCAAAATTTAACATAGGATTCCCTATGCTGAGAATGGTCAATTTTTAAAATTTCGAAAAAAGGACAAGTTGCATGTATTTTGAGCCGGAAATGTGTCACTTGAAGCCAATGGAGATGGTAAAAAATCGATATCTCGAAAAAAAATATTTGGCCATTTTGAAAGTGGAAAAATGAGAAGGGGGTACCCTTACCATTTTTTGACAAAAAAGGTATTTTTACAAAAAATTTTTTTAGAATTTTTTCGTTAATGAAATCGGTTGGTAAATATGCCACTTGAAAACAATGGCGGAGGTTTTAATTCGATATCTCGAAATTTTTTGAAAAAAAGTGCCGTTTCGGAAAATTTAACATAGGATTCCCTATGCTGAGAATGGTCAATTTTTAAAATTTCGAAAAAAGGACAAGTTGCATGTGTTTTGAGCCGGAAATGGGTCACTTGAAGCCAATGGAGATGGTAAAAAATCGATATCTCGAAAAAAAATATTTGGCTATTTTGAAAGTGGAAAAATGAGAAGGGGGTACCCTTACCATTTTTTGACAAAAATGGTATTTTTACAAAAAAATTTTTTAGAATTTTTTCGTTAATGAAATCGGTTGGTAAATATGCCACTTGAAAACAATGGCGGAGGTTTTAATTCGATATCTCGAAATTTTTTGAAAAAAAGTGCCGTTTCGGAAAATTTAACATAGGATTCCCTATGCTGAGAATGGTCAATTTTTAAAATTTCGAAAAAAGGACAAGTTGCATGTGTTTTGAGCCGGAAATGGATCACTTGAAGCCAATGGAGATGGTAAAAAATCGATATCTCGAAAAAAAATATTTGGCCATTTTGAAAGTGGAAAAATGAGAAGGGGGTACCCTTACCATTTTTTGACAAAAATGGTATTTTTACAAAAAAATTTTTTAGAATTTTTTCGTTAATGAAATCGGTTGGTAAATATGCCACTTGAAAACAATGGCGGAGGTTTTAATTCGATATCTCGAAATTTTTTGAAAAAAAGTGCCGTTTCGCAAAATTTAACATAGGATTCCCTATGCTGAGAATGGTCAATTTTTAAAATTTCGAAAAAAGGACAAGTTGCATGTGTTTTGAGCCGGAAATGGGTCACTTGAAGCCAATGGAGATGGTAAAAAATCGATATCTCGAAAAAAAATATTTGGCCATTTTGAAAGTGGAAAAATGAGAAGGGGGTACCCTTACCATTTTTTGACAAAAATGGTATTTTTACAAAAAAAATTTTTAGAATTTTTTCGTTAATGAAATCGGTTGGTAAATATGCCACTTGAAAACAATGGCGGAGGTTTTAATTCGATATCTCGAAATTTTTTGAAAAAAAGTGCCGTTTCGCAAAATTTAACCTAGGATTCCCTATGCTGAGAATGGTCAATTTTTAAAATTTCGAAAAAAGGACAAGTTGCATGTGTTTTGAGCCGGAAATGGATCACTTGAAGCCAATGGAGATGGTAAAAAATCGATATCTCGAAAAAAAATATTTGGCCATTTTGAAAGTGGAAAAATGAGAAGGGGGTACCCTTACCATTTTTTGACAAAAATGGTATTTTTACAAAAAATTTTTTTAGAATTTTTTCGTTAATGAAATCGGTTGGTAAATATGCCACTTGAAAACAATGGCGGAGGTTTTAATTCGATATCTCGAAATTTTTTGAAAAAAAGTGCCGTTTCGCAAAATTTAACATAGGATTCCCTATGCTGAGAATGGTCAATTTTTAAAATTTCGAAAAAAGGACAAGTTGCATGTGTTTTGAGCCGGAAATGGATCACTTGAAGCCAATGGAGATGGTAAAAAATCGATATCTCGAAAAAAAATATTTGGCCATTTTGAAAGTGGAAAAATGAGAAGGGGGTCCCCTTACCAGTTTTTTGAAAAAAATGGTATTTTTACAAAAAATTTTTTTAGAATTTTTTCGTTAATGAAATCGGTTGGTAAATATGCCACTTGAAAACAATGGCGGAGGTTTTAATTCGATATCTCGAAATTTTTTGAAAAAAAGTGCCGTTTCGCAAAATTTAACATAGGATTCCCTATGCTGAGAATGGTCAATTTTTAAAATTTCGAAAAAAGGACAAGTTGCATGTGTTTTGAGCCGGAAATGTGTCACTTGAAGCCAATGGAGATGGTAAAAAATCGATATCTCGAAAAAAAATATTTGGCCATTTTGAAAGTGGAAAAATGAGAAGGGGGTACCCTTACCATTTTTTGACAAAAAAGGTATTTTTACAAAAAATTTTTTTAGAATTTTTTCATTAATGAAATCGGTTGGTAAATATGCCACTTGAAAACAATGGCGGAGGTTTTAATTCGATATCTCGAAATTTTTTGAAAAAAAGTGCCGTTTCGGAAAATTTAACATAGGATTCCCTATGCTGAGAATGGTCAATTTTTAAAATTTCGAAAAAAGGACAAGTTGCATGTGTTTTGAGCCGGAAATGGGTCACTTGAAGCCAATGGAGATGGTAAAAAATCGATATCTCGAAAAAAAATATTTGGCTATTTTGAAAGTGGAAAAATGAGAAGGGGGTACCCTTACCATTTTTTGACAAAAATGGTATTTTTACAAAAAAATTTTGTAGAATTTTTTCGTTAATGAAATCGGTTGGTAAATATGCCACTTGAAAACAATGGCGGAGGTTTTAATTCGATATCTCGAAATTTTTTGAAAAAAAGTGCCGTTTCGGAAAATTTAACATAGGATTCCCTATGCTGAGAATGGTCAATTTTTAAAATTTCGAAAAAAGGACAAGTTGCATGTGTTTTGAGCCGGAAATGGATCACTTGAAGCCAATGGAGATGGTAAAAAATCGATATCTCGAAAAAAAATATTTGGCCATTTTGAAAGTGGAAAAATGAGAAGGGGGTACCCTTACCATTTTTTGACAAAAATGGTATTTTTACAAAAAAATTTTTTAGAATTTTTTCGTTAATGAAATCGGTTGGTAAATATGCCACTTGAAAACAATGGCGGAGGTTTTAATTCGATATCTCGAAATTTTTTGAAAAAAAGTGCCGTTTCGCAAAATTTAACATAGGATTCCCTATGCTGAGAATGGTCAATTTTTAAAATTTCGAAAAAAGGACAAGTTGCATGTGTTTTGAGCCGGAAATGGGTCACTTGAAGCCAATGGAGATGGTAAAAAATCGATATCTCGAAAAAAAATATTTGGCCATTTTGAAAGTGGAAAAATGAGAAGGGGGTACCCTTACCATTTTTTGACAAAAATGGTATTTTTACAAAAAAAATTTTTAGAATTTTTTCGTTAATGAAATCGGTTGGTAAATATGCCACTTGAAAACAATGGCGGAGGTTTTAATTCGATATCTCGAAATTTTTTGAAAAAAAGTGCCGTTTCGCAAAATTTAACCTAGGATTCCCTATGCTGAGAATGGTCAATTTTTAAAATTTCGAAAAAAGGACAAGTTGCATGTGTTTTGAGCCGGAAATGGGTCACTTGAAGCCAATGGAGATGGTAAAAAATCGATATCTCGAAAAAAAATATTTGGCCATTTTGAAAGTGGAAAAATGAGAAGGGGGTACCCTTACCATTTTTTGACAAAAATGGTATTTTTACAAAAAATTTTTTTAGAATTTTTTTGTTAATGAAATCGGTTGGTAAATATGCCACTTGAAAACAATGGCGGAGGTTTTAATTCGATATCTCGAAATTTTTTGAAAAAAAGTGCCGTTTCGCAAAATTTAACATAGGATTCCCTATGCTGAGAATGGTCAATTTTTAAAATTTCGAAAAAAGGACAAGTTGCATGTGTTTTGAGCCGGAAATGGGTCACTTGAAGCCAATGGAGATGGTAAAAAATCGATATCTCGAAAAAAAATATTTGGCCATTTTGAAAGTGGAAAAATGAGAAGGGGGTACCCTTACCATTTTTTGACAAAAAAGGTATTTTTACAAAAATTTTTTTTAGAATTTTTTCGTTAATGAAATCGGTTGGTAAATATGCCACTTGAAAACAATGGCGGAGGTTTTAATTCGATATCTCGAAATTTTTTGAAAAAAAGTGCCGTTTCGGAAAATTTAACATAGGATTCCCTATGCTGAGAATGGTCAATTTTTAAAATTTCGAAAAAAGGACAAGTTGCATGTGTTTTGAGCCGGAAATGGGCCACTTGAAGCCAATGGAGATGGTAAAAAATCGATATCTCGAAAAAAAATATTTGGCCATTTTGAAAGTGGAAAAATGAGAAGGGGGTACCCTTACCATTTTTTGACAAAAATAGTATTTTTACAAAAAATTTTTTTAGAATTTTTTCGTTAATGAAATCGGTTGGTAAATATGCCACTTGAAAACAATGGCGGAGGTTTTAATTCGATATCTCGAAATTTTTTGAAAAAAAGTGCCGTTTCGGAAAATTTAACATAGGATTCCCTATGCTGAGAATGGTCAATTTTTAAAATTTCGAAAAAAGGACAAGTGCATGTGTTTTGAGCCGGAAATGGGTCACTTGAAGCCAATGGAGATGGTAAAAAATCGATATCTCGAAAAAAAATATTTGGCTATTTTGAAAGTGGAAAAATGAGAAGGGGGTACCCTTACCATTTTTTGACAAAAATAGTATTTTTACAAAAAATTTTTTTAGAATTTTTTCGTTCATGAAATCGGTTGGTAAATATGCCACTTGAAAACAATGGCGGAGGTTTTAATTCGATATCTCGAAATTTTTTGAAAAAAAGTGCCGTTTCGGAAAATTTAACATAGGATTCCCTATGCTGAGAATGGTCAATTTTTAAAATTTCGAAAAAAGGACAAGTTGCATGTGTTTTGAGCCGGAAATGGGTCACTTGAAGCCAATGGAGATGGTAAAAAATCGATATCTCGAAAAAAAATATTTGGCTATTTTGGAAGTGGAAAAATGAGAAGGGGGTACCCTTACCATTTTTTGAAAAAAATGGTATTTTTACAAAAAATTTTTTTAGAATTTTTTCGTTAATGAAATCGGTTGGTAAATATGCCACTTGAAAACAATGGCGGAGGTTTTAATTCGATATCTCGAAATTTTTTGAAAAAAAGTGCCGTTTCGGAAAATTTAACATAGGATTCCCTATGCTGAGAATGGTCAATTTTTAAAATTTCGAAAAAAGGACAAGTTGCATGTGTTTTGAGCCGGAAATGGATCACTTGAAGCCAATGGAGATGGTAAAAAATCGATATCTCGAAAAAAAATATTTGGCCATTTTGAAAGTGGAAAAATGAGAAGGGGGTACCCTTACCATTTTTTGACAAAAATGGTATTTTTACAAAAAAATTTTTTAGAATTTTTTCGTTAATGAAATCGGTTGGTAAATATGCCACTTGAAAACAATGGCGGAGGTTTTAATTCGATATCTCGAAATTTTTTGAAAAAAAGTGCCGTTTCGCAAAATTTAACATAGGATTCCCTATGCTGAGAATGGTCAATTTTTAAAATTTCGAAAAAAGGACAAGTTGCATGTGTTTTGAGCCGGAAATGGGTCACTTGAAGCCAATGGAGATGGTAAAAAATCGATATCTCGAAAAAAAATATTTGGCCATTTTGAAAGTGGAAAAATGAGAAGGGGGTACCCTTACCATTTTTTGACAAAAATGGTATTTTTACAAAAAAAATTTTTAGAATTTTTTCGTTAATGAAATCGGTTGGTAAATATGCCACTTGAAAACAATGGCGGAGGTTTTAATTCGATATCTCGAAATTTTTTGAAAAAAAGTGCCGTTTCGCAAAATTTAACCTAGGATTCCCTATGCTGAGAATGGTCAATTTTTAAAATTTCGAAAAAAGGACAAGTTGCATGTGTTTTGAGCCGGAAATGGGTCACTTGAAGCCAATGGAGATGGTAAAAAATCGATATCTCGAAAAAAAATATTTGGCCATTTTGAAAGTGGAAAAATGAGAAGGGGGTACCCTTACCATTTTTTGACAAAAATGGTATTTTTACAAAAAATTTTTTTAGAATTTTTTTGTTAATGAAATCGGTTGGTAAATATGCCACTTGAAAACAATGGCGGAGGTTTTAATTCGATATCTCGAAATTTTTTGAAAAAAAGTGCCGTTTCGCAAAATTTAACATAGGATTCCCTATGCTGAGAATGGTCAATTTTTAAAATTTCGAAAAAAGGACAAGTTGCATGTGTTTTGAGCCGGAAATGGGTCACTTGAAGCCAATGGAGATGGTAAAAAATCGATATCTCGAAAAAAAATATTTGGCCATTTTGAAAGTGGAAAAATGAGAAGGGGGTACCCTTACCATTTTTTGACAAAAAAGGTATTTTTACAAAAATTTTTTTTAGAATTTTTTCGTTAATGAAATCGGTTGGTAAATATGCCACTTGAAAACAATGGCGGAGGTTTTAATTCGATATCTCGAAATTTTTTGAAAAAAAGTGCCGTTTCGGAAAATTTAACATAGGATTCCCTATGCTGAGAATGGTCAATTTTTAAAATTTCGAAAAAAGGACAAGTTGCATGTGTTTTGAGCCGGAAATGGGCCACTTGAAGCCAATGGAGATGGTAAAAAATCGATATCTCGAAAAAAAATATTTGGCCATTTTGAAAGTGGAAAAATGAGAAGGGGGTACCCTTACCATTTTTTGACAAAAATAGTATTTTTACAAAAAATTTTTTTAGAATTTTTTCGTTAATGAAATCGGTTGGTAAATATGCCACTTGAAAACAATGGCGGAGGTTTTAATTCGATATCTCGAAATTTTTTGAAAAAAAGTGCCGTTTCGGAAAATTTAACATAGGATTCCCTATGCTGAGAATGGTCAATTTTTAAAATTTCGAAAAAAGGACAAGTTGCATGTGTTTTGAGCCGGAAATGGGTCACTTGAAGCCAATGGAGATGGTAAAAAATCGATATCTCGAAAATAAATATTTGGCTATTTTGAAAGTGGAAAAATGAGAAGGGGGGTTAGAAAGTGGAAAAACGAGGGGGGGGGTTAGAATTTTTTCGTTAATGAAATCGGTTGGTAAATATGCCACTTGAAAACAATGGCGGAGGTTTTAATTCGATATCTCGAAATTTTTTGAAAAAAAGTGCCGTTTCGGAAAATTTAACATAGGATTCCCTATGCTGAGAATGGTCAATTTTTAAAATTTCGAAAAAAGGACAAGTTGCATGTGTTTTGAGCCGGAAATGGGTCACTTGAAGCCAATGGAGATGGTAAAAAATCGATATCTCGAAAAAAAATATTTGGCTATTTTGGAAGTGGAAAAATGAGAAGGGGGTACCCTTACCATTTTTTGAAAAAAATGGTATTTTTACAAAAAATTTTTTTAGAATTTTTTCGTTAATGAAATCGGTTGGTAAATATGCCACTTGAAAACAATGGCGGAGGTTTTAATTCGATATCTCGAAATTTTTTGAAAAAAAGTGCCGTTTCGGAAAATTTAACATAGGATTCCCTATGCTGAGAATGGTCAATTTTTAAAATTTCGAAAAAAGGACAAGTTGCATGTGTTTTGAGCCGGAAATGGGTCACTTGAAGCCAATGGAGATGGTAAAAAATCGATATCTCGAAAAAAAATTTTTGGCCATTTTGAAAGTGGAAAAATGAGAAGGGGGTACCCTTACCATTTTTTGACAAAAAAGGTATTTTTACAAAAAATTTTTTTAGAATTTTTTCGTCAATGAAATCGGTTGGTAAATATGCCACTTGAAAACAATGGCGGAGGTTTTAATTCGATATCTCGAAATTTTTTGAAAAAAAGTGCCGTTTCGGAAAATTTAACATAGGATTCCCTATGCTGAGAATGGTCAATTTTTAAAATTTCGAAAAAAGGACAAGTTGCATGTGTTTTGAGCCGGAAATGGGTCACTTGAAGCCAATGGAGATGGTAAAAAATCGATATCTCGAAAAAAAATATTTGGCCATTTTGAAAGTGGAAAAATGAGAAGGGGGTACCCTTACCATTTTTTGACAAAAATGGTATTTTTACAAAAAAATTTTTTAGAATTTTTTCGTTAATGAAATCGGTTGGTAAATATGCCACTTGAAAACAATGGCGGAGGTTTTAATTCGATATCTCGAAATTTTTTGAAAAAAAGTGCCGTTTCGCAAAATTTAACATAGGATTCCCTATGCTGAGAATGGTCAATTTTTAAAATTTCGAAAAAAGGACAAGTTGCATGTGTTTTGAGCCGGAAATGGGTCACTTGAAGCCAATGGAGAAGGTAAAAAATCGATATCTCGAAAAAAAATATTTGGCCATTTTGAAAGTGGAAAAATGAGAAGGGGGTACCCTTACCATTTTTTGACTTTCGAAATGGTTCGACTTTCGAAATTTTTTTTCGAGATATCGATTTTTTACCACCTCCATTGGCTTCAAGTGGCCCATTTCCGGCTCACAACACATGCAACTTGTATTTTTTCGAAATTTTAAAAATTGATCATTTTCAGCATAGGGAATCCTGTATAAAATTTTGCGAAACGGCACTTTTTTCAAAAAATTTCGAGATATCGAATTAAAACCTCCGCCATTGTTTTCAAGTGGCATATTTAAAATTCTAAAAAAATTTGTTGTAAAAATACCATTAGCATTTTCCTACACAAATGATAATTTGGTAAAGTAACTATAGTCGTTCATCGAACTACCGAACTCTCAATTTGATTCATCACCCATCCAACTATTAACCTTTTAATTTGCCCCGTCACCCATCCAACCCATTCATGGAAATCTCGATATGAACGATCACCCATCCATCTACTGAATTCCCGAATTGATCGGTCACTCATCCGACTACTAAACTCTCTGTTCGAACGGTTACCCAATCAACTATTGAACTCTTGAATCGAAAGGCCACCCATCCATCTACCGAACTCTCTTTTTGAACGCTCACCCATCCATCTATTGAACTTTTGATTCGAACAGGCACCTATCCATCTACCGAACTCTCATTTTTTGAACGTTTGACCATCCAACTATTGAACTCTCGATTTATACGGTCACCCATCCGACTGCTGGACTCTTGATTTGAGATCACCCATCCATTTACTGAACTTTCATTTTGGACGGTCACCTATCCAATTGCTGAACTCTTTATTTTTGACCGGTCCCAACCATTTATTGAACTCTCTATTGTATTTCGCGCCTCTTCCTCGAGATCATAGATGTAGTACCCCTACTCCGCACAAGCGTCTCCACCAATTTAAAGCTAGGGAAAAGAATTTCCCTATGTCCCGCGGTCGCCCGCCGCCGTGCGCGCCACCGCGTCCATCTTCTCGACTGCAAATTAATTGCATTTTGTCTTGGTTTATTTTTTCTTTCATTCCCGTCCCGTGTGGGACGGTTTGTTTTAGGAGTAATCTTAATTTTTTCTTTTATTATGTAATAAAGTCAACAAGTTATTGTAACATGGCTGCCGTAACAGGCTTTAAACAACTACATCTATGATCTCGAGGAAGAGGCGCGAAATACAATTAATGATTAAACGAACTTACCTAAGTGAAGTTCAATCATGATTGTATGAAGCGCCTCTTCCGAAGAGATCAGTCCCTTCCTCCCATTTATCTCGAGGGAGATACCCGTATTTTGCTTTTCGGCAAGCTGTGAAGAATGAAGATGGACGCGGTGGCGCGCACGGCGGCGGGCGACCGCGGGACATAAGGAAATTCTTTTCCCTAGCTTTAAATTGGTGGAGACACTTGTGCGGAGTAGGGGAGAACTACATCTATGATCTCTTCGGAAGAGGCGCTTCATACAATCATGATTGAACTTCACTTAGGTAAGTTCGTTTAATCATTAATTGGAACGGTCATCTATCCATCTACTGAACACTCACCCATCCAACTATCGGACTCTCGACTCGAACGGTCACCCTTCCATTTACCGAACTTTCATTTTTCAGTAGCCTATGCATCTGGTCAATTTTTTATTTGAACCGGTCACCCATCTATCTACCGAACTTTCGATCGGATCCCGAGCCTATTAAAACAATATATATATATATTCTGTCGTGAAACACGGGCTGTACTTATTGAAAAATTATGGTCACGCGGATCTTGGAGCGACAAACCGGACGGAGACCGGACCGAATCGGCCAGCTGTATATATATATTTCTGACATCGTCCGGCGGCACACGACGACGGAAAATAGGTTAACCGTGTGTCAGTTTAACAGTTCAAAAACTTTGACGCAGGGGGGCACCGAGCAAAAGATCGAAGCGACACGCGCGCACGAGCCTCCGTGCAGCAAACCAAAGACGCGTGTGTCGTCGTCGTCATCGCCGACCAATCGGATCGAATCAGCGATATATATCGTGACACACCAACTTATTAGGTGAGGATTAGGGGAGGATTATTTTAATAACCATTTTTTGGGAAGAGAAATGTTTTTACTTTTTTAAAGATATGTATACCACTACTTGACTTATATCATTTACTTTTTTATTATTTTTTTTAAGAAGATTGTTTTGATAAATATACTTTCTGAACGAGAAAACCTATTTTAAGGACTTGGCGTACCATTTTTACTTTTTTGAAATCTTATATACTATAAATCGTATTGTAAGGCTGCTTTGAACCGAATTTAACTATTATTGTACCATAGCCGCAAACAATTTTTTTTTTTTTTGGATAAGCATTTGTGGTTCCGTTCTCTAAAGCCTTCGATAGGTAATAACAACATGACGAGTTCGCGCCTGAGTTTATGCCATTTCTTTTTTTCGTCGTCTTTGTAATTTTTCAAAAATTAATGGCGCCATCATTTCATTAACATTTAAGGCGAACATACGTTCTTTTACTTACTTCCCTGTGTTTATTAATTAATTTTTTAAAATTTGTGACGTCACTTCCGGTCAAAAAATGAGATTTGGAAAACCGGAAGTGACGTTACCCCTACACGATGTCACATCCGGTCCAAAATTGGATTTTCAAACCGGATGTTCAAACTAAATAAACTGCGAAAGATAGCTCACTATTTCGCCAATTCCGCTATTTTTTTAAAATACAAATTCTTCCTTTTTCGTATTTTCAATCCTGTTAATAATTTTTAGGTCTTTAATACGATGCCGAACCGGTATTCTCTTGTAAGATCCAGCAACAGAATTCAAAGAATGTGTCCTCATTCAATGAAAAAACGCCTAATTTTCCGCACCTTTACGACACGAGAGTCGTTACCGATCGCCTATTTCCCATTTCCCCTGCCCGTCGTTTCTTTTCACTGCTTTTTCGAAGCTGTACTGTCCTTGGCGACGTTAATTCGAAATGTCCTTCACGCTCAGCGCTCTCTGCTGCAGTAGTGGAAGCGCATCTGGCGGATGTGATCGTAAATACACCGTCCGCTACAACTACACACCTAATCTGTATGGAAAGGGAGAAAAGGCATTAAGTGAAAGGGGCCAGAAAACTCTTGGCAATAACACTGAACGCTCGGCGTGCGAGAGGGCAACCAAGGACTTTGAGCACTAAAGTCGCAGGTAAGTAAGGAACAAACAGCGCAGGGACCAAGAGGTTATTAGAAAAAAGAAAATGGAGACGACGGCGAATAAAACGCACTACATGATAACTCACACGGGTGGATTACACCCGTGGGAAATTATGAAACAAAAGTGTAGTTGTCTCTTACAGCCCGTCCCGTCCGCGTCCACTTCAAGTATTTTATTGTCGAGCAGAGTCACACTATCTTTATCGTTATATCTTTCACAAAGTTGTACCTTAGCAGATTGCATGATAACTTTCAACAGAATGGCGTGTTCCCTTATCCATTAAACCCCTACACCAGACATCATTTAAAACTTTTTATGACATCATATAACTTTTTATTTTACAATTAAACAGCTCGTCATTGATTGCTCTGGGCCAAAGCGCTCAGTGAATAACATCAGGATGCCGGCCTCTGAGACAATTTGCGGCGCATGGAGCTTTACGCGCGTTAACCTATATTTTTGCTCTTGCATATCAGATCGGTACTCCTATATCGCCACCCCATCGATCCTATCGCCCTCGCATGAATAGACTTTCGAGTTAAAGTGTATCCGCCCGCCGAGAAGTATCGGAGACTCTCGTCGCATATACCCTCAGGAATCTAAAAGACTTATATGGTGATTTCACGATGTAGCTGATAGTCAAGACGCTAGGACGAACGCCATTCCATTTTGTCTCCGCGTGCGGGGCTGCAGCTGGCCGAGAGTCATACGCTATTCGCTCCGAGATGGGCAAACTTAGATTACTGCATTTGTCACCCGTCTATGCAATGTTCGGACGGCTGCACTTCCTCTCGCAAATGCATCTCGACGACGTTGGAGTGTTAGAGTCGAGTAAAACACAGTCCTACTTCCTATTCTGTTCCATACAAATCTCGTTTCGCCAGCTTGTTCCGCTGCAATATCAACGTTAGTGAGCTCTGCTATCTACAGTTGCATCATTAACTGTAAACAAGTACTAGTCACATCTAAACGCCAATCTTTAAGGAACAGACATCAAAATCATTTTGGCTGCAGGTACTCATTGTGGATTTTTTTTAAATCGAAAAGTATAGCGTCCAGAGACTGAACGAAAGCTTTTTTAATAAATGTGTTCCTTTCTTTTCTGCGACAGAAGGGATGATGGTAGAATATTATTTACATCAGAATGTCAATTTTGATGTATACCTGAATTTTAGACCGGACGTGATGTTAAAGGCGAAAACGGCACTTCCCGTTTCAAAATTTCAGTTTACCACAACACGCGATGTTTTTCGATTAGATACTTGATACTATTTTAATTTGATACTTGATTACATCCTACGATATAGCTTTTACTCGTTCCGATACATAAAGCACCGCATACCAATCGTGCAGTGGGATAACCGCCCGACATGCAAGGGAAATGGAAGAGTACTCACAAAATGAATCGCGATCCGCATCAGTAAATATCTAGAAGCTCGTGGAAACGTGTCAAAGGAGTCTTTGACCCGTAACTACTTTTCTCATTGGCCGCTCGGCATTCGAGATATCAATCGCGCTGGGGTTCAATATATTCACGAAAGAGAGGCATATATCGATACAGGCGTATCGATGTACTGTGGGCGCTGAAAAGGATGATGAAAGGTACAGAGTATTCCGCTAAATTTGCGCTCAATGGATGTAACTCGAGAATCCGTCATCAAATGATGCAAAGAGTATAAATTTTAAACGGTCGATTGGTTTCTACGCAATTTTCAACTCTTTTATCGCATATTGCAATAAATATTAACTGTATCTATAGTGCGGGCGATTCGATCGAAATGCTTCTCTTATTTGTGAGTCTTATGTATAATTTGAACTCCCCCCTTTTACGACAGCCTATCAGCATGAAAATCAGGTTGACTTCGAGATTTCTATATATCGATCTTTATTGAGATGTATACAAGTTTCGTCGAAACACCATGGTGGTGTTTCGACAAAAACTGATTAAAAAAAGATTGAAAAATATTAAAAGAGCTCATAACGTAAACGAGATGCGTGGAATTATATTAATTCCAGTACGTCTCTAGTTGAAAGACTTCAAAAATGTTCTATCGTCATGCCAGAAATACGCCGTTTCCAGTCTGAAATTCTCATTTTTCGATTGGGAGTGACGTATTTCCGATATGACGTCACTTCCGGTCGATAAATGAGATTTTCGAACCGGAAATGACGCATTTCCAGTATTACATCACTTTCTGTCGAAAAATGCGATTTCCGGACCAGAAATGGGAGTTATGTATTTGAGACAAGAGATGATTCTGCTCGCCTAAGTGGCTGTAAAGTGGAGCTATCGAGGTTTAGCTGACGTTACAGTACGGGCCGCACCGTTTTTAATTAAAAATCTGATCTCGTCCAGCAATTTAAAAAAAACCTTAAATAAAGCTCTCCCTCGAAGAGGCTTTGTGTTTACCATCATTTTCTTTTATTTTTTGGCCGCCTGGTGAAGGCGACCAAAAAAGGCACAGCGCCGGTGTTGTTGGTACGATCATACGCGGCAAAGGGATAGTTTCACGAGAGAGCTTTATTATTTCGCCGCTTAAGACCTGGCTCAATTTCTCAGTCCTCCTCTCGTCGGCTATCGGACGTAAAGAACACCCAACCGAATCACCCGTGTACCGAACCATTCGACCAAATATCGTGATTTATTGGCACATCAAAAGTTCAACGGAAAATGGATCGGCAGGCATTGGGAATAAAAAAGTTGGGAATCATTCATTATTTAGCGAATTTTGTTCCACATCCATTTCATCGATAATTCATCCTTGGAGTGATTTCCACTCCGGCAATGGAGTTATTTCGAGTAATTGGATAAATATTTGATAGTGCGAGATGATATGGAATTTAATCCGATAATAAACTCTACGAGGAATTTTCGTTCTGCGTTGGCTCGAATTACATGGACCATATAACACGACGATATGAATTACGGAAAAGAGAGCGACAAATCTGGAAGCAAGTTTTCGCTGGCTATCGGTAATTTAATAAAATTACCGATGGAAACTGTAGAGCGAACAATTTTCTCAAGTGCGTACACCAGAAAATTATGAAATTCGGTACACGGTAAAGTAGAATGAAACGGATTGAAAGTTGAGTACAGGTGAGGTGGGTTTCGCTGGCTCGAGTAGGTAAGCAAATACAGTCGTCGCCAGGGTCGTTGGGGTGTCTCCAATCTAGAGATTCAAATATTTTGGTCGCGGGCTAACAATGAGACCCAGGGGCGCCGTGGTTCCTTCTTACCCGTACGTTCTGACGGTACACTCTGGGATACCGCCGGGATATGCGCTCCCGGGTGATATTATATAACTTCGGTCGCGAGGAGGCAACGTCGTAAATTCGGGAAACATTATAATAGACCCTCAACGTTTTGGAGATGGTTAAAGCTACAAATAATTTTTTTATTTATTATTATTCCGGCGCGGATTTTTGTGTCAAGTACCAAGAACGGGAACGAAGGATACAAAGATTTTTTTTGCAACGCATACATGAGAAGTGCCACTTTTCGTGCCAGTAAGGCGTGGCAAAAGTGGCTTTTTATCGGAAAGCTTACCAATGCAATGGCGCTGCGCATGCGCATGTCGGCCCGTTCTACTTCTCGCACATTAATTTTACATCGCGCACGAGTGCGAGAAACTCCGGCGCATGCGCACTTTGCGTGCTAGTTAGGCGTGGCAAAAGTGGCGTTTTATTGGAAAGCTTACTACAAAGGCGCTGCGCATGCGCACATTGGCCCGGTTTACTTCTCGCACGTTAATTTTACATCGCGCACGAGTACGAGAAACTCCGGCGCATGTGCACTGTTGCCACGCCTTACAGGCACAAAAAGTGGCACGTCTGATTTTGTTGCAAAAGCATTATGAAAGACTCGTACGAAAAATCGGACTCCCGACGGCGGTTGTGAAGCAGGCAGAACTCGCCCTCTCTGGCGCTACAAGCAACCCTCAGTTTCGCCTCGTGTCGTTGTAGCGCTCGATCCGGCTCGTGCAGCCAACTTCCCAAACTGTGTCTAAAGTCTGCTTTATCGCATTAGAATCACAATCTACTATTTCATCCTCTTCAACTGATAAAACTCGTCCATTTGTAGGCAACGGATAATCTCGGTGACCTCAGGTTATTTAATTTTTAATTGTTAATTAAATAATTTATATACAAATGTACTGTATATTAATATTAGAAACTCCATGATTTATATTAAATTAATTATACATATTTACATTTCAAAGATTTATTTTATTGAATAAACATATATACGTATTAACCCTTTTGTATTGACGACAAGAACGCTCGACGAAGTTTTACAGGAATGGTTGCTTAACTACTGCATCCCCTTGATCCGTCGACTCTTTGCCGTTTGATCTCCCACGCTCACGCGACATAAACGAAACAGCAAGAATTTTTTTTTTCTGTTTATTCTGAGGCTGCCATGTGCTCGGACGAATAGGCCAGGCGTGCAGGGGTGGGGAAAAGGGGGTTGAAACCAGAGGCATCGATGGTCTGGTAAATAAGCCAGAGGCCACGGGCTCTCGTGTCGCCCTCAATTTTTCTGTTTTTTTTTCCAGGCTGTACGGTGCGCTCGAGGCACTGAAGAGGTATTCCTGGATCGGGTGAGAACCTATGAGCGGTGTACGCTGCCGAAACCACGCAAACCTATATGCGCGCCCTCAGCGAAATTGAATCGGGAAAGGTTGTCCTCTCTAGTTGGTACGGGTTGTCCCACTCCACGGTACGTAGCAATTCATTTCGGGCTCTGGATATTGATTGTCCATTCTAGCACAAGCCTAAATTATTGACATACAATTTCATTTTAAAAAAGTCATGATTCTTGGAGACCCTTTGCACTAATTACATTTTTACGTTAACCCTTTACGAATTAAAACTCCTCAAGCTTGTCATGAGAACCGCCCGAGTTGACAAGCTGAAATTTAGCAGGCAAGTAGAGGAATAAATTTTCCGTCTCAATCCCAATTTCTGATAAAATCTTTGGGATATTCAGATTTGACGTGGATCTTTTCGAGGTTGATCCGCCGTCCGGGTAAACCGCCCCCGAATAATCAACCCTTTACTCTGCCTCAATCTAAACCACTTATAAAAACACTGAAAAAAAATTCGCTTGCGGGCTGCCAATGAAAAAAACTTTTGTTTCAATACTACTTTCAATTCTTACAATTCCATGTGATGTTGAAACAACGACGGCAAGACTGTCAGGAGATATGTTATCGTTTCAATCCCGTACTGAATTGTAAGAATTGAAAGTAGAATTGAAGCAACGATTTTTTTTATTTTGCAGCCCGCAAGCAAATTTTACTTGAATCATTGATATTTTTTCTTTCAGTGTATGTATCAAGACAAATGAATGGGAAAAAAATGGAAGATTCGACAACGTCGAGAGTCGTCGGACGAATTCCGAAACGAGAGAGAAAAGGTCGGGAGGCAAACCGGCGGATGTTCCCAAGTTGTTGGAGAAACGATTGCGAGCGTACGAGTGGAACGACCACTCGAAGAGAATAAATCGGGGACGAATGTTTGCGATTCCACAGTAGAGAGCAAGGGATACGCAGTAGATGGAACGACGTAACAGCCATTCGAGAGCTTTTCCTCTTAAGAAGAGCCTCCTGTCCCTTGGGATACTTTCCGCTGCGTGCAGTACCTTGTCTTTCAACATGCAACAGACTTGCTAAGTATTTCTTCTAACGGAAAGTCGAAAAAGTAATGGCGAAAGTATCGATTCGTCCGTTCGTGTCGAGCTCGCTGTGGGATTCGGCGCTGCCTTATGTTGTTTTTTTTTTGGACATGGGAAGTGGTTCCGAGATTTTTTCCCGGGCGAACCGGCGGCTCGTTTTCGTTTATGGCGGCGTAATTCTTGCGCGACGGGAGGAAGTGCGCGCTGTTGCTTCCGTCACTAAAGGGAGTGGCGATATTCTTGCGCACCGTAGGGGTGAAACTCGCAAGGCCAGCGCCACACAAGGCTACACCGACAGAAAAGTACAGTTGAATCAACTAAGATTCGGGCAGGGACGTTCAAATAAATATTTAGTTGGTCGAACAAAATATTTTAATGACTCAAATAATATTTTGGTGAAATCACCCAACAAATTGTTGAACTAACCAATTTTTTTGCTGTGCCAATAAAATATTCAGTTGAACGTCCCTGCCAGAATCTTAGTTGATTGAACCGTATTTTTTTATCGGTGTACCAGCAGCACTTACTGCCGATTCTCTTTTTTTCGTCCGATTCTGATGAATTATTCGACTCAATAACCAGGCAATTGTTTCGACTCAGCGAGATAAAACTACAGTAGAACCTCGATCAGGCGAATCCTCAGTAACTCGAGCCACGGCTCCGTTTATCTTACACAGAGAAAAAAAACAATCGAGTCAACAAAATGTGCGCTTACGGGTGGCGAAACAAATGTTTGGTTGATCGAAAGGAATACCTCGTTGATCGACTAACTGGCCGTCGATTCAAATGTTTCTTTACTTAGTACGACAATTATTTCGTTTGATCAACAAAAAAAAAATTTCGCCACCCGTAAACGCTCATTTTGTTGACTCAATAGATTTTTTGTTCTGTGTAACGCTCGGTTATCCGAACATTAGTGCGAAATATTATACATTGTTGCTCGCCGCGGCAGGAGCTTCGCCCGTGTTGAAGCGTGGTGAAGCGCACTTTACCTCTTCCAGCGTTAATCCGCTCGCACACTGGCTTTCCCGCGCAGTTTCGCTCGTCCCGGCAGAATCGGACAGCGCGCATGAGAGACCAATTTCAATGCCACATCGTTTGAATCACCTTCCATACGAAGTTCACACTGAGGCGGGTTCGGGATTCACTGTAAAAAAATTCGTACGAAATTTCATGTATCGGACTGGAAGTTTTAATGCAACAACTGGTATATTAAATTTAATGTACCAGTTTGTGATGAAAAATTAATGGTCAGTGCATTAAAAACATTGGAAATACTTTATTTTTAACAAGTTGCGTTAATTTTACTATGAAAGTACTTTAATTTGAACAATTTACTTAATTTCGATGAAAAAGTACATTAACTTTTCAACATAATTGTACATTAAATTTAATGTAGCAGTTTTTGCATAAAAACTTCCAGTCGGTACATTAAATTTACAATTTTTTTTACAGTGTTCCGCCGTTCAAAAGCGCGTAGCTAGCGGTCGGCAATTAAAAATGAACGACTTTATTTCACAGAAACCTTGAAATAAGACTGCGATGTTTTAATATTGTTAAAAATATGTTTTGAAGTTTAGTAGTAGTAGATTTATTCCAGTGTATGGCCTCTTCGGCCTTTTACAATCCCAGCCCAAATCCCCAGAAAATAATACATATATAAACAACACATATAACCATTTCCAAGTATTTCAAGCACAATTTTCCACAACATTCCAACTAATATTCCAATTACATAATCGTCTCTGATATCCGTTCCTTCACAAAACACCGATTGTCGTGGTTGTCGCGATCGTCCAGCGGCTTCTTGAAACACGAAGCTCGGTAGATTGTAAACGTTCTTTCCATCACAAGTTTTTAGCCCCTAACGTTCCATCATTCCACTTCCTTGTTCCGCCCGTTGTCGATCATCCCTGATCCCCCTCTCTTCACAAAAACACATTTTTTCGTGGACGCCGTCCTTGTCGAACAGCTTATTCTACCACAAAAATCGGCAATTGTAAAGCTTTCCTCTATTGAACCTTCCCATCCTGTCATTTCCGCCGTTCCTATTCCTCAGTCCTGTCACTGCCATTCCAGCTCTTCCATGCTGCCCAGTGGTCAACTGTTGCCCTGCTTCCGCGGCGATTGTACCGGCCGCGTCACCCCACAATCTTCCACACCATCTACCGTCATCTTCCGTCAACTTCCTTTGGATCACTGCCATCCTGCACTCCCGTCGCTAGTTCTTCCACTTTCCATGGTGGATCCGCCATCTTCTTTTCCCTCGTCTAACCTCGCCGGGGCACGCCAACACGAGATATTCCAGCATTCTTTCCTCAATCAACCCTTTCCATCACCAACATTTCCACTTGTTCCCATGCCTACTCCTTATGTTTTAATGAACTTTTCTGAAGCCTTTCCGATCAATTTTCCCAATATTTTCCAAAAACTTAGGAACTCGCCACAGACACGACTGCTCCTTTCCATCGCTCGTGGCGCCCCCCCTTTTGAAGTTTAGTATATACTGTTATTTCATTTATATATTTATTTCATCTGTGTATATAATATCATTTCATTCATATGTCTTATTTAAATACGTGTTATGCCGTAAGCAAAAAAACTTGTGTTTCGATTATCAAAATTTTTGACTATCCGAATTAGACCCGGTCTCGATGGATTCGAATAACCGAGGTTCTACTGTATACTTATTTCAAGATCAAGACCTGTCTTCCCCGAGGTGTTGGTCTGCCAGGGGTGAATACTTTTCGACTTCTTCGTAGTGAAATCAATACGACAGGATTTGACAATCAAATTTATCGCAGTACCATGCCGATGTGGAAAACAGTTTAGCAATCACAGGCTCTACAAGCTAATTATTCCGAGTCCATGGAAATGCCCATTGGTGGTCTTCCAAGCTAAGACAGCTTGACCAAACCGTGCGATAAAATTACTCGAGCCGTTAAGCACCTTATAATGTATCATACACCATACAAATGTCAAACTTGCCGAGATCAAATTTTATTCACGAGTTCTCTGTTTAATGAGGAGGACGGTACAGATTTCTTTACGTGTCAGCATTCATGCTTGAAGTGAATGGCTATACTTGTCTATTTTCTTTTTTTTTTACTTTTTACTGTAGCGCGACATGCATTTATCTCGCGCTGCAGTAATTTGGAAAATACACGTGCGTGACCTTAATGAGGATTCCGCGCAGATCGGCGTGTTTTTATTTTTCAAGCCGACATCCTCGCTATGTCCGGAACGGTGTGGCACAGAGCGCTTAAAAAAATCGTCGATCCCAGAGGGGGAGTCAGGTACGACCATTAAGTTCTTTTTCTATGAAACACCAGGGTGCACGTAGAGTTCTTGGTTGATAGGCTTTTCGCGGTTGGAGGATTCAGCTCTGCGGAAACGGAATCCATAAAGGTTGACCAGTTGAAGCGCCGCAAGGAATCTGCGCGGCGAATGAGGTCTCGAATATCGGAGAGAACGCGTTTTCAATTTCACGGCAATTACGGTGATCCCGACCGGAGGCTTCCGTGTCAAACTCGATACCACATATATCGTTCTGGTCAGCAGGAGAAACCCCGAAAATTAAGGCTTCGCCCCTAACGAACCGTCCTCTTCAATTCGATGAGCGACGATGCGCCGAAAAGCTCAAACGTTTCACTCTACCATGCTCGTCACCCATTGGACGATGGATGGTTAAGAGAATATGCTAATTTCGAAAAGTAGTACCCAAGATTAGCAACAAAATGAAAATTGGACATTTTTACGTCGCTATCTCGTGCAACTTTCTTGTGTGTCCCGCTGGCAAGTAGACACGTTCAACGTAGCATCTCTCTAGCTCTCCTTTCGCGAACCTGGCAAGGTTTTTAAGGCCTTCAGCCGATGGGGTGCTCCGGCGCCGTGCGCGTTATCCAACCTCATTGGCTGTAAACTTTGACTGCTCGTAACTCTATAACTGTGCACCGTAATTTTTTTTTTCATATGTACAGTCTGATTAGTTTTAAACATAAGAAGACAATGGGAGGTTTCGCCCACTCGCGGAATACTATCCTAACGGTTTTTGTAAATTTTTTTGCCAATTTTCAGGCAGGTTGAAACTTGTGAAAAACATGTCCAGGTCGGTTTTTACTTTTAAATATTGAACACAGAGTTGCGAATAATGCATTTTTTGAGTAATGAATTATGGATTTTTTTGAAAAATTGATAATGGCGGTGAGATCCACTACCCATTTTTTAAAAAATGGATAATAGAGGATGCCAACTTTCAGAAAAATTGATAATGGGGCAAGATCCCATTACCCATTAAAATAAAATGGACGATGCATTGTGCCCATTATAATTTTCGCAACCTTAATTTGGCAAGGGAAATAAGTATCCATTATCGGTCCAGTATGGTATATTAATGAATATAGATATAAAGCCTTATAATTTTGAAAACTCTTCAGGCTTGGGGTCATTGTATGCTTGATGCTTACCAGTTTACAGTTTTACCGAATTTACCAATTTGCAGGCAGCTTGTAACTTGTGGAAAAACGTGTCCAGGTCGCGTAAAAATGTACCCGCGGCTAGGAGGCGCAAATTTTTACTTTTGAATTCTGGGCAAGGGAAATAAGTATCCATCATCTATCCAGTGTGGTGTATTAATGGATATAGGTATACAGCCTTATAATTTTAAAAAACTCTTCAGGCTTGGGGTCATGGTATGCTTGATGCTTACCAGTTTACAGTTTTACCGAATTTACCAATTTGCAGGCAGCTTGTAACTTGTGGAAAAACGTGTCCAGGTCGCGTAAAAATGTACCCGCGGCTAGGAGGCGCAAATTTTTACTTTTGAATTCTGGGCAAGGGAAATAAGTATCCATCATCTATCCAGTGTGGTGTATTAATGGATATAGGTATACAGCCTTATAATTTTAAAAAACTCTTCAGGCTTGAGGTCATGGTATGCTTGATGCTTACCAGCCGTATCCAGCAACGTTTCATTCAAATTATAACGACCCACTTATAAATTCTGATTTTCGTAAGATCCGAGGCGGAATTGTGGTGCGATTCACGGAGCGGAAGTCCTGCCGAGGGGGAGATTGGAGCTGTGGGCGGGTTTTCTGCACGGTAGCGAAAAAAGTCCGAGGAATGACGGGAACGATGCCGACCGGGCGAAATTCGATGGTTTTGAATAATTACATAAAAGGCGTTAGGGACTCGTATTATGCGGCAAGCGGGATGATAATGAAGGACGAGAAGTTGAAGGCCAGCGTCGAGAAAACGAGCGAAAACTGAACAAAGGGATTTTTTTCGCAATTATATCGAAGTTCTCTCGGCTGTTGCGAGGGGCGAGCTGACATTATCGTTTGAGCTTTTTCGACCGCGGCGCGGTCATTCCTTCATCCTAATTAAACGGACGGAAGACTCGCTCAATCATCGCAATGATTAAACCCAACGAACCACTTTCTATGCGAGACATTTAACGATACTCCAGCCGCAAAAAAAAAAATAAGAAATTAATTGACATTTCGGTAATACAGTTCCAACAAGTTTCATGTCCCTACTTAGAACCTTCCGCTTACGAATAAAAATACTATTTTTTTTTCTTTTCGCGAAAACGCGAAGAAACATATACAGTAAAAAATAATTTCGTAAAATCGGAGTACGAAGTTTCGTAAAAATAATTTGGTTAAATAAGTGACAAACTCATTGTTCACGTTTGACTATTACAAAACTGCCCTTTTATTTCTCGTGCAATTAACAATTTCAGTTAACAAATAAAAAATTGTGGACGTTTGTGGACAATAAGTTGTTGTAAAAACTTTTTTTACTGTGTAGAAGACCGAAATTTCATGTTTTTACTGCGTTGTTAATTCACTGAGAAAAAGGATAGTATTTCCTACTATAACGAATCGTTCCCAGGAGAAACGTCTATGTAGATAGTTTCCGATCGTATGTATTCAATTGGTTAAACTATAATTATGGTTGCAACCATGATTTTTCGTAATTGTCGTAACGATAAAATGTAGACGTTCCCCTTGGAAACTATTTTTTTATGTTAAAAAGTCAGTGTCGTTGCTTTTGCTATGTAATTTTTTCTCAGTGTTCGTGAAATTTAAACTCCATCGCACAATTGTCCCCAAGTTGCACCCTTATCACGGTCCCGTTCGATCTCGAGGCAACGCGCTATTCTGCCGATCGGTACGTGAATCGAGTAATATTGACCATCGGCAAAGGGTCCGGATATCTTTAGGTGGAGAAAGAGGGAAGATTTACTCGTCTACCACTCCGTATCCCGGTCTGATCGCCAGCAGCAGCGAGACTTTGTCGCTTCATTATTCAATAGGTGTGCACTCGAGCGGGGCTCCGGGGCTCTCAACCGTCTGTACGGCAAGTCTGTACTTAGACCGTAGCTGAGACGTCTAAAACCCTCCAGCGATTTCGTGGCATTCCGCCTCGTTTCGTATCCCCTGTACGTGCATATACAGACACAAAGAATAAGCATCGAGTACGCGTATTCCACGTGGGGTTTATTATAGACGTTAATGGAACGCAAACAGACGTGACTTTACCGGCTCCCCCCTCCCCCCCCCCCCCCCCCCTCCGATAACACTCTTTCCATGACCGTCGAGCTTATTGGTCGTTTATACCCTTCGACATATCCCTCGATATGTTTGATCGAGGGGCTTACCGACTTGTCGATTCTCCTCCCGATCTCGCTGAGAAATTACAATGAAAAAGAAAGACGGCGATCCGAGAGCGTAGAGCGCGGAAATGGAGAGACAAATTTTTAGCCGGTTAAAAATCAATTCGATGTAAATTATTTTGTAATAATCGAAAAGAGGCCTTTACTGAAATTTGCGCGATGCTTCATCGATTAACCAGCGATTGCCATTCGTAAGATTTTACCCGAATAATTAAGATCGATAAAAATGTTATAAAAAAAAAAGTGATGACCAGAAAAGCTCAACTCTAATGGCAGCGAATTTTTTACCTCATTTATGCAGTGAAGCGATCAGATTTGCATTATAATACTACTTTTCTGTGTAGTTGCAGAGTTTGCAGCAGATTTTTCCCACGATTCTCGTGTTCTCCACTTCCCTCTTCCCTTCCGTTGAATATTCGGGAGCGCATCCAGCTACGCCCTTTCCGCGCGGTGAAGAGGACCAGCGGAGTGCGCATTGTCCTTAAACTCTTCGGCGTTGAGCGGGTCAGTTTCATAGTGCGGGATATCGACAGAAACGTGCAAGTCTTCGCCCTTCGTGTCAGGAAGTGATCGTGGCGAAGGAGTGTCGTGTCTGCGGTCCCTCGAAACGACAGGACATTCAAAGGATTCGCTCCGTTGGTTCACTTCGGTAGAGAGCCTGTGCGAACGACGCGAGAGCGCCCAATGGTAAACTGCGCGATGTCCGAGAAAACCCATCGGGCGCAAGGAGGAAGGAGAACGAGACGCGGACAAAGAGCAGAATAAACCATCGCAAGCGGAATCGTTAAAATCCCAAGCGCTGTTGTATTCTCTCTCCTCGTAGGATGTACCAACGGTTTTTTCTACCAATGTATACACGAACGGTGTAAGTTGAAAAACGATGGGTGGAGCCGCGGGCAGGGGACTCGCGCCGGCAGAGATACCGGAAGTAGCGAGAGCTGCACTACCTATTCAATGAGATCGGCATACATCGGCCACGGTACCGTAGGATAAATTTCTTTTGTTTTTGCTTCTTCTTCTAACTTAATTTGTGTTTTACGCTCCGGACGGCCGGAATGAAAAAAGAGAGGTTCGTACGTGTGAAATTGGCACCGGGTAGAATAAAAATTCATACGAAATAAACAAATTAAAGAGTTTTGTTACATTAATATTAAAATTTAATCTCATTATGAAATAAAAATGAAAATTTTAGCCCAAATTAATTAAAATTAAAATTGCGTCGCAAATTTAGACAAATTCGAAATAAACAAGAACATTTTTCGGATATCTAGTTGATTTTCGGGCACATTTACATCTCCACCACTCACAACTCTACCAGAAAACATCTCGACCATATTACCACTCTACCAAAATATCTACCAGAAAAAAAAACTCTACCAGGATCATAAGAAAACTTTACCGCACTTGAAGTAAAACTTTACCGGACTTGAAATAAAACTTTACCGGACTTGAAATAAAACTTTACCGGACTTGAAATAAAACTTTACCGGACTTAAAATAAAACTTTACCGGACTTAAAATAAAACTTTACCGGACTTAAAATAAAACTTTACCGGACTTAAAATAAAACTTTACCGAACTTGAAATGAAACTACCGGAATACAAGGCTACCGTCTAGCCTTGTATTCCGGTAGAATCTTATTGCAATTCCAGTAGAATTGTATTTCCATTCCGGTAGAGATTTTGGTAGAGTTCTAATACGGTAGAGTTGTAATACGGTATAGATATTCTCTGGCAGAGTTGTGAGTGGTAGAGATGTAAATGTGGCGATTTTCGATTTCCGATATACAGTAATTTTTCTTCCTGCAGATAAACGGCGATTGGCGTGCAGAAGAGCATAAACGGTTATTTCTATATAATTATTGTCTTTCCTACTTAAACGTTTAAAAGTATCGGTTTATTAAACGAATCCTCGTAATGCGACGAGTCCGATCCACAGCGAACATAGCCCCGAGTCCGTCACCCGGGTATTCGTATCATTAACCGGTGCATCCGTACGGAAAGAGTTCAAGGGGCGGAAGTACATCCTTCCCCTACTGTACATTCTGCATCGGTATGAACACTTCGGAGGTCGGGACTCGTTTCCCCGTAACCCGATCCCTTCGGACCTACAATGTGTAATCTCCCTTCCTAACTATGCTCAGCCGTGCTCCGGTATGCAACGTTTTCACCTGCGCATATTGATGCCAGGAGGATGGATTAATAGGCCACACCCTTTGAACCCATTTTTTATTTCTCATATGTTATTTGCAAGAATGAAAAAAAAAAATTACAACGTGCAGCACGCGCGTGTGCATGGAGAAAATTGTTAGTTCGGAGAACCATGAATAATAAAAAAAATAATAATAACAATAATTTTAAAAAATGCCTCTCATCAACCCGGTAATGACCAGAGTTTAATAATGCATTGCATCAATAATGTTTCACCGACTTTTTTATATTATATTATTTAGGTAATGGATCATGAAAATCCCTCTCCATTACCATTATTGATAATTCTAATGAATCATCAATAATGGTAATGGACTGGGATTTTGCATAAGTCATTTTTAAAAATAATTTTTATTTTTTAAAAAGATTTCAGGACCTGGCTGTTCCAAATCTCATATTTAATAATCAGAGATTTGGAACAGCCAGGTCCTGAAATCTTGAAAAAAATATGAAATCATTGAAAAAAATGACTTCTATGCAACATTTGTGTGAACCAATGAAATAACAGATGGCAAGAGGTCTCGTGCGTCGAACCTCGCCATTAGCCCCCACCTTCCTTTTCTCCTCGCCCCTTCCACTTTACTTGCAACATAAACTATGCGCGTGGCCCACGTGCGGCAAAGGGGAGACGCCCAAGTGAGAGGGAAAGCGAGCAAATGTATAGGAAGAGTGTATACTTCCTTCTTTCTTTTTTTTGTAATATATGTTTTCCTTTCTGGCTCGCGCAACCAACAGGTAGAAAGAGGAGCACAGGTGGCCGGACGATATTCTCACTTCCACCAACTGATGTGCCCGACGACTGTTCACGACAGAATCGTCGAGAAGAAAGGCTGATGGTCAGTCAGCGCGCGGTGATGCTTACCGTGTGTGTTAGCGTTCCAACACGCTCCATGTTTATTACGAGCTACCCGAGTCATCGTTGGCATTCATTGTTCGAATCGTTTCGGCGCACTTGACTCCTCGCGGCCACTCCGAAATAAAAATCGTGCTCGGTTGTTTTTGCTGTTTTAAAAGTTCAAGAAAAATAAAAAAATTCACCGGTTAATCCAGGTAAATCGAACGGTGTGAGAGTTTAATAATTATCCAATTATCGCTGTGACAACGCATCGGTTAGTCAGATTTTTTTTCACTTTTTTTTTATCGCGGGACGTTATGTGTTCTCATGAGATGGTTTTTGTTTTTTTTGCGACGGTGAGTGTAATGTGCGTTTTTAAAAAGTGACTTTGTTTAATGTGCGACGCTACAGTTATTGGAGTAAACGGTGCGTTAGTGATCTTGAGAGTGAAGTTGACGAGATATTGTGACAGTGCGTCGTGATAATATTTCAATGTTAACGGATATTTGAGAAGAAAAAGATTTTTAACGAGGTTAGTTGATAATAATTTATAGTTTAAAATCTCGATACCCATTCGTGTTCGTTTTCTTTTTTTTTTTTAAGTGTTCAAAATGATTCGAACATATGAGTACAGAAAAAAAACTTTGGAGCACATAGTTAAGCGCAAATTTTTTACTCACAAATGATTCAGATTTTTTTCTAATTATGTCGAAATGAAAAAGGCGTTTACTATAAACATCCATATTGGCGTGACCAGTTAAAGTCCATAATGAAAGGTTTAATGAAAAGTAATATGAAAAAAATAGCCAACCACATGGCCCAAAGATAAAGTTTATCTTCTCGTTTCTTGTGCCACACATCCAGTAGTCAATAAAAAAAAATGTATTGTCTCCGATGCATATTGTAGTAAACGAGGAAAAATAAGCAAGGTTGTCCTGCCCTGATTGCGGAATTCCATCGAGCTAAAAGCCATTAATGAACAATACGGGCACGCGGAGCACGAACTGAAAATTATGAGAAAAAAAAAATGAACTGTTGGTAAGTAGAGTGCGACTGTATAGTCCAAAGCCGGCGAAGAAATCTCGCAGTTCTGTCGTTTTTTTTTGCGGCGCCGGCATCGAGTTTGGCGTCTCGGTAACGCACGACCGCGATTCGTTCGAGCGTACTTATCTTGATGAAAGCGCGAGTATAGATACGTCGCGCGTACCGCCTAAAATCTACTCTGCTTCTCGAGGATCTAACATTTTTCCATTAATATTTTCCAGTAGTTGGAGTAGGAGAGAAACCGGGGTTAATTGGGGTCAATTCGACCCCAATGGGTATTCGACCTTGCAACATGGAGGGCTCGCGGCGAGAAATGTGATTGGTCAGAGGTGTTAGAATTTTTTTTAGCCACACAACTTCCATTTCGCGACGAGTACCAAAAGGACAATTGGTTCGTCCAACAATAACAAAAATATAAATTGGAATGTAAAATTACAAAATTTCCAAAATTGCAACGCCAAAAATCCAACGTATAAATGAACACTGACATTTTTCAAGCAAACTCGAAAATTTTTCAATTTAAATCCGCGGGATAAATGAAGAGCTAAGAACCTAAAGAGATTTTTTTTTTTTGCTCGTTCTTGGCCATATGGGTGACTAGCAAATTCCGCCGGAACACCCAAGAAATTGTCCGAGAATTTCCATGACGGAAGTTTCTCGTCGAGAATTTTCACAACTGTAGGCCATTACATATTCACGAATGGCGTCGTGGCTCGTTGAGTCGGCCTTGAGTCGTCACAGACTCTACTTTCGTTCTCTCTGTATAGACGGGGGGGGGGGGAGTCTCGCCTAGCATGCATTTCTCAAACCCCCTCGGAGGAAGCTTTGTACTGTGGTCATGAAAAATCGTCACGCATTACAACTTAATTACGACATTTTTTAACTGAACGTGCGAAAAAAGAACGTACATTCGTCTGCAGCAAAGATGATTCTCGTAATTACTGGCTTGAATATTTAGCCGCGAGATACGACTCGTAGAGTTATTTAATATGAAAAAAAAAAATTTATTATTTCGACTATGCAGTTGCTATAAAAACAAAAAAAATGAATCCATTTGTTATCCTCGGGGAAGATAGATTATATAGATAGCTCCACTAATTCCCTTATCTTTAAAAGCACTGCCCGCAGTGTGTCTCAATTTATTTATTGCCGATAAAAAATCGAACGCAACAACCTTTAAAAAATGTTCGCCGGAAGGACACACACGTCTCGGGGTGAATTGATCGCCCCACATTTCAGCCGTTCGAGAGAAACGATCGGCGTGACTCGTTCGTTCGAGAAAAATGATTTCGCAATCCGATCCGAATTGGAATAGGATGGGATACATAATATACGCATATATATACGCACAGTCATGCACACAACCGCGAATCGTGGAGGGGAAGGTTTCGAAAAAATCGTGCATCCGGGTCACGTTGCGCCGGTTCACCATCCATCGATCCCTTCGGATCCCCACGGATACCAGTTAAATTTATGGTTTCATTCGCGATATTTATATTGGCCCGACGTTCCAGCATCGGTGTAAATGACCCTATCGTTTTTTACTTTGCACAAATCAATGATTACCTGGTTTACTCCACGTAGGGGAGACCGGGGCAAAATGACACAGCGGGGGACAACAGTGAGGGCAAAACTCAATTTTCGAATAATTTTTGGATGCCCCATTTTGTACCAACAATACGTCCGGATTTTCAAACCCGTTTTGCCCCACGTACCACCATCGCCACCATCCCAAAGTTATTGGAGAATCGCGTATTGTCTCAGTATCCCGTTTTGCCCCGGTGTGCCATTTTGCCCCGCCCTCCCCTAGACACAGTAGCGTTGGACCCCAACGTCTGCGCGATCAAAAATTTGTCAGCATGTCCGCGTCTCGTTCCCCTGCCCCCTCACCTCTTGCCATCCTGCCGGCGAAGCCCTCCCATCAACGAAATACGAGATGCCATGCATGTCGCCTTCCGACTATTTCGCTCTGTTGCTGCTTCTGCTTACCGTGTATACAGCGCCGAAGACGCTCATCGTATGCAGAGTGTTTCCCAAAGCGGGGTAAAGGGACAGGATTCCCGGATGCCAGCACCATACACGGTACCAGAATGACAATTGTCCTGGCGAAATTATCGTACAAACTTATCCCTGTGTTTTCTTTCCTCCAGAACTTTTAGAGTGGTCTCGACATTCGGGTCTTTGCGCGTTCGTTTCTCCTTTGAATGTACCTAATTATTAACTGTAGTAAACCCGACATGGGTCTGATGGACGTGATTGGTCCTTACATCGTACAGACAATTGAGATATCTTCCGCTTGTGTCGTTTCAGATTCGCCAGACCGCCAGAGTAGCGATCGAAACAATACAAAATGGTACTCACAACCGTAATGGACCCGGAAACTTTCTCCACCGCATCGTCGAAGCTACGAAGATCAAGAAGACTGTCATCGACGCGAGGTCTGCGATCCCATGATACGCAAAATACGAAACTGGCTCCACATCGCCAAGATCTCAATCGAGAAATTGGCACGCGTTCAATGGCCATAGAACCCGTGGCTGGAAAGACAATGAATTGGGAGTTGAACGACAGAATAAGCCTCAGCAGTGGTTCTAGTCCGGGCATCGAAATTCGTCCGGACACGAAAAAGGGAATCGGCTTCGGTGACAGAAGAAAAACCGAGCACGAACCCACCGATCCAAAGAATCAACCCAAGTCAACTTTGGTAAGCTCCAATGTTAATCTTAAGAAGATACCTCGTGCCACGTCCAAGCAAACCCTAGAGCTGCTGAACGTGTCAGGCTTCAGTCCAGCAAGGAAACAACCGATTAGTCATGGTGCCGGATCCACGAACATCAATGGCGTCCGAGAACGCAATTGCACGGACGGAAACGTAATCAAAAGCGACTCCAAGTACGAGATAGGCGTACCAGGAGGCGAGTGCACCATGTTGCGAAAGAAGAAGAAACCACCTCGGCCATCCTGTCATCAGATCACGATGGCCAAGCCATCGAAGACGAGCTTGAAGAACGAACGAAATGATCTGACCGGCACGGCCAGCAGGAGGCGATGGGACATGTCCAAAGAAAAGGTTGACAAGAACAGCGACTCCATAACCAAACGTCTCGAACTGATTCACGACCTGAATCAGAAGATTCTAGCGAACTACGAACGGTTTCAGCAAAAATCAAAGAGGCCATACGGAAAAAGCCTTCCGGAGGTGAAGTCCAATGGGAGTCCAAAGAGTAGGTTGCGAAAGAAGGACCCGGAAGATCCGAAGGAGAGACCTGTGCCGACCGACTTGAAGGACTCCTATGGCAATAAGGAGCACATCTACTCGGAGATTACTTTGCAACGGAAAACCAAGTGTTACACATCCAGTCAGAACGGGAAACTGGCTCCGATTGATTCGGAGCAAGAAGAGGTATCCAACACGGAGGCGACGTTGAGTAGCTATAAGGTTGAGCCATTGAAGGATCGTCAGCCAACGGACCAAGTGGCGCGATCGACTGAGGAGCGGTTGGAAAGCATACAAAACAAGTCAAAGTCGACGATGTCACGGGCATTGAGAAACTTGGGTGGTGCCCCATCGGCAAAGCCAACGAAGAAGAAGCCTCCGGGCCACTCAAACGAAAACTTCAGTCTCGCGGCCAAGCCGGAATTTCGAGTTGATACGAAAATTCCCACTGGAGGACAGGGCGAATCTCCAATTAAGAAGCTACGCTCAAAGTTCGAAGAAGCCCGAAGCTCCGCGATGAGGCAGGCACCAGCAGTTTTCTGCACTCAATCGAATCACCAGCCGCGGAATGATGATTCCCATAGGAGAAATCTCAACTCAAAGAAAACAAATAGCACCCGCGATTGTCTGGAAAATTCTAGACTCTATCCGGAAACGAGTGCACAATTTTGTAGTAGCTTCAAAGAAGGGCACGAGGTGGAAGGGGAGGGAGGCGTCCATTCAGCGGTAGAGGCGGATCGATCGGGGATGCACCAAAGTAACGGGCTGGATATAAAAAATTGCCACGCGCCGGTAGACGCCGTGAGAATCGAAGTTTGCTCGGAACCAACGGGAAAGATTGATAATCGCAGAAAACTGTTGGAATCAAGAAGGCAAGAGATATTGGAGAAGGAGATTCTCGACAATCTGAACGAAACTATCGGCAGGTTCGACAATGAGAACGAGAACGAGAACGACAAGATGGAGGAGACTTACGTCGATGAGGCGGAATCGTGCGCCGGCGGAAGCGAGAGCTTCAGTACCGATTCGATTCAGAGCACGAGTCCAACGTCGAAACCAAAGAGTCCTGTTCGCGCTGAGAACACGTGTCTCCAGGAGACGTTTAATTCCTCGTGGGACTCCGGAGTCGGGGTCGACGTTGGAACTGGAAACGGCTGGGTCAGAATACATACCGGGATTGAGAGCAGCCTCGTCTATCTCACTCTCGATACCACGGCCAAAGACGTCTGCAGGGATATGCTGCTGGGAGAGGACTTGTCGCTTTTCATGCAGGTAAGCAAGCGTGCACGTTTCATTACACGGACTCTCGCGGAAATTCGCGTAAACACAGTTTTAGGTCCCATTCAGTGCTCGAAGATGGGAAACACTTCCTTCAAAACAATTTAATTAAAGTCCCTTCGTGGCACGCTTCGCAGATTCTCTCAACGCTTTCTCATAATTACATCAGTGACAATAAATATGCGATGTAAAAACCACGCGAACAATTGTCGTAATTGAACTTGAGTAATTGGAATCGTGAATTAACGACCTTATATGTGAGCGATAATCTGCAACTCCGCCGGAGCTTCTCCAACTATTCGGAGATAAGACCCCGGGAGTGATAAAATAAATTCGCTGCAAAGTGCTGGTGGAAGGGAAATTCAAATCGTCGAAAGGAAATAACGAGAATCCGCATATATACATGTATATCGTGTGTGTAAGCTGAGCTGCGAAAACCAGCCATCAGAGTATATAGCTGCCGTAACACGTCGACGACGTGGAGCGAAATTGCGAGCGCGCATCCTCGCTTGCGATTTAATCCGATTACGGAAAATTACGTTTACGGAAACGTACAACGACGGGATCACGGATTCTTGAGATACGAGAGTTGTACGGGCTATAAATACATCATTTCTATTCGTATTATCTGGTCGATGCAGTAGCGAATATAAATCAATGGCGTAATGTACTTCGCCCGTGTGCACTTTATCTTTCGTGCGACCTTTCAACGTGACAAGCAATTTGTTTAATTGGAAAGGCTTTCCAAACTCATTGTCACAAAAGGTTAAGCAATTAATCCTCGATGGCATAACATGTAAAGTGATAAAAAAAAGATTTCACCACTGTAGATCGTACACAAATTCTATCGGGTGGCGTATCCTTATCTTTGACCCCATTGCCAAACCTAAATTGATTGCAAGGAAATAAATAATTTTATTATTCAAGGTACTTTAGCGGCGGACTGTCTCCCGTCGGGGGCGTATTATTGTCGCCGCAGGCGCACTGCCAAATGGCTACTTCAATAGTTTCACCGGTCGGGTTTGCTCCTCGGTACTTTTCAAATCAAAGTTATCGAAAGTTACGGTACGTAGATTTCTTCGGTGGCTTACGAATCCAGGCCATCTTCAAATATGGTGCTGGATTTGCCGATTTCAAATATGACGAGAAATCACCTTTAAGAAGTGCAATGCCAGCGATAAAGACCACAAGTACATATGTGTCTGTAACCATAATGTACCAAAAAGTTAAATTAATCTCAAACTCGAAAAGTTAGGCGGGGCATATTCAAATATGTTCTGCCCTTTTTTTTGAGATTAAGATTCGGTTTGGGTAATTATCAGTATAATGACATTTTATAGCAGCTCTCGACGTCGGTTGTTGAACCGCGGCTACGATTGAATTATCGGCGACCCCTGGGAGATGGGGCATAAAAGGTGCGAACTCCTCCAGTTTCAAGTTTGTTTAGTATTCTGGTTTCCCCGATGGGAAGCGTAACAGATATTAAGCCGCGACACTTTGATCAAAACCGTAAGACGATGGGGCGTTCTTATCAGCTTAATGTCCGATGCGATCCCCTCTGGAAGGCCAGAATATTAAACAAACTTGAAGACGGAGGAGTTCGCACCTTCATACCTTGTTGTCGGAAGCAATCTACACGTCATCGCCAAGGAGTCTTGTTTTTCGGTGCAAAAATGTATTTTGTACATGAAAGACACTCGCAAAATTTTGCAGCGATCAGCAACCTTTTCCAAAAGTTATCGTGTCTTTGAAGCGCTTATCGAGACAGACATCCGGGCAGACGGACACAAGTTAATGAACGTTTATTTTAACTGCAGGATATCCAAAACGTGTGATTACATCGTAGGGGAGAGCGGGGCAAAATGGGATAGTGGGGCAAAACGGGACAGAGCTGGGGTAAAACTCAATTTTCCCATAATTTTTGGATGCCCCATTTTGTCCTAACGATACATCTGGATTTTCAACGCCGTTTTACCCCACTCACCTTCACAGCCACCATCCAAAAGTTATTGGAAAATTGCGTTTTGCCTCATTATCCTGTTTTGCCCCACTATGCCATTTTGCCCCGCTCTCCCCTAATCTGGCAGACAATTGTTTTTTTTTAATAGCAGCACTTTCTCCCTTCACACACTTCGCATGTGACGAGAAAGCATGTGAGTTTTCTGATCGTTTTCTAGAAGGCAATAGACACCCACCACGAAATTAGAGTTTGATAAACTATCCGCAAGAACGACTTTTAAGATCTGGATAAAATGGGTCTTAGGAGCGAGAAGTGTTGACACTAAACTTGGGAGCGTCTGGAGAGCGAGACTGGCACGTACCCGCATAAATGAGTTCGTGTTTCCTTTCGCAATTTCATGACGTTCGTCACTTGGAACCGGGGATGAGACAGGATCGCGGTGAGTTAGATCAAGCGCGCGGACTGGAAATGAACGCGACGAACCTCGGCAGGGGCACCTTTAACCCGATTACCGAAAATATAGACGAGAAGCGTCGAAAAGAAAGATAGAGAAAATGCGAAAGAGGTGAAGAATCGGGAGATCTCCGAGCGGATCACGTAAGAGGATATTCGCAGCCATCTCCGGAGAGACGGGAGAATTCCGTTCCCAACGGGAGGTGAGTTTGAGGGACGTGGCTCCAGAAAGAAGGACAAGTAATAGCAAGGAAGGAGAAGCTGGAGACGAAAGTTGAGACGAGTCAAAGTGCCAAAGGCTTAGCGAAAAAATGAACTGAAAAGGTTCGAAAAAATGAACTGAAAAGGTTCGAACAAAAGAAAAGACAGGACAGGACTGGGGCACAGGAAATGAAGAAAGTGAGCGATTAGACTGAGAAGGAACAGGAAGGGATTGAAACATTACAGGGTTCATTAAGAATCAACAATATTGGTGCCGAACAAAAGCGCCCCGATAGTGGTTGTCTGGATTCGCTGAGGATTTACCTTGGCTGATCGAACTTCAACAAAAAATGTCTTCCAACGCGATAAATCTATGAAGCGATTGGTTTAAAATATATGGGGTTAAATGGTTGGTCAGCGCGGTATCGATTTTGAGTAGTTTACACGATAAAATTCGAAGTTGCAATAAAGTCGGAAAGATTCGCTGCGTGACAACCTGTGATGGTTGAAGAACGAATGCATAACGGGAGGAAAACAGTAAAAAAAATACCGCGAAGAGATAAGGGACGCAGGGAAGAAACCGCGTTTCACCCGCCTTTGCTTCCGAACTCATCTTTGATTTCTTTCCTCGCAACTCCGTTCAAGAGTTTCTCGGGATTTTGGTGTCGCTGTGAATGCAAAGGTGAAGTCACAAAATTATTCTCTCGTCTGATTAGCAAAAGGGGACGAGTTAATGGATCAAGCGATGTTTTCTTTGTAAAAATGGCCTGATAGATAATAAAAATAAATTGGAGCCGAAGCTGAACAGGGATGAAAAATATAGCCACAAGTATAGAATATGTAGAACAATTCGAACCATACAATCCAGGCCAATTACCTAGGTAGAAGCATTTTTACGATATTTGATTTGTTGTTGTCATTGCCTGCTTGTTTCCACCGTAGTATCCTTGAAGCTCATCACGTCAAGCCTCCGTCGGTACAAATGGCCGGAGAGATCATAAAATGGAATTGGAGCCGAATGAGGATAATGGTGTGACGTTGGGAAGCTGAACAGGGATGAAAAATATAGAAACAAGTATAAAATATGTATAACAATTGGTAGAAACGTACAATCCAGGCCAATTACCTAGGTAGAAACATTTTTATGAAATTTGATTTTTTTTTTGTCATTGCCTACTTGTTTCCGCCGTACTATTCTTGAAGCTCAATTTACATATACCTACTCGAGGTGTATAAAGGTAGTATAAAACGTTGTCGCTGAGTCTCCCCGATCTCGCGGGATTGAAGATAACGTTAGAATACGGGGGGAATAATCAAAGGGTGTCGTTCGATGTAAATGTCCTCGTCTCAGAGTCACTCGAGCTACCCGGCTCCAAGTGAAATATACATTATCCTTCCGTCTGCCGAAGAAAGCCTTCCGAGTCCCTTCAGTCTCACCATAGCACCTTTGACGCTATAAAGATCTTCGTCTCTGGACGAGGATGAAAGAGCGGAATGAAAAGTCCGCCCGTTCCCGTTCGTTCACAAGGGCTCGGCTCGTTTATATCGATTTTTCGGCGCGCAATTTCTCCTGACGAATTCGAAGCATATACCTTCGTCGCGGATCGAGGACGATAGGGGGAAAAGTGAGAAAGAAGAAAACAGGATGAACCGAGACGAAGGAGAGCCGATAAAAAAAACTTTGATGTGCTCGAAGCTTGATTCAAAGCCTCGTCAGATTCCTTTCTCGATTCGGTCGATCGTCCATCTTCGCGGCACCTTTCTTTTCTCAAGTGGAATGCAAAGCTTTGAGGATCATCGCATCCGTCCGGATTAGATATAGAAACCGCATCAGTGCGACGATATTCGGAAGGTTCCCCAGGGAGAACTCTGGACGAGTGCGCCTTTGGGAATTGGAAATGCATTGATCGTTCGCGCCGGCAGAACTAAAGAGCGGAACTGGAAAAATCCGAGGGGCTGTGGCGTTCGGCTTTGACATTCCATCCGTCGGTTGCCGGGCCAGCACGTATATCCTGAATTTTTCGTGAAAAACGGGTTAATTGCAGAAGTTCCAGAAATCCACGTAAAAATAAAAATGTATGCGTTTGTATGCGGAAAAATGAGTGAACATTCGCTCGGCGCCATTCAGCTCCATCTACCGCAGGCGTCATCTACTGTGCGATCTCATCGGCCGAAATCTTCATCAGCTCGTATGTGGAACACTGTAGGCCGGCCGAAGTTTTTCCAAAGGGAAAGTTTTATCGGTATGTTCAGCCAATTATGAGGCGCATTTACATCGCTATCACTCGCAACTCTACCAGATAAAAAATCTACCAGAACTCTACTAAAATCTCTACCAGAACTCTACTAAAATCTCTACCAGAACTCTACTAAAATCTCTACCAGAAAGTAAAAAAAAACTCTACCGGAATCAAAATAAAACACTACCGGACTTGAAATGAAACTCTACCGGAATTGAAATGAAACTCTACCGGAATTGAAATGAAACTCTACCTGAATGGAAACAAAACTCTACCGGAATACAAGGCTAGACGGTAACCTTGTATTCCGGTAGAGTTTTATTTCAATTTCAGTAGAGTTTTATTTCAAGCCCGGTAGAGTTTTATTTCAAGTCCGGTAGAGTTCTAATACAATAGAGTTGTTTCAGCTGTCTTTTTTGGTAGAGTTGTTTTCAGGTAGAGTTGTGAGTGGTAGAGATGTAAATGTGCCAATTGTGGGACGTTTCTTTTATATCCGCAAAAGCTACTCACGAGATCGATAATGACAAATTGTCCCATCACGGCGTGAAGAAAGGTTCGCCATTCGTGTATTTCAGCAGGTCCAATAGAACCCATAGTTTGTAGCTGTAGTAACGAGCCGGATGGTAGAGACGCGTCAGGAACCATTGGCAAAGTGCAGGGATAAGGTCCGGTTCCCATGGCGCACTACCGACAAGAAAATCCTGTTCGAGATTGGAATAACCTCTTATCGCAAGATTTCGCGCGTTTGTGTGACCCAGATGGGACTCGGGATATCGGCGGATATTCCCGGGCTCCGTTGAAAAGAGCCTTAAGCCCGGATAAATGCAACACGAGCCGACGAAAACTCTTTTACCCTTGGCCCTCGTTATTGCGCGATTCCGCAACGACATCGGTGGCGAGACCGGCGCGCCGCTCGCACCCTACCACATCACTCCGTCCGCCGTTAGCTATCGTGAAGATAACGACCTCACTATCGTTGAGGAGAAGAACTTCGCCGTAGCCACATATACCATACCGGCTTATACCAGACATTTTCCGCCGAGTCGAATTGGGCCACTCACTGTTAGCTGCTGATAGAAACCCGCCGTCGATCTTTTCAATACGACAATTGACCTTTGCAAGAATGGCGTGCGCCAAGGCACGAGGATCACGCTACATTATATAGAAGAGCTATCGCACAGTAGGTCACTACATAGTCCCAACCGGAAATTTCAATGAAATGTCTATAGCGAATCTTAGTAGTAGTAAGTGTGTATTTATTGACAATACATACGATGCATTGACGACCGTTACACTTTTTAAACATTTATACATGTATACACTTATAATTGCATCCACATAATGTCAACGGGCCATCGACCGAAGTCCTTCGTTCCGAACGATTTTATTTATTTATCGTCAGCAAACTCTTCGTGAACACAGTTGCTCATCATACATGCCTTTACCAAATCTGACACCGCCCGCTCTTGCCGTATTTAATTTCCCGTCGCCTAGCTCCATGGATCGAACAATCGCCATCAGCTGCTACAGCCACCGGTCCCAAAAAAAAAAAAAAAAAAAAAAAAATGAAAAACCACCTGTTCTCTTGAAATAAATCCTAAACGAATTTCATCGACTGAGACAACAGATCCCGTTTCACTGGTATAGTGTTCCGGGGGATTTGAAGCAAACCATCGCCCAAACCCAAAGCCATCGCAGAACTTACAGCAGGTTGCTTTTGACAAACGAATAAAGACGGCCGTAGGTGTACGCCTCGGTGTTGGTGCGGCAAGATCCCCGAGACTCCGGTTTTTCAATGCCTCCGCGTCGATACGTGTGCGGCGGTAACGGTATAAGAAGAAACGATGCGGAGGCCGGAAACGAACACCTGCCTTTTCCGCGTTTCGTGGCGTGACAGGTGCGCTGGAGAATTCCACTTTGCCTTCTGACCGCCCGTCCGCCCGAAGCCTCTGTGGTGGCACGTGCTCTTGCGGACTTGCCCGTGAAACGACAGAACCGTGGGTGTAACATCCTCCTGGGTGTATCGAAGAAAAAAACACGGAAAAAAACGAAAGAAAAAAGGAAGTCAAAAGGGTGTTCGGAGAGCGGCGCCGAGGTGTTGCTGCCCACATCGTGACCGTAGACCTCGTTATAGCTGAGCTGCCACTGGCGCAACGATCAGCAAAAGCAGGAAGGAAACAGGACGAAAAAGGAAGAAGAAAAAAAAATGGAATTGAGAATAGAAGAAAAGATCTCGGGAACCTGTGGTGCCACTTCAGGCTTTTTGCTTCAACGTTTCGAAAAGCTTTCGCCGCTACGTGTCGCTCCCTCGATATTGACATTCCTGGAGAGGAAAAACGTATTTCCCAGGGAAACGTGCGTCCTCTCGCCTGCCCCCTTATGCCCGCAAGCCTCGCTTGTGTGCACTTCGCACTGGTACATTTTCTCGAGAGAAGCTGCTCAGCTTCTCTTCGTGATTTTACTGAAATGAAATGTACCCGTCGATTTCAGACCGCGCTACAGTAATACGGCGAATGCAGCGAGCGCGGAGCGAGCTGAAAAATTATAAGGAGAACAAGGCGGATGGAGCTTTTTTTTAAATTTTTTCTCTTCAATGCGAAAACTTCGCGCGGGTATGTGGACGACGTGTAACTGTCCTCTGGCATTTTCTCGGAACGAGTGTAATCATCATTATCTCGAAATTGCAAGGAACGTTGAGAGAAAATGCGAAATAATGTCTCGGTGTGTTTGAGCCATTAGCGTTTCGACACAATATTTCCCGTTTCCTAGACGCATTCGCTCGAATGATGGGGTAGAACTTTCGATTAAACTGAGATTTAATGACGACAATTACCACAATTGCGACAATAAAAAAAAATATATCTGAATCTTTTGCTTAAGTTTGGATTTCAAAAAACTCTATCTTTTGCGTAAGTTTGGATTTTAAAAAACTCTATCTTTTGCGCAAGCTTGGATTTTAAAAACTCTATCTTTTGCTCGAGTTTGGATTTAAAAAACTCTATCTTTTGCTTAAGTTTGGATTTAAAGAAAGCATGTAACTCGCGTACTTTTTTTGGTAAAAATACTATAGATTTTTTAAATTCCCTACATCGATGGAAAAAAATCGCAAAAAAGACAATTGACAGAATATCGACTAGATATCACCCGAACTAATTGACGATGGATTCCGGCAGGATTTTTTTCTCCAATATATAACACTAATAACTTAAGATCAATCCTGGGACATCCGTTCGACAGCTCGAAGCTCCCATATTTGATAATATCTCAAACAGTGTGCCAGAAATTTTCACAGTAACAGCTCCCTTTTCTCCTAGCTCAATTTGGCCTCAGGCTGGCAGACGGACGAACACATCGCCGTCCATCCAATGTCGAATTACATCCGACCCTCGTTTCACCTACCCAACTGATTTATCCACAAAAATACCCGACAAACCCCAGTACGATTACGACCGTATTTTTTTTTTTACTGTCGGCAGGGTTAGCTTCGCACGTTCGAGTCTCAACTACGAAACACAATTGACAATATTTCCTATCTTCAAAATATCGCAATCCAGATGGATAAGCTAAATAGTATTTATGTAATTTTATGCTGCACACCTCGATTGATTATTATCATTAATATCATTATTATTTACAGATATAAATATCGGAAATGATAAAATCGAATTCGGAATAAATTAATATAGATTTAAAAAACAAATATTTTTATAATCTTTTAATTATTAATAACATTTAAATATTATATTGACGTACTTCTGACGCATGTACTACATACCGAATAATAACCGGAATATATATTATTGGATTTTTGTTGAAAAGCCACGCATATGTGGGTATCGAAAATGCAGAATGTACCGTACACATCACTGTAACTGCTCAGCTTTTGCCGATTTAATGGCACGAACTGAGTAGGGTTCTCCGGCATTGAGTATGCAAACGCCCCCAGGTGGTATAACCCGAATGACCCGTCGACACCGTTCCCAAGCTGATACCTCATAACACTAAAAGCTTTCGAGATTCATCCGCATCTGTGCAATATAGATGAATCGTCCATGTTAAATTATGAAATCTCAAACTAAATATATATTTTACATACGAAAAAATCATAATTCGAATATCATTGATGTATGTATATGGTCGTCGACCGAAACCACGGCATAACGTACTCTTTAATTTATAGCTCGTTATGACGCAATCGAAAGTTATATGATTGTCCCAGAGAATTGTTATAAAACACACCAAGTCGGCCATTCGTCAAGCATAAAAGTTGTTCCCGCGATGTACGTAAAGGATTCATGAAACATGGTAATTGATGCACCAGCTACAATAACACCCAAAAAAATATTTGACTGACGCTATGTAAATATTTATTTGATTTAAATAAATATTTGTTGCGTTCAACCGTTAAATAAGTAACTTTCCTGGGTGAATTTCATTGCGTATAAATGTTCAAATATTTCCGCATAATAAAACTCGTTTGACCTACTTTTGGTATTAAAAAAGTCGGAGAATACCTTTCGAAATTATTCGCAAGCTTTAACCGAAGAACGTAATACGCTGAAAGAAGGTGAACGGTTGAAGGAACGCGAATAAAAGACTCACTGGATGCATTTTTGTGCGTACAACCGTGCATGCTTTTATTCCATTGTGTTATAATCATCATGTATGACAAAAACACGAGCGTTTAGCTGAGACCATCGAGGAGAAAATTCCACGAGTCTCGAAGAACTTGAAGAGGCGAACAATAGTCGCGGGTTTAGGCATTTCTACATAAGACAATAAGCAAGTAGGCGCTGAGAGTCGCTAGTCGGGTCGTGTACCACTTAGCCGTGTAACACTTGTCGTGCATGATTCGCTCTGGAGCAGTTCCTGCTCTTTATTTTTTTCTGATTTTTCTTCAACTCCTCGCGCACGTTTTTCAGCCCACCCTTCAAACTACATTTCCCGTCCAACTTGAAACTGTACTTGTTAACCGGCAGATAGGTCAAAAGGAAGAGGGGATTATAAGACTCTTCTGTTCCGATAATGAGACCAATATCGAAGAAAAACTTTCAAACTAATTATTGATTCAAACTAATCGTGTTTGATCCTATCAAACCTTCTTTCCGGTGTATCATCGAAAATTCTCAAGAAGCGGAATAAAATCTTGATGTAATCGCTAAGGGTAGACGTGCGAAATTTCTTTCCGAAAATTTTTTCGCAAGCGGATTCATAGAAGTTACGAAAATTATCGTTTCCAAGCTAAACCCTCAACCCTGTGCCTGCAGGTTTAACGCCATAACTTTTTTTTCGCATCCACGTTGAATTACCAATAAACCGGTACGGATTTCTTAATCAAACGCAATGCAACACGCTCAAAGTTTTCGTTATTTTTATGCGCGCACTGCTCTCGAACTTGTTTATAATTTACTGTTAAATTTGTTTTTAATCTATAAAACGTCGACTATTTGCGGAAACATCGCGGTGCTGTACACAGCCGAGCGCGCGACGCAGAAACGTTCGTAATTCTCGGATCCATTCCCTCGGGGCGTCTCTCGTCGGTGAATCGGCCTGCGGATGGAAGCTTATAATGAGTTTTGTTAATTACGACCCGTGGATAAAGGCGGGGTGCGAGGGGCATCGGGAGATCTTCCCTGGGTAGCGGAATCACCCGGGAAATGGGGGACAGGCAATTTTCCGATTTCTCGCCTGGAAAGTTCGATTGACCGGCAAAACTGCTCGACCGATTCCTCTGCAATGTTACTTCGGAACAACAAAGTGTCTGGATTTTCCATTTTTTATCCATGCCATACACTGAGAGAGGGATCTAGTAAATATGACTATATCGCTTGACTATATTACCACAGCACATAGTAGTACACTGAGAAAAAAAATTGGTTGGTGGAATTGGTTAACAAAAAGTCGCGGTGACATTCGTTCAAAGCTATTATTTGTTTGGTGCCCATAAAGCATTGTTTTGTTAAACGTTTATTTCCTTCAGTTTATCCAAAATTTGTCGACTGAAACAAACATTTTTGTTGTACCAACAAAATACACCTTTAAACGTATGTCACCGCGCATTTGCTCAAGGTAGTCCTTGCAAATCGTGTTCACTTCGCATAAGTTTCAGAGAAATGAGAGGGAAATGTAAACACTTCTTGACGGTATAAAAGTCTGAAAAAAATCAAGTGTATTAAAGATGCCGAAAATATTGATTTTGCATAATAATAATTCCAAAATGTTATTAACAAATTTATGAAAAATAAAATTTGTTCAACAAATCTCCCGGAAACATAACTTTTTTTTAATGGAAATTATTCGTTAATTTTTCTGAATAAGTATGCATTTTTCAGATTTTTTAATTCACTTTGATATATTTTTTTTTACATGGCAAAAACGTGTAGGATGTCAAAAAATTTAAAGTGAATTAAAAATTCTGAAAAAATCATACTCATTCAGAAAAATGAACGAATAATTCTCATTAAAAAAAGTTATGTTTCCGGGAGATTTGTTGAACAACTTTTATTTTTCATCAATTTGTTAGTAATATTTTGAAATTATTATTATGCAAAATTAATCATTTCAGCACCTTTAATATGCTTGATTTTTTTTCAGATTTTCATGCCATGCAGAAGTGTTTGCAATTGCCTCTCACTTCTCGGAAACTTATGCGAAGTGAACACTATTCGCAAGGACTACCTTAATTCAACAATTTCTTTTCCTCAGTGTAGGCAACTAGGGCGCCACCTATGGTAGGAAGTGCCGGATTTATAAGAATTTTTCGTAGATATTAATGGTAAAAATTCTTGGAAAATCTAAGACATTCCGCCATAGGTGGCGCTCTTAGTGCCCCACTACTATGCGCTATGGTGATTTTTCAGAGATGATCGGTAGTTTTTACTAGATCCTTCTCTCAGTGTATGTACCCGAACAACTCTTCTCGCATCGGATATAAGGTAAGCGACCCAGTTTCCGGCATCTTCAATTGTTAAAGGGAACATTTTATAAAAAATATACGTACACTGAGAAAAAAAAATTGTTGGATTAACCAAATTCGCGGTCACCTCCGTTCAAATCTGTTATTTGGTTGGTACAACTAAATCATTCTTTTGTTGAACGATTATTCGCTTCAGTCGATTCAAAATATTTCCATTTAAACAAAAAATTTTATTGTACCAACTAAATAACGGCTTTGAACGCAGGTGAACGCCCCTTGGTTAATCCAATAATTTTTTTTCTCAGTGTATCGCGGCATTAATCAAGAATAAACCGCTCTTCAATATGCCGTCAATTTCGTTTGTATTCAACGTATACTGTATTTATTATTAGTATAAATCGCGATTAATGGCGATAACTGGGACAGCGGCGGGAACCGGGCCGTTTACCTTATACGGTGTGGAAGAAACCGGCTGGCGTCCGAACAAGATGTCAGCCGGCTTCTTTGATCGTTGATACGACGACAAAAAATTATTGGAGCTCGAACAAGATGCAGGCCGGTTTCTTTGATCACTGTTACGAGAGCACGCGTTTTCATTACGGACGCTGCATATGACTAAGGGTGTGCGAACCTTAGCTTCCCATATAAATGAATTCGGAATGGGGGTGCGAGCTCTAACGTAAATTAGAGGAGAATTGGAAGAGCAGAGAGATTCAGCCAGCTCAGCTGGATTTTCAGCGTGATTCTCGCGTGCCCCCGTTTCCGCTGTCGCCCTCGTTATCTCCGACGTTACGTTCGTGTGCGTTCGTCCGTATTACGGGACCGGCCAGAGCGCACCGGGCATTCCAAGCTCCTCCGCTGATTGGAACTTCCGATTTCCGAACGCACGCTGCATCACAGCCGGTCCTATCCCTTATGGCTCTTCAATCGGCGCTTTTATTCCACTCGCACTCTACCATCGGTCGCGCAGCAACATTTTTTTTCTTCCTTTTCCTATGCGTGCGAAGTTCCCCTTTTGTTTCCCTCGACGAAGAACAATGAGGTTTTCAATCCTTCCGCTCCGATATTTATTAATAATCCGCGTGTCAAATCATATTTTGTTTTCATGTCTTCCTATTTTATATATTTTTAAAAATCTACGATCAGAAAGAGAACTAAAAAATTATGGATTTTAAAATCTTTGTATTAAAAGTAAAAAAATGAAAATCTAACGTTTAAGGTTGACTATCCTAAACGTTAAATTAAGGTTAAATTAATAAACGGGAGATTGTTGAACAAATTTTTTTTTTTTTCATCAATTTGTTAATAACATTTTGGAATTATTATTATGCAAAATTAATATTTTTTGCACCTTTAATATGCTTGATATTCTTCAAATTTTTATACCATCCAGAAGTGTTTGCAATTTCCTCTCATTTCTCTGAAACTCATGCGAAGTGCGCAAGGACTACCTTAAGGATTATTGATGCAGTGCCTATCAAATTACGTCGAGCGGTACGACATGAAAACATCGACTCCCTGGATTCCTCACTTAGCCTCAATCCAATACTTGCTCACGCGTCGTAAAATAATATAACGAGCTAGTTACAAGTTTATAGGGAGGAGTAAGTTTGCCGGACCGAGAAACTCGTACACGGTCATTGACGACATGATCGTTAGTTAGCGCCAGCATAACTCTGCCTCATAAACTCTAATAATAAAATCAGTGATGAACTAACGAAATCACAATTTGATTTTTTATCAAAAAAATATTTGCAGTTATTTTTTTATAAGAGTAAATATTTACACATTTTTTAACAATTCCAGTAGTTCAACTTACGAAGACGTTTATTGTCTGAAAAAGGATCAATGAAGCAAGGACATTGCTTCATTCATCCATTTTCCGCTCATTTATTAACGGCACGAAGTTCCGTATTTGATTAGAAGACATTCGAATCGAATTTAACGTTGAGCCCTTGATATTCCTCCGCCGTCCTTTCCCTCGTTTGTTCTCGCCGGTAATTCTGAACCTTCGAACGGAAATAAAGAAAAAAAAAGCCGCTGACATATCTGCGAATAGTTCCACGATCGCGAAAGTCTCGCTCGCTTATCGGGGGCGATCACTCGACGTTCGCCTCGTTCAACGACGCACTGACATTTATCATCCGAGCAAGCGCGAAGCGAGTCGTTTAAAATCGAAGGCCAACCCTCGTTACTTGATGTATCAGCCGCTGAATCACATTCTCATTCTCCACGGCTATTCCACACCCATTTTCTACCCCGCGAAATAACGACCACCCGCTATTTTATTTTTCATTTCCACTTTATTTTTTTATTCAGAAATTGTGTGCAACCGCGGCCATTCTCGACCGGCGAACGACAATGATGGAGCAGCCGTCACTCAATTTTTTATTTAGTCTCTATACTACTCCACAGCAATTTCAACTGATCTTGCAGAAGCGCGATAACGAGAATACCGGACGAAATGAATAGAGTTAAAAAAAATAAAGGAGGAAAAATCTTTCAGCGGACCAGAATTTCATCATTTTTTTGCGATTTCTTTTTATTTCCGTCTACTCCGCCGGCTGAAAGTGAGGAAAAGCTAGAGCAACATCCTTTTTCAGTTTCGGACAACCTTCGTTTGCGTAGTTAGAAGCAAATACGTGTAGACAGACACGGGCGAAAATGACAAACTTAAATTAATTGAAAATCTGAGGCACTCATGCAGTCGAAACGGGGCGAAAAACATGGAAATATAGTAAAGGGGAAAAAGGAATTGAACAATTTTCTGGGATAAGGCAATCCGGCAAACAAATTAACAATATTAGTAATATTACAACATTATAATATTACAATATTACAATATTACAATATTACAATATTACAATATTATAATATTACAATATTACAATATTATAATATTACAATATTACAATATTATAATAATACAATATTATAATATTATAATATTATAATATTATAATATTATAATATTATAATATTATAATATTATAATATTATAATATTATAATATTATAATATTATAATATTATAATATTATAATATTACAATATTATAATATTGAAATATTTGACTTTTACTGAATCGTACCTAATGATTTTCATGTCGAGAGTGATGCAAATTTTCACCGAACGGTGGATAAATAATTGGTAAATTGTTAATGATTTTCTTAATGTAGTATGGCGGTGAGCCGAGCCGGAGAATGGGACCGACGGAGCGGCCGTTGGAGTATCAAGACGAATTCCTGAAAGAATTGGGTTACCAGGAGGTCTCGAGGAGGGCTAGACTCGGCGTCGACCCGGAACTTCGACATCTCATCGCGTTTCACGTTGGTGAGTAAAAAAAAAAGAAAAAAATACGCAAAAAACAAATGAAACTCCCGAATGGATAAATGAGCTTTCGAATCGAATATTTCTTTTCTGAATCTCCCTGTACAGCGGCGTGAAAGCGTTGACGTAATTTATTAACTGATCCAGCGCGATAGTCCGGACGATCCAGTCGTTTATCGTTTTGCCCGGATATTTCGACAAAGCAACACCATTTGTCACGTTTTCAATTTTCCGATGACAAAACACACTAGCTCGGCAACAATTTCGAGCTGGTGTCGCTTAAGCGGAGCATTGTTCATATTCCCCACCCCAAATCGAGGCTGAACGATACACACTGCGTGTGACAGCCTCGGATATTATGGAGTATCGAATATATATAGATCATCGGTAATTAAAACGATTTTTTCCCATCGGTGGAATACGCTCATTGCCACGGTAATTAAGCAATTTACCGTGCAGCGATTTAGCATATGCCGCTGACACTCGGGAAGGTAATATTTGCAGCTGGTGTAGCAATTAAAATATCAAAGTTATGAAATTATCGTTACACCGATATTACATAGAATTAAAGAGTCCTAACGAGTATGACAAAAAAAAAATCGTTCATGCTGCTTCGTTGTTCTGCCGAACACGTTGATTCCCCCGCCCAAAGCCGCTTAACTCTGCTTTTCACTGCGAAATGCATAAATGATTGCCCGGTGCTTAACACCGTACCGTTGAGCTCTCTCGTTTATTTCAAGTTCAGTGTAACTAATTGTTGCGATAAAGTTCGAACGTCAATAAATTCGTGTATTTTTTTACAATACACCGTATCTTAAAAATACATAAATTCGATCGGCGCTGCCAGAAAGCTCTAAAAATCGTCCCCAATCGAAAATAAATCGTGGACAACAATTTGCTTGCCTACGCGAAGCTGGATACACTGTTTCGTTCATCGAGCAGCGCGCCAGCTTTCCATTTGTACGATTGAAGCCCCGCGAGCCGCGAGAGATATCGAGGTGCGTACACGTGCGTGTGAAATATCACACGGTCGTCCGGGACATCACATAATTCATCGACAGGGCCACTTCGACTAATGATCACTGCGGACACGCGACCGTCGGGAGAGAATCTTTTTAATTTTCTTTTTTTTTTTTTTTTTCTAGCAAACCTTTTTTATATAAAAAAATTATATATCTCTATAATATAAAAAGATTTCGCCGCCGCCGCCGTGTCAAGAATCGAGGGGGGGGGGGGGGGGGGGGGGGGGGGACAGTACTTGGATGGGTGACCGCGGTCACCCATCCAAGTATTGAACCCGTCTTTTGAAGTATTTGGAATAATAAGGGTTTTCGTCCAGAAATGGGTGCGAGCGCGCGAAGCGCGCGAGACACAATAACCCGCTAGTATATATATATACCGTATAACAAAAGAGATTTCAAAATGGAATGTCGGATAGCGCTAAATGATACACAGGGAAAAAACATCAGTTGAGTCAACAAAATGTGCGCTTACGGGTGGCGAAACAAATGTTTGGTTGACCGAACTGACAGGCCGTCGATTCGAATGTTTCTTTACTTAGTACGACAGTTATTTCGTTCGATCAACCAAAAATTTGTTTCGCCACCCGTAAGCGCTCATTTTGTTGACTCAATCGATTTTTTTTCTCAGTGCAGTAAAAGCTTTGCAATAAAATAACGCGATTCCTGAAATACCTAATCGGAAAGTTCGACGCAGAAATTTTCTTGAATCGCGTGAGAGGTCTGGAAGCTGGCGCATTCTATAGGAGAGGCACGAGTGTCGACCCAATCTTGGAAGCTCCTGGATTCCCAAGAGCACCGACAACCGCGACATACTGGCACAGTAGATGCCCCGACCGAGCTCGAAACGTGGGCACTCGGGCCTGCGCCGTGCTCAATGGTTGTTTGCTGATCAAACAACGTCCCTAATTGCCTCCTTCGCTGAGTACTTGGCCGTCCGAAGATTTACGGTCTCGGCGAAATGTCGACAAGCCATCGGACTTTCGCCTCACCTTATCTTTTCTTCCTTAAGCCTAATTTATTTTCTGCAGTCGAGATCGACGCGAGTTATTGACCCCCGTAAGTTACAGACCTTGGGCGGGCGATAGAGTCCTCCTTAGAGTATTGTTCGTGCCTTCCGTTAGATAAAACATCGACCAGGAGACTTTGTATAACTCATGGAGAGCCATCGCGATTCGAGTAATTACTCCGAATTTTTTTTTTTATCATTTATTGACTCTTCAACGGTAAAAATATTATAATATATAATATATATAATACGATATATTATATTATATTATATAAGTTGTACACAATTAATATATTATGAAATATATGTGTATAATTGCGTAAACAAATGTATTAAAAATAATATGCGTTTCACAAAATAATACTAAAAAAATATTTTTGGCATATACTTTTTCTCGAACAGCTATCCGCACAGAAAAAAGTATATGCCAAAAATATTTTTTAGTATTAATTTTTTCGTGCGACAATATATATTTTTTAATATTTACACAAACACATATATTTCATAATATATTAATTGTATACAATTTTTAAAAAACGTATTTATCATGTATGGAAACTATATTTTCGCATATTTTTTTTTTTACGGGGACAACGCGTGTAAGCCTTTGCATAAACGGACAAACTGGGTATACGTGAAACTTGGTGCACCAAAAGGGATTCGCGAAACGTCCGCGCTATTGTACATCGAGAACTATTATACATGTATCACACGTAACATCAAACTTTCACGCCCAACTTCTGCTGGGAATACGTCCTTGAATGCGGATGATCCCTCCCTGCGTGTATGAGAAATCAAAATGGTGTTACCCGCGGCAAAAGGACCTACGAGGTAGGACATGGGTTCTGAACGTAGTGTAGGAAAACAGGACGTCGGTTCGTGCGCGCATTGAATTGTGGACATTGCGAAACATGTTTGTCTTCGATTTGTAATTGCAAATGAAGACAAACCCCTGAACTAACACCGTAGTTTCATTCAGCCCATCACTGTGCCAGCTTCCATTTATTTTAAAATGACTCCAGGAGTTCAAATTCAATTGTAATCGAAGTTTATACTAAAAAGTCACACACGACTACCGGTGGACTACGAGCATTTAATTTCTATAGCCTCCAATTATTACAAGGTTTTCTTCGCTTCAATTTTTTACCCAGGTGATGATTCCTCATTAATTAATTTCTCGTCCAGCCGCAAATAAATATATGTTTGGTTTAAATAAATATTTTAATTGATTTAAATAGATATTTATTTAAATTAAATAAATATGTATTTAAACCAAATGAATATTTATTTGCGGGACGCTCGTCAAACAATTAATTTTTCTGTATATTTCCAAAATCTCAAATTAGCACCCCATTGGCCTGAACCTTATTAAAAAAAAAAATCAGCTAAAACCTTCGATAACCCGCACCTCGGAGCACTCTCGGTTTTGCCCGAAAGGATGTTCATTACCATCGGAATAATCATTATTCTCCCCGCTCGACAAAAGGCTCCGGGACGGGGTTGTTCTCGGGCGGGCATTGCAAATTGGTGGGTTCACTAGTGGCAGCGTGGTGCTGTCGGTAACGAGTAAAAGTTTGGGAGCGCGCTGCGCTCCTGGCGCCCAAATTACCGACGCGCGCAACTTAGCCGGCGACGTCGTCGTAATCGGCGTTTAACGTTTGGACTTAGCGGGACGTTATGTCGTTTGCTGCTGGTGTTGAATCCACGAGAGGAAACATCCACGGGAACCGTCCGATGGGGAATTGTGAGGGAGAGGGTGGCGAGGGGGGGGGGGGGGGGGGGGGGGGGGCACCGATGCCCGACGTTCTGGAACTTCCGGAGGGGAAATGTCTGGGCGCGGTCGTTAGCGGTTATTATGGTTAAATATGGTGGCTGAGCGCCGAAGCGTGGTACCCTTCGACTACGTACAGAGGGGGTCGTAAGTTGATACGGCGATAAAAGCCCGACGCGCTACTACGAGATTGCGACCAACGGGAGTATTAAAGAAAAAAAGTTAAAAAAAAGAAAAAAAAAACCGCCAGCACAAGCTAATGCGAACAGGTCGAGCCAACTTTGTGTTTGCCTCGGTGGTCTACTTCACTTATTTCTCTCCCGTGCTTCATTTAACTTCTTCGCACAAGTTCCACCTCACCTCGCGCTAATTATAGTTTGACCAAAGTTGATCCGCCAATGTTCATAAACCGTGAATACAAATCTCGCTGCAATACTTTCCCTCTTTCTCTAATTACGTTTTTATTTAAAAATCTCGCTTGCGTTTCAAAAGTTGTTTGCCTGAGATGTAAGAATGAACGAGTCTCGATTCGTTTGGTATACTTCTTCGCTGAATAAAACAGTTTGGGGGTCTAGTATTTTCGGACAGCGAACTTTCCTATTGACTTTCGATATTTATGATCGTTTCAAACCTGTTTGGACAGCAAATTCGTACGCTAAATTTCCTCTAGATGCACCGAGAAATAGAAATTAACCAAGGCGCGGTGACGTACGTTGAAAAGTGTTATTTGGTTGGTACAACAAAAATGTTTGTTTGGATCGACAGATTTTGAATCGATTGAAGCAAATAATCGGTTAACAAAACAACGCTTTATTTTTACCAAACAAAAAACAGCTTTGAACACATGTCACCGCGCTTTTGGTTAATCGAACTATTTTTGTTCTCCGTGTACAATGAATGACGTACAATTTGGGGTTCGGTCACACATCAGCTTAATTGCGACCCGTGTGTCCTGTTTATCTTGGATCCACTCGTTAATCTTCCAACGATTAGGAGAACGAATGGGAAACTTGAGATAAAGACATCGTTCAGGATTTACATGACCACCATGGCTTTGCTCCTCCCTCGAAATTCCTCCGGTAACGCAACTGTGTGTCTACCCGCTGTTTCAAACTTTCTTCTCTATGCTACAGGATACGCTCTTCGTATCTGGAAGATCGGATGGCGGCCGCGGGCACCGCACGCGGCGGTGGCGATGGACTAACCGGCGAGTGGGAGTTGCCATCAAGTTCCGTGGTCTAACTTTGAACCCAATTGGAAGGCACTCGAGTACTCTTATGTAACAGTCGGCTGTACATACAGTTTGAAGTTTACTGTCGTTAAAGAGAGAAGCCTGACGACGTACCCCGCTGCTAACTGAAAGTTACGATCATTCTTACTCACCGTAAGTCGAAGACGCCGACAAGATGTGAAATGTGATCTGGACGGCAATTAGAAGACTCCCGCTGGCAGCAAATCAACTTTAAGACACTTCCAAGTGCTGTGTCCAATCACCGCACGTTTTACTGGGTCTGTTGCTTTCTCATAGAGAAAGTCATGTTTCGCCAACAAAAAACCGAAATTTTTATGCCAGAGTACTTAAAATAATCTAAATTGTTGAGAAATACGATTTTTAACTGGCGTGCGGATGTGTATGTGTGTGTGTGTGTGTGTGTGTGTGTGTGTGTGTGTGTGTGTGTGTGTGTGTGTGTGTGTGTGTGTGTGTGTGTGTGTGTGTGTGTGTGTGTGGCAAATGTGCATAGTCAAAAACGACTGTAATTCAGAAACGGTTTCAGACAGCGAGTTGAAATTTAGGACACCAGTAGAGTGGTTACGTCGCTTTATGTAATCCAATTTTCATGAAGATTGAAACCTGATTGGAAATTTTATGCGATTTTGCATGTTTTGAACATTCTCTTTGGTAACTCTAACTTGCGTAAATTTTGAGCTATCGTCCTAAAACTGCTATCAAATATATTTGTATAATATTTTTATCAAACCTTTGATATTGGACCTTTGGTATTGAATTTGGTTGCAATCTATCCAAGCGGTCAGACTTGCGTCCAAACCTTTGGTATTAAATTTGGTTGAAATCTATTCAAATGGTCAGATTTTATGGGATTTTGAGTTTTTTTATACAATCACCAAAAACGGTATAATTCGAGTACACATGGAGGTATCGAGCTTAAATTTGACATGGGAATGGACGAAAACTATACAATATTTGGTATTACATTTGGCGAAAGTTGATCTAATCATTCAAATTTTATGAGATTTTGAAGTTTTTGGATTTTTCGGAGAATTTGCATTGTTCATTCAACGTGAGTTTATGCATCGAATCTGGCTCTAGGAGTAAAATAATTTGGAGATTCGTCATTAGTGGAAAAAAATACATAAAACAGCCTCAAATCGACGAATTACGAATTTTTTAATTAGCGATTTTCTAGAATAGATTTTGCGCCAAATTTTGACCGTTTCAATTTTATGAGATGTAGACATTTTTTTTTGTGTTACAAAAAACGGTTCGAAGTAATATGGACATTGCTTTCTCATTATAACAATTTTGTGCAAGCTTTCTCTACGAGAAAGCCAAAATCGATCAACGAACTTTCTCACGGAGAAAGAGATGCGCAAAATAGTAATAAATGAAGAAGCCACGTACAAATTTTTTTTTTTCGTATGATACCATTTAGGGTTTTTAGCATTAGGGTAAAAGTGGTGAATATGTTTCGGTTCATATGTAATTATTAACATAATATTGTTGATCGAATACCTTTAAAAATCAATCGAATACGACTTGATGCTGTTATTGACGCTGTATCCAGCAAAAAATAGGTCAAACTTCCCGGCCCTCGACCGGATAAAGATGATTGGTTTTACGATTATTCTCACGAGCGTTTGTAGCCGTGTACTCGAAACTTTTTCAATTTGGCGTGGATGGCAAAAACGAAGTTGAAGCGAACGAAATAACGCGGGAAGCGTAAACAGAGAGCGGCAAGGATATCGATTTGACGAAATTTTCAAGGAATATACGATGAATGGAGCGAGCAATTCCATCGAACCATTTGGTTGATTGGGTCAAGATGATGAAGAGTTTGCGTACTTTAAACTGTGCGTTCCAATTCCCGCGGTACTCCCCGTCGGGTTTCGTTCGGATCGAGTAATGGAAAAACAGTGTAATATTCCGCATGATAAATTTACTTCAGACTGTTGTTTGAAATCGAAAAAAAAACAAACTGAACTAAACAGTGCTTATAGAGTGAAAATTATTTGCGCAATCCCGTGACAAGTATGGTCGGTAAATCCTCCCTCGGTAAGTCGAGGGTACACGCAGGTATGCCGAGTGGAATGTCGACCCGTGAATCTAGGGCTAGCTTAATTATTATCATCGGTCGTAAATGTGGACTGTATACAGGTATACCACAAATGGAGAGGGAATTGCTAATACATAGAACGAGCAGGAGCTTTCAGAGGGTTATTAGTCATAGTAATAATCCCAAGCAATTAACTGCGGTCAACTTAAGGCCTCGTTAATCATGCGCTGGAAGACGAACGACAGTTGTGTACACAGTTACCATCCATTGCAAACCGTGCATTAAGGTACGCCCATATAAACACCTCGTGATATAGTGTGTATGCAAATATAAATGCAGGTATATCTACGCCGCTGTAAGTCCTTCAAGAATTCATTACCCCTCTGATTTAGCCCTCGAACTTCACCGCGGAAAAGTAAATTCCATTTCCATAACCGCCGGGATTCCGGAAGAACGGAGCTTGACAGTTATTGTCCATTGTCCTTTAGTCCTGTCGACGTTAGTCTCGAGTTGCGGAATGCAACGTATCAAGCAAGATGCTAGCTGTCGGAACGAGAGGAGCAATAGGGGGTCTTCGGAAGATGAACGGGTTGGAGCGCCGGAAAAGCTCTGAAAAGATCAGGGGTGAAAAATCCTCTCCTCTCGGTCCGGAGATGCTGGGTCCGACGTCCCGGTCCACGCAGGGTAAACTGTGTAATCCATCTTGTCGAGTTTCAGTGTCTCTCTTCGCTCGGTAAATGCTCGACATTACCAGTGTCCCCATAACACGTTCTTATTGTTTTCCTCTTGCGGGAACCAGACTGCGGGTTCTGTTACGTGGTTGGTTTTGATCAATGTAGGGGAGACCGGGGCAAAATGGCACAGCGGGGCAAAACGGGACAGTGAGGGCAAATCTCAATTTTCTAATAATTTTTGGCTGCTCCATTTTGTCCCACCGATACATCCGGATTTTCAAAACCCGTTTTGCCCCACGTACCACCATCGTCACCATCCAAAAGTTATTGGAAAATTGCGTTTTGTCTCATTATCCCGTTTTGCCCCGGTGTGCCATTTTGCCCCGCTCTCCCCTATATAGCACGATGATTTTTCAAAATCTCAAGATATTGGCGTATAGGGTTATCAATCAGAGATCGGATTGGACAGCTCCTACTACTTTCGTCGGTACGATTGAGTGAAAACGAAGTCTTTACCTTTTGGACTCATTCAGATTAAAAAAATAAATAAATGAAATGGACATTCAACATTTTCATTCGCTTTGACGGAAATAAATTTTTTTAAATGGTTGCGAAGCTTAACGATTTAGCATTTACGTAGAAGCGAGTATAATCTTTTTTTAAGAAAACACGAATACGGATTTTGTAATTAAAATGACAAAATTTGTATCCGGTATTATGGAGATTTTTGTGCTTACGTGGATTATTATAATTGTCTGCAATATGCATACGCAGAGAGCGAAACGCGCCGAGATATTTCATCAGACTTTCCCCATTACCACATGTGGCCGCATTATGTTAACGAGGAGGCAGTAAAATTGCATATTAAACCCATTTGCGATGCGTCCGTTAATGCTTTCATAGCTACTCAGTGCTTCTTTTTCCAGTCTCTCTCTCTTTCAATGTCCGACCGAGAACCCACACCGGTGCTTTTGCCTGCTCAAATTCAGAGACTCCGCTGTTTTTGTAATTTCGTACACGGCAAAACCCTCGTTACTTATACGATGCAATTTGCTCTCCCATCGCGGATCCGATTTCAATCTCGCAGTACGCGAGGAAACATTATCGAATTCCCAAGAAAAAATAAAGATCCGCTAATGAATACCTATCGAAGCATATCGACATTTCCTTGTCGGTTTTCCATTTAATCTTTTGTCTGGCGAATTTCGTTAATTTTTATACTCAACTATGTATTTTTTGATGGAACATTGTTTCCCAAATTTTTATTTATTACTAGATAGATATTTTTTTTTCTAAAAAATATTTTACACATTCATTTAAGTGTAAATGAATGTGCAAAATAAATTTACAACGTCCGAAACTTTCAACTCGAAAAGTATTAAATGACCTAGCTAAGATGCATTTTTTCCCAAATTTTTATTTATTACTAGATTTTTATTTAATTTTTTTATTAAAAATATTTTACGCATTCATTTAAATGTAAATGAATGCGCAAAATAAATTTACAACGTCCAAAATTTTCAGCTCGAAAATTATTGAATGACCTAGCTAAGATGCACCCTTTAGTACGGCTGGCGCCCTCGAGCCGGATTCCAGTGCGAAAACATAATACGACTGATGATGTATTTTGTATGTTCTCACAGGTCCAACCGCACCCCAGCCAGACTTGACAGGATACAGCCGTTCCGGTCACGCCCTCGTGCTGAAGGGCTTAGTTTTTCCACAATGGAAGAGACGCTCCCTCGCTGTCATCGGATCGAGACTTTTTCTTTACCCGAGTAAGTAGTGGTTCCAGCTCCCTCGCGTACCAAACCCCTATACACGTGCGCAGCGCGATATAACAGAGGGAGACAAATGATGAAGCGGAGTTTGAAATAAAAAAGAAGAGAAACGAGAAGGTAAGCCTTTACGGAGCGGCGACAGCAACAACTGCGAAAAGACGGGCCGGAAAAGCGGTGAAAGCAATCTTGTCGCTTCTACACACATCCATATATTATGTTCTCACTCGACTGCGAGTTGTACCTACCAAAGAATACCGAAAAGAGACGATTTCTTCTCAGCTATTTCCTTCATCATTCCGTCTCTTCTTTTCTACCGTCTTTCATTATTTTCTTCGTTATTTCGAAACCGGAAGATTTATCTTTCAAAATAGGCTCCAATTCGAACGAGCTTTCTTCAAATAATAATCAGATAATTAAAAAAAAAATTACAATTATATACTTATAAATATTACAGATCACGACCTTAAAATTGGTGAAAGCAATCTTATCGCTTCTACACATCCATATATTATGTTCTCACTCGACTGCGAGTTGTACCTACCAAAGAATACCGAAAAGAGACGATTTCTTCTCAGCTATTTCCTTCATCATTCCGTCTCTTCTTTTCTACCGTCTTTCATTATTTTCTTCGTTATTTCGAACCCGGAAGATTTATCTTTCAAAACAGGCTCCAATTCGACCGAGCATTTTTTTTCAAATAATAATCAAAGTATCAACGAAAAAAAAAATTACAATTATATACTTATAAATATTACAGATCACGACCTTAAAATTCTTGATCTGTCAGGACGGTGAAGCGCGAAAAAGTGAAGAGTGAAAAAGGGAACGCTGGTAGGTCGTGTGCGGGCCGGGGGGGGGGGGGGGGCAAGTGGAATGCCGACGGGAGGCACGGACCATTATCGGGATTGAAAGGTTCCGTCGCTCCATCCTAGAGTTTTCCATCGCTTTCATCCACTGCCAGGGGCGTGATAGGTGGATCGTTATACACAGCAGCCAAGTCAAACGCTTTCCCCTGCCAGCCCCGAAGCTCTCTGCGATCTGCGCCCCCCTCAACCCCATCCGCTGCCCGTTCGCTCAACGAATATTTCGAGCGCATTCCATCCGTACAATCTTCAAACGCCCGCCTCTCGCCTTCCCCCGCTGCTACGTACAACCACAGCGTTCAATTATTATTCTCGAGATTGAAATGTGATCGTCAAAGCGCGGACTAGGTAAACCTAGAACGGAGGCTGTCTCGATCGCTGTTTATCCGCACCGAGGCCCCGAGGCGCTCGCAACTTTTGTTTCTAAAAATGAATACTACCAAGCTTTCGCACTCTCATTTCCTTCCTTTTACCTCAACCGATCTTCTTTTTTTTTTATACGAAATCCATCACCGACATGTTTTTTCCGCTGTTCTTTTACATTTGCGCATGACATCGAAAATGGAAGACTTTGTTGAAAATGGAAGACGTACTCGCTGTACATCGGCTACAAATTCCGTTCCTTTTCGACCATTTTTCGTTGTATTTTCCGACGATTCGATTGGCCCAAACCAACTTTGTGTGTTCCCGACCGATGAAAGCGCGTATACTGGGTTTCGACGGTAGCGTTTTGACCTCACCATTTTGGGGCCTGTTTCGACTTCGAAACTTTGGTCTCACCGTTTCGGCGCGACTACTTTGCCTCCACTATTTTCATGCTACTGCCTCAACCCCATCGCTTTGGCGCGAATGTTCTGAAACTGACAGCCCTCGTCCCCCTCCCTCGACCCAATAATCTCAGCGCCTAAACATGCGGCCTCAAGACGGTCTCGCCATTCCGCTTCGAACATAAATGACTTTCGTTAGAAATATTCTTGTGGAATATATATTCTGACAGGAATCTCAATACATCTCGTAGGGGGGACCGGGGCAAAATGGGGAAGCTAAGAAATAAAATCTGGCACCACGATACCGATACCATAGATCTAGGGGAGAGCAATTCTCCAATAACTTTGAAATGGTGGCGATGGTGGTACGTGGGGCAAAATGGGTTTAACAATCCGGATGTATCGTTGGGACAAAATAGGGCATCCAAAAATTATTGGAGAATTGAGTTTTGCTCTCACTGTCCCGTTTTGCCCCGCTGTGCCATTTTGCCCCGGTCTCCCCTATTGCTTATCACACAAACATTGTATTGGCACCCGTTTTAGAAGGATGTTTTTAAAAAAATCATCTGTGGCAAAATGGGCTACCCTTCTATTTGACTCACGGCAACTTTTGTCAGCTAGAGACAAAAAGTCCTGATAGCAAAACAGTCATGACAGCGAGACAGTCCTGACATCGATAATTTTGGGGCACCCCATTTTGCCCCGTATCGGTATCGCGTTCGTCCTCCCCGTTTTGCCCCCCTTCCCCATTTTGCCCCGGTCTCCCCTACAATATGGTTTGTAATATTTGGCGTATGGAGGTACGAATGCACAAGTCGAGGTCTCGATCCAGAAAGCTCATCGATCCCCAGATCGATGACGACGAAGCCCTCCAAGTCACATCAGCTCGTCTCTCTATAGAACAAGGCTCTCTTCTCTAGATGAGGAGTGTGTTAATTCTTGGCTCTCGTTGCGTCGCTTTCCCTTTCATTTCGTGAACAATAATAATGATAATAAATCCCGAAAGCCTAGCGCCGAAAGTTTCCCTCGGGAGAAAGGCGAAAAGTGTGCGACGTGAAAATGTTCCACTTTTCCGATAGATATACCGTTGACAAAGAATCTATTGACGGGTTTAAAATGCAAGCGGTTATTATACGGTCGAGGTCGGAAAATTCGAAAAGGACTTAATAATTGCAACGCGAGAGAGAGAAAGAGCGAGAGAGCAAGAAGATATAAAGTGGCAGAGGGAACGAAAGGAAACAAGAGCCCTCCGATAATGAACGACTTCGAAAAGTTTTAATTGCTCGGAGCAGCGATCTCTTCTGCAGGCGATGGGGGTGGTTGGCGGTGGCGGCGGTGGCCGTAGCGGCCGCTCGATGCTAACTTCTCGTTACTTTGTGGTAGCTTGTCTCGGAATCAGAAAAGCGGTAATTTCTTTACCTTTGAGTTGACTTCGAGCCGATCGTACTTAACTAGCTCCATGCTCGGCTTTTGGATCGTGCAGAGGCGAGCTTCAATAAATGTCGGCAACATTAACAAAGGTAATTTATTCCCGAAGTATTCGACGAGGAAGAAGCTTTTGACGTTGAAACTTCGAGCCTCCGGCAGTTCTATGGCACTTCACATTAACGCCATCCTTTCCTGATGATTTCGGTAAACAGGTTCTCGGTTACGAAATTCAATCTAGAAAAAAGCTCGAAACCTCCACCAAGATATTCAACCGGACGATGTTATTCGAACTGGTTTCCTATCCGTCCGCATCCAAATTTTCATCGAGTTATTCCAGAAGTATTCGACGACGAAGAAGCTTTTGACGTTGAAACTTCGAGCCTTCGGAAGTTCTACGGCACTTGACATTAATGCCATCCTTTTCCGATGATTTCGGTAAACAGGGTCCCGGTTACGAAATTCAATCTAGAAAAAAGCTCGAAACCTCCACCAAGATATTCAACCGGACGATGTTATTCGAACTGGTTTCCTATCTGTCCGCATCCAAATTTTCATCGATTTATTCCAGACGTATTCGACGACGAAGAAGCTTTTGACGTTGAAACTTCGAGCCTTCGGAAGTTCTACGGCACTTCACATTAATGCCATCCTTTTCCGATGATTTCGGTAAACAGGGTCTCGGTTACGAAATTCAATGTAGAAAAAAGCTCGAAACCTCCACCAAGATATTCAACCGGACGATGTTATTCGAACTGGTTTCCTATCTGTCCGCATCCAAATTTTCATCGAGTTATTCCAGAAGTATTCGACGACGAAGAAGCTTTTGACGTTGAAACTTCAAGCCTTCGGAAGTTCTACGGCACTTCACATTAATGCCATCCTTTTCCGATGATTTCGGTAAACAGGGTCTCGGTTACGAAATTCAATGTAGAAAAAAGCTCGAAACCTTCACCAAGATATTCAACCGGACGATGTTATTCGAACTGGTTTCCTATCCGTCCGCATCCAAATTTTCATCAAGAAACTTCCCTATGCTCGACATCTCTCGCTTATTCCAATCATACTTAGCGGGAATCTCGAGATCCGTCACGAAACGCTCAATATTTCTTTTGCTGTCATTGATATTCCGCGTACGTTCTCGCATTCGAATTCCTCGTGATTCCCTCACACTGCCAGCTGCCGCGTCGCGGTGTTTCCTGAATCATCTCTTCCCTACTTTCTCAATGTGGTCCAACGCCTATGGACCCCCTTGCTTCGTCGTTATGGGAAAACTTCACCGATTTCGTGTTTTACTCACCAAGAGAGGCGAAGTCAAAGAGGGGGAAGAAAAAATTCAATACCCCCGTATCGAGGCACCAGTACTGCGGCCGGTCTTTTTTATCGCTAGGGAATTTATGACTTCCACTACAACATGTCTCTCTTCCATTTCCCGGCCCTTTCCGGTAGAGCCATTTTTCCCCTTACTTGCTCCAATATCTCATTCTTCTTTATCGTTCCGTCTTATTATGCCGAAATACGGAAAAATTACGAGAGCCAAATTTTCGTTCGAGATGTGGAACGAGATCGAAGCGAATCGTCAGGATAATAATAATATCACGACAATTATGATGCTCCAGATAAAAATCTTTGTTGCCAGGTGCTGACTCTGCAAGACGTACGCAGAAAACTCATAATTTTTGTTTTCTTCAAATTACATAAGTGGTTAAATCTGTCGACGGCAGTGATCTAATTTGAGAATATCCCATTGGGATTTGTGGATGAATTTTCAGCAACGAAATTGATTAATAATGGAGATAACAGCGGTTGGATGCTTGTTCGCCTCAGGTTGCCCGGATTCGCGGCCAGAATGGATGGAATTGGGCGGAGGAGGTGGTGCGGTTTGCTATGCGCCCTCTCGCTTCGGTAAGCTAGTGCTGCGCGTTACGGGCTTTCCTCGGATCAGCAACACCCAACGGAGTCAGGGAGCATCGAGGCTTGATGCGCATCATCAGGAGAGCAGGCACCTATATCTTGGCTTTCAACATCCATGGGATCGCGATTTGTGGCGTGGTTGGCTGAAGCAGGTAAGAATATTGTGTGTACCAGTGCGAAGCGCATCTGCAGATTGGGGGGGAATCCGTGGAGATGCTTTCACAGCTTCCCCATGGACCTTATGTGTATCCTTTAACTCCTATACGAATGCCTCAGCACGCCGTCAAACACGCTCTGAACTGAGAAAGGATTTCGAAGTCGAGAGGCAAGACATCAAAGCCCGCTTTAGCTCATCCAGTCCGTTGTACATGTATATATATATATACATATATATATGTATATATATATATATAACAGCAGGAGTATTCAACATCTCGCAAGCTCTCACCAAAGTTTTGCCGAATTGGCTGGAATCACAACGGTCAGTGAGCACGCGCGAACGATGCCGGCTTTGATGATCGCTGTGCAGCCGGGAGCTAAGTTACCACCGGGAGTTTCCTGCTTCTTCGAAGCTAAGGCGTTCAAGCGAAGAATTGGATCTCAAAAGGAATATAGACAGTTGCAAATAGCCCGATTCGAACACTTATAGATAGAGTGATAGGGCAAAGACAGTTGCAAATAGGCCGATTCGAACACTTATAGATAGAGTGATAGCGTAAAGACGTAGTGGTCTGCGATATACGCGAATGTAATTCAAATCGGCGGCTGAGAAGACTCTTATAATATGGGATTGGGTTACTTTTCTGTGCTTCTCGACGATCAAGTCGATGAGGCCGATTGAACAGCGCACTTCCGGAAGCTCGGCAGAGAAAAGGAACACAGTGTTGTGGGTGTCGAATTTTTTAAGCCGCAATTAAGTTTGGAAGGCTGTTTTGCAATCCCGGTGCTGGGACCGTATCTAGCAGTTCCGCTTGAAAGAATATGATTGACTCCGGCTGAACGAAATCGACCGCTTATGAAAAGGGAACGCTGATGGTTTTACAAATAGCCAACTCGGCGAATCCAACCCTCATTTAGCTCTGTAGCTTTTTCCGCGGATGCTCCATTCGGTGTTCTCGTAAGCCGGATCTGGGTTCTCAGTCTTTGCACAAATCACCGTCGTCACCCCACGGTCTGTAGAAACGGACGATTAGCTGATAAAAGGATGTCGTTGCCGCCAGTCGCCCGAAGTTCCGGCGCGGTTGCCCCGCTTTTCTCTCAATTTCTTTCTGTGAGCGATGAATGTCACGTCGTGAAGGGAGTAGCTCTCATTGTCGGAAACGCCGACGACGTGCCGACGCGTCCAAAACGTCCGACCCATCAGTCGATGGCGACGGGAAAAAAAACAAAGACGAATTTCACCAATGATACCGAAATGGTGGAGTGGAGAGAGCGGAAGCAGTGAGGCAGGACTGCCCTATCGCTCCTTGAGGCCTGGGGATTTTTTCAAAACACCGGTCCGGTCACAAATCACACAGAGAGAACCAACCATACTAAACTCCGCGGCCTTCTCGTTGAGGCATGAGAAAAACAACACCATCATCAAACCTTCTGTGCACCCAGAAAAAATGTTTATTTGACGGCCACCGTTTATTCGTTTTAAGTAAAATTTTTAATTGATTTAAATAAATATTTATTTAAATCAAATAAATCGTTACTTATATGAAATAAATATTTATTTAAATCAAATAAATATTTTACTTAAACCAAATAAACGGTGGCCGACAAATAAATTTTTTTTCTGGGTGTGGTATTCAGCAATATGCTAAAACCAGTTTGGTACGCCGCTACTCATCCGGCTATCGGGGAAAATACCAACCATGATACAGCTGAATGTTTACCTTTCTCGGTTCATTGCGCCAATCAAAATAGGTCTGTATTAGTGTTACACGGTGAAAACAGTCAGTTCGATGTTATCTCCTGTGCTATGTACCTTACCTTCGCAAACACACGTGCCTGAGGTAATGATCGTTACGGAATTACAATTGCGATCTATAGAGAGGTGTATTTTACTCCAGGCTGAACAGATCCGTATGTTTGATGTTACATCGTGGCATAATATCGTTATTCGAAGGTCGAGTGCATGCAAATTAGAACAAACATCCAGGAACACGCAGTGTTTTCCAGCCGTTATTAATTAAATTATATCGTAACAGTCGCCTGCCGGTCGGATGACGAAAGAGTTTGGGTGTACGCAGTTACACATGTGTGACCCGAACATACGTATGCAGTAGGGGAGAGCGGGGCAAAATGGCACAGCGGGGCAAAACGGGATTACGACACAAAACGTAATTGTCCAATAACTTTTGGATGGTAGCGACAGTGGTACGTGGGGCAAAACGGGTTTGAATATCCGGATGTATCGCTGGGACAAAAATGGGGCGTCCAAAAATTATTGGAAAATTGAGTTTTGCACTCACTGTCCCGTTTTACCCCGCTGTGCCATTTTGCCCCGGTCTCCCCTATTTTGGCTCTGGCCTGAGGGTTGATAGAGGCGATATAGCACTATCGGCATTAATACCATACACGGCGTATTCCTCGATTCAACCGCCTCTGTCACCGGCAGCATTCGCGATAGAGCCTGGATACATCTCAGTATGTAACCAATAGGACGTTATCTGTAAACGTTTAATCTGTATTCCATTCCATATCGCCCTAAATAACAAACGCAGTTGTTCTATGTAAATCGCGCAGTTGTTCTATGTAAACCTTTTTCTGCAGAGGCGAAAGTATACTTCGTTTATCAAAGCTTACGGGCGTGAAAAAAGGAACGTAGGGGAGACCGGGGCAAAATGGCATAGCGGGGCAAAGCGGGACAGTGAGGGCAAAACTCAACTTTCCAATGATTTTTGGATGCCACATTTTGTCCCAACGATACATCCGGATATTCAAGGCCGTTTTGCCCCACGTACCACCATCGCCACCATTGAAAAGTTATTGGACAATGCGTTTTCGTCTCATTATCCCGTTTTGCCCCGGTGTGCCACTTTGCCCCGCTCTCCCCTGGCGCATGGAATGAAAAAAATTGGTTTTCGTGAGTTGGGGGTTGGAAGACGAAACGAGCCGTGGTGAGGTCGGTGAGGGTTGCGGATGCGATGTACGGGAACGGTATGGGATCGGCGGTGCGCGTTCAACAGAAGTCTCACCGTACGATTCAAACATCCATTGTGAGGCAGACGTCTTCACCGTATGCATGAAGGCGTTTTCAGGAACCTTTAATATTCAAATGCAGAGGGGAGGAAAAACGGCAGTTTGAGGGAGGGAGGCAAGTCCGGAGAGGTGGAAAACCGCGAAGTCTCCGATGTATACACTTAGGAGTAATCAAGTGGCCCGGGTATGGACGCGGCAGCATCGGCGTCAAGCATCGCCGGGAAGAGACTTTTGGCCCTGCGCACGAACAACCGGCGCATGCGCACCCGCCCTCACCTTCGCCACAACTATGCCAGAAGCTTTTGCTTTTCCATTCAATGCAAACGACCCGTGGCTCGTATAACCGGCTGCTTTTATTTATACACGCCACGGCATATCTATAGAGAGTTTTAAACTCTCTTCCAGCTCGCGCGCCGTGCACAGGTATCATGCCCAGACTCGAGAGCTCAGCGGGGCATTCGTTTTTTTTTTTTGATTTTTTCTTCTTTTTTCTCTCTTTCTTGCCGATTCGTAGACACTCTCCGCTCGGGACTGTGGATAAGGATACTTTCCGCACGGCAGTTAGAATACCCAACGATTTCGCTCGTCTACTATCTACTGCCACAGTTTTACTTCGTGCATCGTGTGTATGTATATGTTTATACATTCTACCGCCGGTTAGGGATTCATGTTCCAAGTTTACGAGGAAGGCACGGCGCATACTCCGCGCACTGTTTGGTCAGGAAAACTGAACTCCTCCTTTGGTACGATGCCGCGCAAAGAGATCTTCATGCCGGTAAAGTCTAATATGCGAGCATGTTTGTGCGAGAGATTTGTATCCGGTGTTGGGGGTTTTAGGATCGAATTAACCACTCGGGAAGGGGAGACGTTTTTCTTGGAGTGGACTTTTATCGAGTTGCCTTTTGTTTGTAACGACAGTGGAGATGTGTAGGATAACCCAGGGTGATATGGCCAGGTGGGTGAAATAGTCACACGTGACATATTTTAACGTAACAAACGAATGGCTTTGCCGTATGCACAGTTTTTGGTGTATGTGGATACAATATGATTGCACCGAAAATTATAAGATTGTATGTGCAAGGATCAGTACGATATGCCATTAACACAATTAAATTGCCACGCGAAAATATCCCCGCAATTTTCGGGTGATATGGCCAGTAAAACCATTTTCTTTTTAGTTTGGCATCTGAAATAGTTGACGAAGGTAATTATTGTCTTTCTGTAGTTCATGTAGACAACATAAAATATGCTGACATGTTTTGTGCAATCCCTCTATGCTTCTCTAGACCTAATCGCCTACCATTATTCCTATGGCCATATCACCCGTAGGGACCGGGTGATATGGACGATAGAAATTTTTTTTTTTATAGACCTGCAATTAAATCACGCATCGAAAATATGGCAAGTTCTGAGTGAATTACATCAGTTCGATGTTTCTAGAGTTGGTTACGACAAAAATTTAAAGGTTCTTTAACGTTAAACCTTCAGTTTTCATTGTTTAAAAAACCATGGCCATATCACCACGACTTACCCTATAACAGAGATGAGCAAATACTCTAAGTACTTGAAATCCTTATTGAACACAGAGAAAAAAATCAATTGAGTCAACAAAATGTGCGCTTACGGGTGGCAAAACAAATGTTTGGTTGATCGAAAGGAATACCTCGTTGATCGAACTACACCCAGAAAAAAGATTTATTCAAATCAAATAAATTTCGATCTTCAAATGACGTTTATTAAGATAAAAGAAATGTTTCGTTGCCTTAACAAAATCTTTGTTAGATTCAAATAACGGCCTTTCTTTACTTTCAGTAAAAAAATGTATTAAAAGTGTATAAATGTATAAATATATTAGAATTTAATACATGCTCTATTAGGTTATGAACCAAATAAACATTTTTCTTCGTCCCTAATAAATTTTTTTTGATCGGAATAAACTTTTTCTGGGTGTGACAGGCCGTCGAATCAAATGTTTCTTTACTTACTACGACAATTATTTGGTTCGATCAAACAAAAATATATTTCGCCACTCGTAAGCGCTCATTTTGTTGACTCAATTGTTTTTTTTTTTCTCAGTGAAGTATCAAGTACTTGACGTACTGAGCGCTGTGTAATCCTTGAGTACTGACCTTGTGAGTACTGGCAGAACTTAATTGCTTAAGATACTTGATACTTCAATACTTAGTGTATGTGTCCAGCCCTGCCCTATAATGATTATTCTTTCGGACAATCAAAGTCCGTGACCTTTAAGGTCGCTCCTTAATTTTGATTTTAAACTCATTTACGTCCTCCTTCAAATCTCACTTTTGTCTCGAAGCGCATGCGTGACACGTCATTAAACAACAAAAAAGCCGCCGTTTAAGTATCCATTCCAATGTGCTTCCGATGACCTTGCGAGGCGTTTTCACCGTGCAAAATTGATATGTCAAGGTAGCTTCTCGCTTGAAGGGGAATTTTAAAGAGAAGGAAAATACTTTGAGCGCGAAACTCGCGAGGTTGACGACGGAGCAATACACAAATTGTGCGCGATCACGATCGGGATAAGCGCTCCACTAAATATTCATCATCGACGAGGGGAGTAAAGGGAAATGTACGTACAATGCGCCAAATCGAATATGCGTTCATTCATCCATTCTGAATAATTCAGTGTTCGCGAGCGAGCGCGGCGATTTCCGGAAAATCCGTGTTCGAGGATCACTGCAGGTCGAGCTATATTATATGCTGCATAGTGTCCGTAGTATGTTATTTGACCGCGTGTGACTATTTATTTCAACCGTGTGGGAAGTACAAGCAGCGAATGATTGCGATACAGAAAGAGCCATGATACGGGAGGTGAGAGAGACACTACGGATTGCTTTGGATCGTCGAATATTTACACTGGCATCGATAACGTTGCCGATACCCTCGGTGCTTTGTATTTTATTTACCGAGGCGTGATTTTAACATCTACGTATCGATCTTCATTATCGCTGGCCACACATCTGGCTTTATATTAATCGCGGAAAATGCGGTTAAGTACAATCATCGGTGCAATTTAATACGGATATTGCTCCTCGGTACGAAATTCCACGTTTGTCGGTCCGCTTATCGAGAGAAATTTATTGCAAGATTTTATCAATCTGTATATTCTAAATATTTTTATAGTAATCATTAGAATTTAGATAGAAAAATTTGCAAGGCAAATTTATTGATTTTATTTAAATTATTTTTATTTTTATTTAAATTATTTTTATTTTTATTTAAATATTTTTCATTTTTATTTCAATTATTTTTGATAATTCATATACTATTTGGTACCATCTAAATAAGAAGGCTTAATACAAAGGTATTTAGAATCATGCGGATAGAACATGAATGTCGTTAAAAGCTTATTATCCGTTTTTCGCTGTTTATGCACGCGGTAAACTCGGGAACGGCTCAATCGATTCACACGCTATTTTCACCGATGGTATCTGACATATGCCAGGAAGGATTTAGATTACCAAGAACGGTGCCGCGAGCGTGCGAAGCGCGCAAGCCAAAAAAATCTGCCAGTGTATTTATTTATTTATTTATTTATTTATTTATTTATTTATTTATTTATTTATTTATTTACTTATTTATTTATTTATTTATTTATTTATTTATTTATTATTTATTTATTATTTAATAACGGGCTGGTACCAATTAAAAGTACGATAGGAGACCCATCGCCTAATGAACAATGTGAGAGGGATCGATCGTTTATAAATAGCACAGATTTATCGCCAGTACATAAGATGTACATTGCATAGATATCTATAATATGTATACAATGTTTTTTTTCTGTAGGGGAGAGCGGGGCAAAATGGCATAGCGAGGCAAAACGGGATAATGGCACAAAACGCAATTTTCCAATAACTTTTGGATGGTGGCGATGGTGGTACGTGGGGTAAAAGGGGTTTGAAAATCCTGATGTATCGTTGGGACACAATGAGGAATTCAAAAATTATTGGAAAATTGAGTTTTGCCTTCACTGTCCCGTTTTGCCTCGCTGTGCCATTTTGCCCCGGTTTCCCCTAATCATTATCGTCTACTTTGTAATAGGATCTTATCGTAAAATAACTCATGTTAATAGTCTCTTTTCACAACGAAAGATTAGCCTATATGCAGCACTATTAAAAAATTGTAAAACACATGTTCGACCGTGCGAAAAAATGTGCCAAAATTCCAAACGATATTGACCGTTTAACTATGTCACACAAATTTGGTATTATTTCATTAAGCCGTTCCGGAAACTTAGAGAGTCGAAAAGAAAGCAGAGAAATATGCTTTGAACGGTTAAACATAGTCAGATAAAGAATTTATTTTTATTGCCGAGTCTCTGTTTCGGTTTGCAATGCAATATGTGACGAACACGACGTTCGAATTTCGTACCCCAAACTCATACATGGAAACTTGTTTCTCGAGCGCCGCCTTGATGGATTAATCATCATGAAAATGCATTTCGTGTTACGACGATGATGTTACGCCTCTGGCAACGGTGTTATGCATTATCCGAGGGTCGTGTTGGTTAGCATGCATGACACACTGACGCACTACATAGAATAATCGATAATTAGGTGAGAGCACTTGGATGAGGTTTGGTACGAATGGTTCGGATATACTGATATAGTATGCAGATACATCTTGTGTCAGTGAGAGAACGAGCGAACGAAGAGGGATACACGTAAGCAGCGGCCGGTTTGCTCATGAATCATTGTCTAGCCCGTTACGATCGTAATAACACTATAATGGTCAACTCGGTTCACCGGTACACCTGCAACTATGAAATGTTCCCTGCGGCAACCAGTCCTAATTTTGACCATCCCAATGGGATAACGGGCTTTGCACTAAAAATCCTCGATCTCATCGGGAGGGTGATCATTTTACAAATTACATTAAAATGCACATTATTTGACAGTCGTTATTGTCTCAAATCGTGTGACATGATCAACCGAACATATTGCTACGCAGTAAAATGCCGGCCTACGTAAACTTAGTTGTAAATTGACGGTCATTCAATTTTCGGAATTTTTTCGGCAATTTTTTGATTCAGTAATTTTTTGAATCGGCAATTTTTTGATTCAGTAATTTTTTGAATCGGCAATTTTTTGGATCGGTATTTTTTTGAATCAGTAATTCTTGAATTAGTACTTTTCTTAATAAGTCATTTTTTTAATCAGTAGTTCTTGAATTAGTAATTTTCTTAATCAGTCATTTTTTTAAACCGTCATTTTTTTGATCAGTCTTTTTTTTAATCAGTCATTTTTTAATGAGTCATTTTTTAATCAGCCATTTCTTTAATCAGTCATTTTTTTGATCAGTCATTTTTTTGATCAGTCATTTTTTTAATCAATATGGTTTTTCAGGCGTTGTCTGCAAGTCGATGCAATTTTTGAATTCGTCTCTCGGAATTTAGTTTTTTTTTATTATCCTACACATAGAGACAACCGTGGAGAAAAAATCATGCCAATTCCCTATTGCTTGCGGTGAGAAAGTCCCGGACTTCTTCGTCTCCCGGTTTGTCTTTCCGAGGTCATCGAGTGTGAGATAAATTCGCGAGGAAAAGTCGCGCCGGAAGACTCCCCGGAGGATTGCTCAGCTCACTGTGAAATTGTTACGGTTACACCTTGGACCGTGCCATCCAGCTGGGAGAGCCGGGCCAAGAAGTAAGGATGCACTCCGTTCGTTATATGTGTTTACCGAACGGTATGTGTAGTACATGCACCCTCCCATATATGGACCGGAATACCGTCAGCCTGCAGCGAGGAAGTGCAATCGAGTTAACTACTTTGCTTCCACGAGTCCCCCGCTGTATTTCGTTCTGGCACCACTTTTATTTGGAACTTATGGCTGAAATTCTCAGCTGTTAGAGAGGACGCGGAGTCCTGCCGAAACTCTTGCCTTTGATAATTTTTCATCCTCACAGACGAAGCTTTTTTCATTAAAAAAAAAATATATATGTTTTTTTTCGATATATGTATGTGAAGATGTTTACGATGTTCCAAAACGTTACATAAAATAGGGTTTGGAAAAAATGTCTGGACGCGACTTCAGGTAAAGAAATGTTTTTGAGAGACGAAAATTGTGGGTGTATTTTTCTGTTCGCCTTCAAAAAATCACTGGTGTGCGACGAACAACTGCTGCCGTTTGTCCACCATTGGCCGAGCCAACATTTCCCCGATCGGCGCGTAAACTGTCGGTAGGTTCATGAGAAGCAAGGTATACACTGAAAATCCTACATGAAACAGCGATACACGTTGCCCATACCGCCCCGGACCACGCGACGCAGTTGCAGTTTAATGAGAGAAAAACCCACGCTCGGACTTTACTGCCGGTCACACTATCCAGCGCCGGTATTAACTTTTAAAAGATATAATTAAATACGACATTCCGGGCAATTGCGCCGTTAAAGTTTACGGGCCGGCTGCTCCTCGGTGATGTGTGAAAAATAAATGAAATAAAAAGATTAAAAAAGGTCTGAGGTGAATTACATTATCGAATTTCGAAATTGGATTAAAAACAAAAAACGAGGCCGATTATGTGTGGGCAATATTTTCGTCGCTAACTACCTTTCGTTTAAAAATATGAAGCCATCAACCCAATGTCATTCATAAGCTCGTCAAGACATTAAAAATTCTAGCGAGTCTGACCACTTTCTACGACTCGAGAAAATTGAGCGTCACATCAAAAAAAAAAAAAAAAAAACTTCTTGTGAAAAAAAAAAAAAAATGTTTCAACGCCAATCAATTTTTTTAGTCTTCGACATTGTATTAAATATTTACTCCCGTGTGAAACAATTAAAAAGATAATGATTGTTATGTATTCAAAAAAAAGGCGAATAGACTGCAAGGAGAAATGATTCGGAAAAAGTCCGTCGGTGCGTCAATCGTGATTTTGTAGTCGGCGGACGGGTGAGTGTACCGAAGCGTAATCGAGATAAAACTCGATAGGTGGGATTCAGTCGGACGGTGCTCGAACAATAAATATATCCAAAATCCTCCCGAGAGCCAGTTTGCTTTTCGATGTGCAAGGGCGATAAAAACGAAAAAAAAAAAAATAAACAAAAAAAAAACACCTAAAAAGTCAATCCAAACTCGCCAACGAACAAAACAGCTTCGGTATACGGAGTATGGGTCGCGTTTAATTTCGGGGAAACATCGATTTCGCGGTGTGCTAATTCCATACCGGGATTCCGGGATGCATCAATAGTCAACAGTTAAAGCACCGCCCTCACTCGTATCCGACTGTTCGATGGCCGAGCGCGTGTTCAATCTCTTGGTACGAATTATTCCGGACTACACTTGGCACAAAAGGGTATTTAAGCGCAAAGCTCTGGAACGGATGTTCGCTCGAGTATTGCTCAGCCGGTAGAGTCACCTGGCGAACGGGGACAAACAAGAGATCACCCCAAAATGGAAGTGTCCAAAGAGTGAATTTGGAGCGAGGAGTATCACGAACAGTGGTGTAGAGCCAATTTAGTCGGAGCGGCATGGAAACGAATTGGGACGCGAGCATGTAATTGAAACTATGAGACGACACGCTGTCTAGCAGTCCTCGAGATCCTCAAATTTTGCTTGTCCTTGAAAGATTCCCGAAAGTGTCGTTGAACTTTCGGTGGAGCCTTGACATAAAACCTTTTTATTCTTCGCTCGATTTACGCGAAGAACATCATACTCGAACACCGAACAAAATACCTGAAGGCCGATATTTTTATTTTAAGGTAGTCCTTGCGAATGGCATTCACTTCGCATAAGTTTCAGAGAAATAAGAGGGAATTGCAAACACTTCTGAATGGCATAAAAATCTGAAAAAATCAAGAATATTAAAGGTGCTGAAAAGATTAATTTGCATAATAATAATTCCAAAATGTTATCAACAAATTGATGGAAAATCAAATTAATCAACAAATCTCGCGGAAACCTAACTTTTTTATGAAAGTGCTTCGTTCACTTTTCTGAATACGTATGCATTTTTTTATATTTTTTAATTCACTTTGATTTTTTTTTTAATACGGGAAAAACGTGTAGAAAGTCACAAAATTCAATGTGAATTTTAAAATCTGAAGAAATTCATACGTATTCTGGAAAATGAAAGAATAATTTTCATAAAAAAGAAAAGTTGTTTCCGGGAGAATTGTTGATCAATTTTATTTTTCATCAATTTGCTAATAACATTTTGGAATCATTATTATGCAAAATTTATCTCTTCAACATCTTCAATACGCTTGATTTTGTTCAGATTTTTATACCATCGAGAAGTGTTTGCAATTCTCGGTCATTTCTCTGAAACTTATGCGAAGTATTCGCAAGGACTACATTAAGAAAATAAAGATAAATCGATTTTTAAAAAAGCCTTTGGTAAAAAACATCCATGGTCATTCTGCATTCGTAAACTACGATTCGGAGCCGACGCGTGCTAATTTTTTTTATAATATATTTTCTCATTTCGTGCTTTCCCGGAACTTTGAATGAATACCGTATAAGTATCCCGGGCACAAATGAATGAAAAAGTGCTCCGCCCGAGCTCGTATATTCTTTTTTTTTTTATAAGAAGACAACAGTTACAGTTACTCAAGATCACTCGAGGAATCTCGTAAATAACGACGTGGAGTCAAGAGTAGAACGGCCAAGCCCGAATAGACGTGAATGCAATCGGGTTTTCCGCTGTGGCATTTGGCCGGTTGGCTCTAGGGGGATCCAAAGAGCTAACTAATTGTACGAGCCCTGCTCTCATCCCTGCATCTCCTCCGTCGAGGTATGAAACACGAGCCTTACTCGAAATACCGCTTCACATACATTAATCCGTTGCTACCATCCTCGGAAAAGCTCTGCCGACGAGCGAGGCTAATTAAAGGTTGAATTTCGTAATATGTGCTCCATATGTGTGCGGATTTCGTAATTACAATTAGGATTTTTTTTAAATCACGTTATCCGCGGTCCCGAAGTCTATAGTTTACAGCAGGGAGATATAGAATTCTTTTTTTTTATGCATTTTTTATTTTAGTTTTTTCACTGTTTCCTTTGTTCTATCATTTTATTTTCGCCGCCGAGGCAGTTTCATATTTCAATATCGCATTGGAAATTTTGTCAAGTTTCAAATTACCTTCTGAATAAATTCACCTATGGGATTCGGTGTCGGGTCTTGACGACTGAATCCACTGTGTCAACTACATTCCCTCGTGAGTATTATTATTATTATTTTAATTCCCTATTTAAGGCCTTAGCATCTGTGTGCCATCTAGCCAGTACTCTCGTATCGATGTTTGTCGACTTTCAATCACTTGTAAAGTTCACGGCCGCAGCCGCTGTTACCCCCCCATACTGTATCGTATTTGCACGACGCCGCAGGGAAACTGCGGAAAACCTGCGCCGATACAGCCGGTCATTCCAACTGAGTCTTGATGTTTGTATTCGATACTTCGAGTACGAACACCAATTCTCGGAATTCGACATCCCGCTCAACGGTTCCAATGCGCAAGTTAGTGCACGGCTAGGCAGTCACCCATCCAAGTACTGACCGCGAACGATTCAGCTTGACTCTGGGGACCACCGAAGCCGTGCACCAACCGCACATCCACCGCTGTTGGTCACCGGCGTGATTATTATTTTTTTTTTTTTTTTTTACTCTCCTATATTCTTTTTTAAGGCCTTAGCATCTGTGTGCCATCTAGCCAGTACTCTCGTATCAATTTTTGTCGAATTTCAATCACTTGTAAAGTTCACGGCCGCAGCCGCTGTTACCCCCCCATACTGTATCGCATTTGCACGAGGGCGCAGGGAAACTGCGGAAAACCTGCGCCGATACAGCCGGTCATTCCAACTGAGTCTTGATGTTTGTATTCGATATTTCGAGTACGAACACCAATCCTCGGAATTCGACCTCCCGTTCAACGGTTCCAATGCGCCAGTTAGTGCACGGCTAGGCAGTCACCCATCCAAGTACTGACCGCGAACGATTCAGCTTGACTCTGGGGACCACCGAAGCCGTACACCAACCGCTGTTGGTCACCCGCGTGATTATCTTTTTTTTTTTTTTTTCTCCCCTATATTCTTTTTTAAGGCCTTAGCTTCTGTGTGCCATCTAGCCAGTACTCTCGTATCAATTTTTGTCGAATTTCAATCACTTGTAAAGTTCACGGCCGCAGCCGCTGTTACCCCCCCCCCCCCCCCCCCCCCCCCCCCACCGTACTGTATCGCATTTGCACCAGGGCGCAGGGAAACTGCGGAAAACCTGCGCCGATACAGCCGGTCATTCCAACTGAGTCTTGATGTTCGTATTCGATATACTTCGAGTACGAACACCAATCCTCGGAATTCGACCTCCCGCTCAACGGTTTCAATGCGCAAGTTAGTGCACGGCTAGGCAGTCACCCATCCAAGTACTGACCGCGAACGATTCAGCTTGACTCTGGGGACCACCGAAGCCGTACACCAACCGCACATCCACCGCTGTTGGCCACCCGCGTCATTACCGGCAAAACGGCACTCAGAGACATCTGCCGGAGACGGTACGTAGTGTAAACTCGTGGTGCTTGGCATGTGAACAGCATGGAAAGGTAGATTTCAGGCAATGGTAAAACAGTTTCCTGTAATCGAGCAACTTTGCAATGTTGGCTTTGTGGTTCGCTGACCGTTGTGGTGTTAGAAAAGTATGTCGGCTTAAAGGTGAGCGGACGGCAGACAAATGTATCGGATTTTGGAAATATTCACTACCACGATCGTTGATCCATAGAGAATTATTAAAATTATTCATCACATGCAGAATTGTATTTAATGAATAAAATTTTCCGAAAATACTTTGCTTACGATGGTTTTTTTTTTTTCGATAGAGTAGTCATTTTTTGATAGAGGTTTGATAATACATTGACTTCAGTTCGAAGCTTCGTCAGTGAAATCTCGCAATTTTTTAAATAAAAAGCACGCCAAGAATAATTTAAAATCAATGAACTCCCCTAAACCACTTCTATAACAGCGGTTATTTGAATCACGAGTTCACCATAACCTTTGATATAAAGATGCCCTTCGAAAGAACCAAATTTGTAACTCAGATCGTGTTAGTTTCATGTTTACTAATCAGTTCATATTTTATTCATACACCTCTATCCGTTCATCCGCTTTAAAACGGACGCACTGTTTATGGGCTATTCCATGTCAAGTCAACCGACCTCCGCCGTTGTCTAATCTTGCCGTTGTTAGTTTTATTCCAAGTGGTATTGTATCCTCTTTCTATAAAAAAAAAAAAAAAAAAAAAAAAAAACACGAGTAAACTAAAATTGATATTTTTCGCTAGAGAAAGTTCTTTTTCTGAAAATGTGTTCCAGTTTTCCGACACATTAACGAATTCTTAAAAATAAAAGATATCAGTTGACAAAAATAAAGTCTCGTATTTCGTCTCGATGTCTCAATATTTACGCGGTGACTCCGCAAGGGAGTAGAGAATCCTCTTCACAGACACCATCCATCCCCGTTCTTTATTTTATAGCCCGAGGCCTACGCCACGTAGTCAGCGTTCTACAATAAGGTAAAGAAATATATGGATAGGGGAAAACGCCGCAAGGTTCGAATTTATTCGCCGCTGCAACACCCTCATCGTATTATTCAAATGATATCCATCGTTCGATTCGGTATATCGAATATCTCGTCGATGTACCGCGTCCCCTCTCGGAAGAGAATGCCGTCAGTGTGCCAGAAACCCAGCATACATATAGCTATATCTGTTTCCCCGAGATAAAATTTTAACGCCTTGAAGGCCTCGAGCAAATTCGAAAGACTTTCGTCTCCGCGAGTCGTTACCCACGTGCAGCATCCCTAGAGGAGAAGATACCAATACAGCGCAGTCTGAAGTCTGATGCACAATGAAATGTGAGAGGCAATTTTTCTTTTTTCTTTTCCCAAACCCAATACCTTTTTGCACCATTTCCGCACAACATGTAAACCCGATACCTTTTTGCACCATTTCCGCACACAACTCATGGGTAGGCTTGAAAGAACGTCTCGTTATCGAGAATGTGGTACTTAAGACAGTTTAAACGAGGATTTTTTTTTAAGTTTAAAAAAATGCATAAGTACTACTAAATATTTCAACGTCGATATTTTTGTCCACTCATTTATTGATACCTGCAGGTACTCTGCAAATTTTTTCGAGTGCAATAGAAATAAATTAAGGGTACTAAGCATTTTCATTTGTGGGCACCGAAACTGCGTGGCACCCTTAATTTATTGTTATTGTACTCGAAAAAAATTGCAGTGTACCTGCAAGTATCAATAAATAAGTGAACAAAATACCCATGTTGAAATATTTAATAGGACTTATGATTTTTTTCCTTCTTTAAAACTCGAAAACAAAAATCCCCGTTTAGACTAGAAGACTGCCGTAAAGAGTATTCGGTGATATGCTTGTAGATTTAACGGCGTACTTGTTTTCACTGGATCCAGACATCTACTACATCGGCACGGAAATCATGTACAGGTAGTCGCAACTACGTGTGTATGCAACTCGGTATCAGCGCCGGTTTTCGACGAAGCTCGAATAAAGCTTAATCGCGAGTTTCCCCGAGTTTGATTCCGATCGGATCGGCCGTGCTCTCGGTCGGCGAGTCAATTCCGCACACACTCACAAACTCTGCGCACATACACATCATAATCTTCCCCCTACAATCTATTTGTATCTCCGTTTAGTAATCTCATAAAGGCAGCTTTCATTGGCTTTGAATTAAACATCATCCACAGTATTGCGTTTACTCTCTGGTCGAATTAAGAAGATACCGTTTTGTCACTTTTTCTAATCACAATGATTGCATACGAAATATGTCTCGGACTGAATATATACATTGTTTTCTGATGAAGAAAAGAAACAAAATTTCAATATTAATTTCTCACTAGTATTAAATTTTCAATAAAAACTGAATTTAAATCAATTTGAAATTAATACAAACTGTATTTATAAGAAATGTTTACAATATGTTTGCAATAGCTACTTTGTTCCTATAAGAATGTGCTGCCCACAATGTACATTTTTTTTTAAGTAATGAACAGTATTGGAAGCTTTTTTACATAAAAATTTCAAACATATGTGTGTTACAATTTTACGGTAATATTTTAATTTTTAATATTTTCTGTCGGTTTCCGGTAAAAGAGTTGTAATTGTAATATCTGATATTTCAATTTTACAAAAAAGTACATTAATCGTCAATGAATGTAAGCAATGTAAGCAAATCTCAAGTTCCAGTACATTATATTCACAATTTATTTTACAGTGCACGTACATTATTTTTTTTCGTTTGCGATTTTCAAACGCGCCCGACAAGGTCGCAGAAAGAGTTGGAATGTGTAAACTCGAATATGCAATTTCTCAACGAGTTATTGCACAGATCCAGCACTGGCGGGGAGGACGGAAGGTGCTTTTCGATGGCTCGTTCACCGAAGTGGCGAAACGCTGACTATTTTCACCGAGCCTGAGCCCTAAGTCTCTACCGTATAACGTGCATTGTATACGACAGATAGGCTTTGCCCACTGCATATGTATATAAAACACGTATAACTATGTGTACTCGGTGCTCCGTCGATGCCACTGTGTGGAGCGTCAGTGGAACAGAATACGAGGACACGAACGTGTTGGTGAAACGCGAAACTTTCGTTCGTCACTGTGATACAGAGAATGAGCTTTTTTCGGTGCTTCACATGGCGCGGGAAGCGACAACGCACCGGTAACGGTATAAAGCAATTTACCGATCGCTCCACCACGGCCTCAGGCTCGCCCCTCTCGATGCACGAAGTTACGTGTTTTTCGATTAGAACTACGCGCGCGTCGTGGCAATGCAAATATTTGTTTGGTGTCTGGCATCAAAGCTGCCACTGGCATCAGCTCTATAAATTCGTACGAAACATAATTAACGGAGGGAAAAAAAAATCCGAGGACCTACCGTGGGTTGTCTTCTTATTGCTGCAAAAATGGTACAGATCTTTGTAACACATTCTCTTTTCTGTCCCATCGAATTATTGTGCCACATATTGTACCGGATAGTGCTTAAGGATTTTGTGAGAGAAATGTGAGAGAGAGAAATTTGATTTTTCTGTTATAATAAATTGGCTTCTTTTGGTCCTCCGCTACGAATTTGTTCCGAGGACAATTAATTATTCCATACCTGCCGAATCGCACCTCTACCATCCCCCCAAGGCTGCGGCTACACTGTAAAAAAAAATTGTAAATCTAATGTAGCGGACTGGAAGTTTTCATGCAAAAACCGGTATATTAAATTTAATGTACAATTACGATGTAAATTTAATAAACTTTTTCATTGATATGAAAGTAAATTATAAAAAATTGAAGTGCTTTCATAGTAAAAATGAAGGAAATTATTAAAAATAAAGTATTCCTAATGTTTTCAATACACTGAACATTAACTTTTTATCACAATTGTACCTGAAATTTAATATACCAATTTTTGCATAAAATCTTTCAGTCGGGTACATTAAATTTCATACACATTTTTTTTATAGAGTAGACACACTATAAAAAAATTGTAAATTTAATGTCCCGAACTGGAAGTTTTTATGCAAAAACTGGTACATTAAATTTAATGTACAATTGTGATGAAAAATGAAAATACTTTTTTACTGAAATTAAAGCAAATTATAAAAATTAAAGTACTTTCATAGTAAAATTAAGGAAAATTATAAAAAATAAAGTATTCCCAACAATTGTACATGAAATTTAATTTACCAGTTTTTGCATAAAAACTACCAGTACGGTACATTAAATTTCATACAAATTTTTTTTTATAGTGTACAGCCTAGTGTCGTCTTGTCCTCTTGCTAAAATATTTGCCGATCGGGTCGCACTAAAATAGCAACCGATCGAGGGACAAGCTTTGCGGCGCGATTCTACCGGTAGTTATTTTGGGTAATAATTTTAGTCGCAAACTGGCTCGTATTGCACGATGTTTGGAGAATTTTTTTCGCAATTTATTCTTTTTCACGCTGCATCGACCCTTTTTCTGTAAATCTTCGATATTGATGGCCGTAAAATTACCGTCAGAGCCCATTCTAGAATTATAAAATATTAGAATAGCATGCACACGCGAATCTGGTAAATATGCAATCTGCTTGGCGGACGGGTGAGCGCTTCTCCCCGGAGCGATTTAACGGAGCAGGCGAAATTGATTCGCAAATTGGCCATTATGAAAGCCGACTTTGCGCATCGCGAAAAATTACTTCCAAGTCCGTGGCTGTACCGCATCTGCCACGGCGCTGGGATTCGACCGCTTTAGCTATATCGAAACCGTTACCTGATATTAGCGGCTCTTTCCTCCAGCCGCGGTCAGTCTCTCGCTAGTCCATCGCTCTACAGCAATTACCGCGGATATTAATTCCCTATTTATAACAACAATAATTATCGCAACAAATGTTCATATATTTCTTTCTTAGCAATCGGCTTGAATTTTTGGTAATAATATATCCTTAAATTTTGGCCTGGGTGTGCAGAAATGTGAAAATTTTACCTCAACGGTTCGAATCAGTTTTATTTATAAAATTCATGGTAATTAAATTCAATGAGACCAGTATTTAATTTTTTTAAATTGCTAAACGTCTATTTTCTCGCATATCAAAATAAAATATTTATTATTTATTTATTTACATATTTTAAAAAAAGATTATTTAAAACGCGAAAAAAAATCTCGCCTTATACATTGAAAACCCGGTAACAAACTTCCTCCTGTACGTAACCCGAACTCACCCGGATAAGTACCGTATCATTATAGTAGACACGGATTTCGAGTCTGAAGTAGTAGGCAACGGGGTTTTCTCAGCGCAAGAGAGGCGCAAACGTTAACAGAAAAAAAGAGTTCAAAGTGACAAAATCTTTGTCCGCACCGTTGTAAGAGAGTGCGGTGAACGAGTGACGCGAATGAAGGAGCGAGAGAAAAAGACTTCGAAGAAGTTGCGCAATGGGTAAGGACACGAAGCGTGTCTTCCGGTTTACGTTCGGCCACCGAGACACGCGACAAAACTCCCGGGCTGTTGCTCATCCTCGAGTCTTGCAGTGACGTACAGCGGGGCCAGCGATCATGTATCATGCTCCGCATCCGGCTGATACGTGCCGGGATTGCCTTGATTTTGCGAAATAACAACAAAACCCTCGACGAAACTTTTCGTACTCTTACTGTGCGTTTAAACTAAAATAAGCGTGGCCTGTAATCACCCGTAACACATCAGTGAATCCGTGACGTACTAAAAATATGCGTTTGCAACTACGCCGAGAAATAAGAGTGATGTTATGTGAATGGCGAAAACTATATGGTTGTTTGTATTTAAATTAGTGTCGGTGTCGTGTTAGTGCTTATAATTGTCAATAATTTTTATAGAAATTATTTTCTGACCATCACCAAAACTTGAAAACTGGTATTTGATGGGGCATAAAAAAATCTAAATATAATGTCTTCGCGTCCATATTTCTTTTTTAAAAGGTCGACCCTCGTCAATTAAAAATAGAGTGTGCGATTCATTACCGGTATTTTTTCGTGAATTAAGTAATTTAAAAGAAAACGAAATAATTTTTGGATATTCTTGACCATTTTGCTTTCTCACAGAGAAAGCTTTGTTTCGGTGAAAAATCGAGATTTTGATGAAAACGTATTCAGAATGTTCCAAAACGTCGAAAAATCACATTAAAAAAAGTTCTGGATGGATGTGTGTGTGTGCCAGGCCTGCAAAATTCAACCGTCTATAAGTCAAAAAAGGTTTTATGAATCGGGTTGGAATTTAGCACGCATATAGAGCAGTTTGATGCCTCTGTTTGTTACAATTGAGGCATTAGTCGAAACAGTCGTTCAGGTTTTATCGGATTTTGAAATTTTTGAAAAAAGTGTGTCCCCGCTCTAACTTTCGCAAAATTTGAATTATCGCGCTGAAACTTTCTATAGAAGTAGACCAACATCAGACAATGTTCGATATTGAATTTGGTAAGAATCGATCCAACCATTTAAATTTTACAAAATTTTGAAAAAAAAAAACAAAAAATGCGTACATCACAACAGACGCCTGTTTTCATTTCCAATATTGAGGAAGAAGCTAAATAACTGGTAGATTCGTGATCAGTGTGAAAAACAGATTAAATATAGTCCCTGAGCGACGACCAAACAAAAACTTTGTCTAGAATTTTTATAATCAATATTGCAAAAATGATTTTGCGTATTTTTTAAAAACGATTTCTTTGTATGGAATCGCAGGAAAACTCAAGTGCCTATCATGTTCTACGCCACGAAATACTCAAAACGACGTAGATCACGGTATTGAAAAAGCTACATAAAGAGGTATCATTTGGATTTTCTTGAGTAAAAATGTGGTGAAAAAAAAATTCAAGAGCCCATAATTCTATGTATTTTTTCGCGCCGAGCACGGATCCGACAAAGTGAAAAGCAACGTTATATTTTAACATAATAATTTTTAATAATGTTGAAAATTGAAATTTTCATATCGCTTTCTCATAATGTTCCATTATTCGCAAAGCTTCCTCTACGAGGAAGCCAAAAAAATTATAGAAAATGCTTTCTCATAGAAGAAGCTTCGCAAATAATGGAACATTATGAGAAAGCGATATGAAAATTTCAATTTTCAACTTTTATGAGGAAGCCATATGAAATTTTCAACTATTTTTTTCAATTTGAATTCGTTAATTTCTGTGTGAACAACCGATATTGGTTTGAGATCGTCGGTTATCATCCCGCCGATAGAACAAAGGGAATACAGTTCGCCGTTTCGCCTTGCATCTCGCGGATGATGCAGATCTTCTCGTTCCATCTGCTTTCACTACTTCCTCCGGGGCTATAGAAAACTCGTTTGTTTCCTTCGTCGGGTTCTTCCACGGGTCCGACAGGCCACACCGAGCTCCGGAAAGATCGCCAGATTTTCGCGTTGAAATTCACCATCCAGCATCTCCCAACCGTCGACTCGCGATTGTTAAATATTATCATTATCGATGTTATCCAATTGTGTTGAGGCACTCGGACATGCTTTGAGAAAATGTAGCCTTCGTCAGCGAAGCGTGTGACAGACTGTTAACGTGGGGACTGCGGCAAATTAGTGTTTTCTCTTCCTGTCGTAAACGAACAGATACTCGGTCGTTCGGTAACATAGGAAATCTAGTCATTTCGTAATTCTTCTCGCACGTGAGCGTATCGCTTCTTTTCTTTACCAAGCCCACGTCAAAGTGAAATTTCCAAGTTTGGGGTAATTTCGGGACTTGACTTCATCATTCTAACTACGTCTATGAATATATGTTAGATTTTTGTGCACTCACTCTGACCCCGATAGCTGCCGTGTCACCGAAAGAGTAATAAAAATCAACCGAATAGGCTTTTACTGCATGCCGAAAACCGTCGAAGTACATAAAAGGGTCGGATGTATTCCCGTCCGCCAGTAAACTCGATTGGGAGGACACGGAAAACGCGGCAGTCGGGACACGAGTGACAGACAAGAAGCGTTTTTATGCATGGTTTCAGTTATAAAGCTAAAAATGTAGAAGGGCGCCTCCTACATAATTTATACCATGTAAAACGAAGAGAGATACAAAGTTCCGTTTTTTTAGCAATCGATACGGTAACGTCCCGATCGCCGACCAGCTTCCAATAACTAACCTCTTCTGACAGTATTTTCCCTCAGGCATGCGGCCTCCTGTTACGGCGCCCTAAAAGTGCCACTAATAGGCGGAAGGTAAATTCTTCCATTACGGAAAGTGCCCTATTAGCGGCCTGTTTACGGCGTTATGTCGTTTTAATGAAAACACGGCACGGTTTTGTTGGTAAACGTGATTCCGAGAATCTGGACGCATGGTGGCTTCTAATGAGAGCTACATAGCGTGACCCGTAATAGAAACAACGTCGTATATACTTTTATTATTATGTACTTTTAGTATATAATATAAAAGTATAATATTTTTATTCGTATTTCCTTCTTCTTTGAACAAATAGCAATATTGTTTCCTCTCATTAAAATTTTTTTTCCTCTTACATTTATTCTTTAAACAAATAGGGGCAAAACGGGCATCTCGTCTAAAAATTCGGATTGGGGGTAAAACTCACACCATCGTAACTTTCTTATAATCGACTTATTTCAGTTTCCAGACGTTCCTTACATACGAAATGGGCGAAATATAAGTCAAATTCTTAATGAAAAAAATATATATAAATAGGGGAGAAGGTGCAAAATGGGCACCAAAGCTAAAAACTATAATTTTGCATTAATTTATTGTTCATGATATGGCGACGATTTTTCCTCTTTGTCTGTTTTATCTTCGCTAATATTTTTCTGTGATAGGATGAGTGATAGAATGATTATATATATTTTTTTAAATCGTGAACATTTTGACTTGTTTTCCGCACTTTTCTTATGTAAGGAACGTCAGAAAACTGAAATAAGTCGTTTATATGAAAGTTCAGACGGTGCCCGTGTTGCCCCCAACACCTATTTTAAGTTGAGGTGCCCGTTTTGCCGCGGTCTCGCCTACAGCAAACTAGTGCCATCGGGGGTGATTTCGGAAGCTAAGTACCCATTGGAATTTATTCCAACGACCGGGTACTCATGGTTCTCTAGATATATCGAATTGTTTGCGAGACAATTCTTGTATGGCCCGTAACAAGAGCTGAGCCGGATTTGCCTCACAGTTGTGCGCACGTTATCGGATGACGAAACCCCTGGTAGATCGGCAATATGGACTTTTACCCAGGTGTTTGCGACATGAGGGCGTCTGCTCTGTGGGGACAATCGATGATAAGCCGTTCACCGTGGATTGCCTTCCAGTCTTGCTTTACTGCTCGCACTTGTTACAAGACGCTTTCGCAAGATGACAGAGCTATGTCGAAAGCGGATCGGATCGCCACATCGTGATTCTCGGACTACCGATATTGCGTCTCTCGGTAGGCCATTCGTCATGTACACTCGATCGAGGCGGCATAGAAGTTCGCTTCGAATTTGCGCGTCACTATGTAACGAATCGTACTTTTATCGTAGACACAGGCGCGTAGATATCTCCCAAGAACACCGACACGTTCGCAATCTCAATGTACACCAAGATACCACCTCCGGGTTTCATCGACCCGTTGAAACTCCGAGAGATAGTGATACAATTTATTGTGGGTCGTATATCTACCGGCGAGAAGTCTGCGCACACTACGGAACTTCACGACACCTCCGGTGTGTGTAGATATATCTATATCTAATGTAGTAGACATTCGTTTCAAACCGGTGGGTTCTGAAGTTTCCCAATCCGCTCCTTTGTTCGGATACTTCGTCGCGCGGCATCACCCGAGATGCACGAAACTTCATCCTCTTGGGAATCCTCAGCATTCTACTTTTTTTTTTTTTGAAGTCGTTGAAACTATTTCCTTCATCTCATTATTTGGTTGTTTATTGTGACTGGGGGGGAGGAAGCTCTTGATCGGCTCTACCTTCACTCTAGGAATCCTCGTACCGGTTATTGCAATCGGAGCACTTTTTCATCGCTTTCCTCATCCGCCTGATCGATCGTTTTAGTTTTTTGCCTCATGGCGACTTTGCTAAATGCAGATGGGTCTGAAAGCAATTTACTTCTCAAACGACACTCATCTGGAGGAGTCGGTTTTTTTTTCTTTTTCTTTCCAAGTTGTTTCTAATCTATAACGGAGAAGCGCGATCTACGACAGAAGACCCTCCTCCGTGCCAATGGCGGCACAGATCGCAGGATCTATCGCAGGTCTATCGCGTGTTGTATTCTCCGCTTTCTTTCCGGTTCGGGTTAAGGAATACTTGAACCTACTTCGCCCGATTCATCCGACGGTTTTCAGTGCAATACTTATGATATCATGTGTCTCCATTGTTTGGTGGATTGCTGTGTTTTTCGTCCTCCCACACACGCTTTCTTCATATTCTTTCTGGGCCATAATTGGGGGAGCTGATGTGCCATGAGTACAATGAGTAAGCGCCGGTGGAATAGGACGTTAACTTCCACGGCACGCGCAATAGCCCGTGCACTTTATTGCTACCAAGCTCGCGTGTATCTAACGAAAAATAAGCTGCAAAGCCGGAGATTCGTCTTCGTGTCGCTGCCGAATAGTGAGAAAAATGTTGAGGCTTTGCGATACGTGTATCAAGAAACGCAGCAAGGACTCGTCGCCGAGTAAGGCAAATGTTCCAGCTACAATGCTCGACGAGTTGAGCAATAAGCCTATTGCGCAAGCATACGCGTATAGATATATATAGGTATATATAGCATAGGCAATGATAGATACCGGTAATTGGGGCATTCGTACAAGACGAATCTTACATGAAAAACGAATCATATATAGTAACTGGAAGTCATGAAAGGCGTACTTATGGAAGTACATAATGGAAACGATTTTCATCGAATTTTCTATAATGGGTCATCTTCTCGATTTTGTTGTCGCTGGATCATGCGGTGAAGGGGATGTTAATTTCTTACAGAATTTAGAACACACACCTCGATTATTAGTGTTTTTTAAATATCGCGGAACTGCAACGACGCATCTTGCCCAAAATAATACGTAAACCTACGAATTGAAGTGGATTTAAAGATCTTACGCGAAAAACCAACAGCACTGACAGTATAAACATTGTGTCATCGACAATGTGCAGTTCGATGATTGAATAATCGAGAATATCGTTGGAATGCTTTGGCATTGCCCGAAAATGGTACCCGTTGGAACTTTGGTCGCCATAATGGAGGAATATGATAAGGACACAATGGACACCGATTCGTTGGAAAGTGAGGTGAAGATATCGCGGCGGTCGTACATATATGTGCATTAGCCAATGTTTACCATTTTTCTGAGACGGACCATGTTTTTTCTTGATTAATCTTACTGTGGGCTAAATTAATTGAAAAAAAATGCAGTTGACTGCACAATTCAGAATCTTTCGTAACGTTTGCAAAAATTGTTCGCAATTGCAGGCAACGCAGATGCCAACGTGCCCAAAGCAACTGGATCTGAGCAAAGGAGGTTTATCGAGAATCCCGGAGAGCATACTGGCCTTTCCTGGTGTCGAAGAGATACTGCTAGCTCGCAATCAACTTAACAATTCAGACTGCAATTTCGCCATTCTGCATCGGTAAGTTGACAAACATTTCCACCGAGACTCTTTCGAAATTACTACCGAAAGTAATAAATAAATATTAATAGTAACAATATTAGGAGTAATAACAAATAATAGTAATAATATTAGTAGCGATAATAAATAATAGTAATAAATCTTTTTTGTTATGAAAAAAGGTTTCCACGTCTTCGATCAATCCGGATCGAGTGCAACCGGCTCAAATCTATTCCCCATGAAATTGTCGAACTCCGTGCTCTAACAACGCTGGATCTGTCGGACAACAAAATCGAACAAGTGCCAGCTGAGATCGATCGACTAGTCAAGTGAGTAGTAGTACCGTACAGTCGATATAGTTTCGATCAACGTCAACGTCGTCTCTCAGCAACTTCCTCCAGCGAATCGTCCCATTAAAAAGTTTTCACGAGGTTTCTTTTTTTTAACCCTCGCTAGTAAATCCGATGGAAACTTTCGGCAATAAAGAGTTCGGTGGGTGGCACGTAGATCTCGCAAGCTTTCGCTGGCTTTCGACAAACTTATACTCACCCTTTGGATAAAATATTGGGAATGTGGCTGGCTTGTAAAAAAAAAAAAACAAACTAAACTCCACCAAAAAATCCCTTAAATTCGTTTGATTACATTAAAAATACAAAAACAGAAACAACAACATAAAAAACTCACTGTAAGCTCGGTCATTCGGCTAATTGTTATCGCAGCTCAGTTGAACAGGAAGCAATTACAGTGAACATAGATGAATGGTTGGATGAATGATCGACGAAAAGCAGAGAAATGTTACATGCGCCGCTTGCCTCGCAAACGATGTCGTAATTGTACATTAATTGATAGCAACTAACAGCTTCGAACGAAAACCAATAATTAGGGTCATGCTCGCTTGACCGTGGAGAAACTTTAATTATGGGCACTCATAATTATGACACGCGGAAACAAATATATAGAATTATAAAGGAACTCAAAATTCCAAGCTCTAAGACAACCAACCATTTCTACACAGCCAAAAATATTTGTACATTTAACAAACTTTTTTTTTTCCACAAACGCCCACAATTATTTTGTTGTTAATTTCACAAAAAATATTCGTGAAATTAACAGACACTTTTGTAAAATGGACAAGATTTTTCTGTAAAATTAACATGAAAAAAATTGTGGACGTTTGTGGAGAAGAAAAATTGGTACCCATTTTATTGCGTACATCCCCATGTTCCTTATGACCCTGAAGATATTTACATAACATCAAATTTCATGTGTGGCAAGTCTCGATTAATGCACAGCTTTAGGAAAAATAAAATTGTTCACTTGTAGAATTTTATTCTCCAAGTGAAACTTCGCAAAGTTTGCTTGATGCAAAACACAGCCGTTATAACTAGACGAAATTTAGTCCCATACAGATATCTTCAAGGCCATTATTCGTTGTCGTCCTACATTGCCGACGATGAATATTTTTTAGCTTGTTTGTAGTGAAATCGATACCGCAGGCTGTATAAGCAAAGTTTATTCAACGGTCCGACGGCGATGTCGGAAACGGTATAAAAATTGCGAGTTCTCGAATCGACCGTATTCCAGAGTTTAAAATGTGTACGAAGATGAATCTAATGTAAAGAGAATCGAGGATATGAATCATGGGGCAAATACGAGGCGCGAAGCAGTAATTTGGCTCGGGCGTGATTAGTAGGAATCGAGGGAGGCGATCAATTATATGGGAGCGATTGCGTTCGCTCATGCGCATTGCCGTATAACACTGCCGGATGGAATCGCACTCCCTGGGCTATGAATCCTACAGTTAGTGTATTACAGTTAGTATATTAACGACGAGGAAGGGCATATCCTTGGGTAGTTCCGTCGATAAATCAAGCCCTAAACCGGGGCCGCATGATAATGAAAAGTTGATCGTGCGTACCACCATTTATCCCGCATAAATGGGATACATTGTAATTTAATCTGCAACTGCAATACCAACCCGCAATCCAATTTTTATGGTAATTTGATGGAATCCTCGGGTTATAAGCATAACGATGCTTAAGCACTCTTTCCATAATAACACCGTAGCTTGGCACAGTGCGACCACAAAATCTTACTTGCTATGCGGTAAGCATTAAAAATATACTTTTATCGGTAATACATTTTTTGAACAAAAAAATTGTTATTGTCTGTTATTTGAATAAAATAAAAAATATTTGGGGCTGATGTATTTGAAAAGAGTGCACAGTAAAGGAGGGACCAACGTTTCTTGTCAACAAACGTCCACAATTATTATCATGTTAATTTTGCAAAAAAAATCTTGTCCATTTTACAAAAATCTCTGTCAATTTTACAAATATTTTTTTGTGAAATAAAAAAAATAATAATTATGGGCGTTTGTGAACAAAAAAGGTTTGTTAAATATGCAAATCTTTTTTACTGCGTGAAAATAATGTGTCTCGACAATAACGCGGACTCTCACAGAACCTCGCAACACTCACACAAATGCGCGCTCAGCACGGAACGATCCTTTGATGCATCGTCGTACAGGCACCCAATCACTTGATGAATGGCGGAAGCGACCATTATTCGGCCAGAGTGGTGTACCATCCAGGCATTGATATAAGCCTATAGTAGCATGAGTTTGATACTAATGGGTTTGAGACAAACAGCGATGCCGAGAAGCGGTACTAACGTTTCAAGAGAGATAAGCAATCCGGGATAAAAAATTAGGGAAACAATCAAAATAGTCGAAAAGTTAATCGAGAAAAAAAAATTACAATTTATAAGCGAAAGAAAAACAGGCAAGGAGAAATTTTCGAAAAGTGGCTGCGCTCACATAAAAATTAGCTACTCTCATGAGTAGCTAAGTCTGTCAAGTTTAGTTATCAAAGTTATCAAGTATTAGTTTGATACTAATGGGTTTGAGACGAACAGCGATGCCGAGAAGCGGTACTAACGTTTCAAGAGAGATAAGCAATCCAGGATAAAAAATTAGGGAAACAATCAAAATAGTCGAAAAGTTAATCGAGAAAAAAAATTACAATTTATAAGCGAAAGAAAAACAGGTAAGGAGAAATTTTCGAAAAGAGGCTGCGCTCATATAAAAATTAGCTACTCTCATGAGTAGCTAAGTCTGTCAAGTTTAGTTATCAAAGTTATCAAGTATTAGTTTGATACTAATGGGTTTGAGACGAATAGCGATGCCGAGAAGCGGTACTAACGTTTCAAGAGAGATAAGCAATCCAGGATAAAAAATTAGGGAAACAATCAAAATAGTCGAAAAGTTAATCGAGAAAAAAAATTACAATTTATAAGCGAAAGAAAAACAGGTAAGGAGAAATTTTCGAAAAGAGGCTGCGCTCATATAAAAATTAGCTACTCTCATGAGTAGCTAAGTCTGTCAAGTTTAGTTATCAAAGTTATCAAGTATTAGTTTGATACTAATGGGTTTGAGACGAACAGCGATGCCGAGAAGCGGTACTAACGTTTCAAGAGAGATAAGCAATCCAGGATGAAAAATTAGGGAAACAATCAAAATAGTCGAAAAGTTAAACGAGAAAAAAAATTACAATTTATAAGCGAAAGAAAAACAGGTAAGGAGAAATTTTCGAAAAGAGGCTGCGCTCACATAAAAATTAGCTACTCTCATGAGTAGCTAAGTCTGTCAAGTTTAGTTATCAAAGTTATCAAGTATTAGTTTGATACTAATGGGTTTGAGACGAACAGCGATGCCGAGAAGCGGTACTAACGTTTCAAGAGAGATAAGCAATCCAGGATAAAAAATTAGGGAAACAATCAAAATAGTCGAAAAGTTAATCGAGAAAAAAAATTACAATTTATAAGCGAAAGAAAAACAGGTAAGGAGAAATTTTCGAAAAGAGGCTGCGCTCATATAAAAATTAGCTACTCTCATGAGTAGCTAAATCTGTCAAGTTTAGTTATCAAAACATCACCTGTGGTTCATCATCCAGGCATTGATATAAGCCTATAGTAGCATTAGTTTGATACCAATGGGTTTGAGACAAACCGCGATGCCGAGAAGCGGTACTAACGTTTCAAGAGAGATAAGCAATCCAGGATGAAAAATTAGGGAAACAATCAAAATAGTCGAAAATTTAAACGAGAAAAAAAATAACAATTTATAAGCGAAAGAAAAACAGGTAAGGAGAAATTTTCGAAAAGAGGCTGCGCTCACATAAAAATTAGCTACTCTCATGAGTAGCTAAGTCTGTCAAGTTTAGTTATCAAAACATCACCTGTGGTTCATCATCCAGGCATTGATATCAGCCGATAGTAGTATTAGTTTGATACCAATGGGGTTGAGACAAACAGCGATGCCGAGTAGCGGTACTAACGTTTCAAGAGAGATAAGCAAGCCATGACGAAAAATTAGGGAAACAATCAAAATAGTCGAAGTTAAAAGAGAGAAAAAAATAACAATTTACAAGCGAAGGAAAAACATGGAAGGAGAAATTTTCGAAAAGAGGCTGCGCTCATATAAAATTAGTTACTCTCATGAGTAGCTATGTCTGTCAAGTTTAGTTATCAAAACATAACCTGTCGTTTACGCCCTGTTACGTGACAAAGCAATCCTCGTTTTCGCGAGCATTCTCCGAAACGCATAACTCCCGTTTTTTCACCCGTTCCCGCTATCATCCGCAAGTTAATTACAAGCTAGTTGGCGCGGGCAACATAACTCTACACGGTAGGGTAAAGGCGTGCATGTCCCGACGCCACCTTTCTCAACGGTTCTCAATGTACTTGATCCCTCAGGGGTTAATAGCAAAAGTTCACGAGATACTTTAATCGCGCCGGAAAAGAAAGCTTTTTTTGCAATTGTCGATGTTCCACTTGACTTCGGGCCAACGCAGCTACCGAATTCGCATTCAGCCTTAAGGTGCAGTGTAACGGCTACGAGTGCAAGGGAAATAGCTGCAATTTCGCAACCCAAAAATCTCCCAAGCCGTTTATTTCTTGGGAAAATGATGTGAACAGTGGACTGCAGAATTACTGCGCATAGTTTACCGTTCTCGTATTTTACCCTAAAAATCAACCGTCTTAGAGAATTTTGGATTGCAGTTTTTCTTACCAACCGAGGAGTTGCACCTTAAAAAAACATGGACTATTATCATGTAACACATTCCTTGAAACAGTTAAATCTTTACAAAAAAAAATCCTTTAAAAAATTGCAAAAACACTTGCCGTTTCGAGGCGATATCCGATATAATTTTATTTACCGATCACGAAGCGGCCTGACGACATTCGAGATAAAACACAGTTCGGAAACTCGAGCAATACGAAGCGGCCTGACGACATTGGAGATAAAACTCAGTTCGAAAACTCGAGCGATGGTACGGGCCGTGTTTCGCCTCAAAGGGTTCCCCTTAATTACGGTACACATTGCGGGGTATTGCACAAGTTTCGAAAACTGCTTTCGAGAAGCCACGCGAGTAAAACGGAGGATATGCCCAAGTCTCCCGAAGGAGGAACTACGGGTGTGAACACCGAGAGTGCGAGCCGCAAGTCGTACGGGCGGTGAACAGTTCTACAGGTACGTTTACTGTACGTACGCATCACGCAAGCAGATCCCCTCCTACCGTCCCGCACGACATAGATATCAAGATATATGCAACGTACGGACATAGGAGTACGCCATGGGTTGTACTCTTTGCGGTGTGCGCTTCTTCGCAACGCCTATGTTAATGCCTATAATCTACAACACGCACGTTCTTCGCACAAGTCTCTGTGCGGTGGCTCGTGCCCGTAAGTGCCGCGATCCTGAGTAACTCCTGCCGGCTCGTCCTTAAGGGGAAGTGAAATATCGCGGTCGGTAATGAAAACTGTAATGAACTTTTCTCAAGGGTGCTAATTTTTTTCAAAAAATTATAAATATATTTCAAATATTTTTTTCAAAAAATCTTTTTCTCAAATAAATGAGCACCATTGAATAAAGTTAATTTGAAAATTGCAACTATCTCTCTCACACTCGTGGCCCCGTCACGTGACTTTCACTTCACCTTAAGGACATGTGAAACGACTCAGTCGGTAACAAAAATCTGTAATGAATGCGATTCAGATGCCATAGACTTTTCAGGAAAAAACGAAGCATTGGCGGATGTACAATTTAGGGGAAAGCAGGGCAAGATGGTACAGCGCGGCAAAACGGGATAATGAGACGAAACGCAATTTTCCAATGACTTTTGGATGGTAGCGATGGTGGTACGTGGGGCAAAACGGGTTGGGACAAAATGGGGCATCCAAAAATTATTGGAAAATTTAGTTTTGCCCTCACTGTCCCGTTTTGCCCCACTGTTCCATTTTAACCCGCTCTCCCCTAATACCACGTCTGATGATGCTTCCGTTTTATCCGAAACGTCAACCGGTTTTAAATGGCATTGATTCGAAAAAATGCATCTATCTCTCTCGCACTGATATGTCACGTGGTACATCTTTGACATGGCCTTGAGGTAGTCCTTTCGTTATGTCTGACGCCGCCTAAGTTTGAGAGAGAAACAAGGGACAATTACAAACACTTCCCGAACGGATAATAATCTGAAAAAAAATCAAGCATATGGAAGGTGCTGAAAAGATTGTTCGTCCATAATAATAGTAACAAAATGTTATTAATAAATTACTGAAATAATTAATTATGCAACAAATTACCTGGCAACCTGACTTCTTTTCTCACGAAAATTATTTGTTACTTTATTTGAATATGTATGAGTTTTTTCAGAATTTTATGTAATGTTTGAAAATTGCGTTTTCTTTATGTTAACATTTGTTTAAAATCACAATTTTCAGAAATTACATAAAATTCTGAAAAAAATTCATACGTATTCAGAAAAATTGACAAATCATTTTCGTAACAAAAAGAAAATTGGTTTGCCGGGTAATTTGTTGCACGATATTTATTTTTCAGTGCTTTGTTAATAACATTTTGGGATTATTATTATGCAAAAACAATATTTTCAGCACCTTCCATATGCTCGATTTTTTTTCAGATTTTTCTTCCATCGAGAAGTGTTTGTAATTTGACTGATTCCTCTATCGAACTTAAGTGGTGTTAGACACAACGAAAGGACCACCTTACACGCGATTGAGAAACAAGCTTACACACGGTGAGCACAGACGTACAAATCGCTCGAACGCCAGAGTACCTGGAGAACATAGTGTTGCCTTTCATCGGAAATTTTCCTTTCATCGTCCGGTGAACTGAGGAGCCTTCTACTTGATTAAAATGGCATTTACCTACAAACTTGCGGGACAGTAAGAGCGAGCGAAGCACTCGTTAAACTTTGGAAGAGCAAATGGCGATTCTTCAATAGAAGAATCGCCATTTGCTCTTCCGCACTTAAAAAGAGACGCTCGGAGTCTCCCGCGCGGCCCCGGTGCAGTCTACCGAAGCGGCGGAGCCTCGGCTCGGGGATCGGCAAACATGAAGGTACAAAGAAAACTTTTCATTGTTAAAATTGGCCGAATGAATCAATTACAGCAACGAGTTTTCGCGAGCACCACTATCAGCACGATTTAGAAGGCACTTTTAACAGTCGTTTTCATCGCTTCCTCATTCCTCATCGACGTTCGCGAGAATCATTCGATGTGGAAAATTATGCTAGTTAAATTTTGACGTTGCTTCCTCATTTTTCATCGCCACTCGGAAATCGTTCACCATGAGGAAGCAATGTACAAATCTAATTTGCATTATTTTTTTCATCTATAATAGGACACAGTGACCCGACAAGTGATATAAGGACTTGCACTGTACAATAGTTTAGTTCGGGCTATAATCCGATCCTACTCCGACTACCAGAATTGCCTATTGTATGGCCTATATAGTAACGCCAGCTCGGCGCTTACGAAATGTTAATAAAATTCCCAAATGAAATGTCGACAGTTGAAATTGGATATATACATCAAACGAGCACGAAACTGCCTTTCACCATTATTGAAATGTAAGATTGAGCAAAACACGAGTACCGCGATTGGCGGATGATCGTTACATGAGCGGCGTGATAGCTCGATGGTGGCGGAGGTTCGTACGAGCGGCACACAGCGGGCATTATGCGGTCTCGCTTTATACTCCCGTGGAACAGAGGTAATTTCTTTCTGTTACGTCAGAGTGGTCAGCCAACCCATCCTTGATAGTCCGAGAAGGAAGGGATGCCCGGTACTTCTTTCTTTCATTCTTTCTGCCGGTCGCCATGTGACTCCGAGGCTTCTTCTTTAACTCGGCTCTCAGTTCTTCGGCGCGCATCTCGACGAGTGCACCGGCCGACGAGTCATCGACACGCTTCCGCGAGTCCGACTCCTTCCATTCTTTCCGGTGTAACAAACGCTCTTGTGATTCTTATTTGTGCCGATGAACAAGGATATCGGGGCTAAGACTGTATATATAATGTATATATAAAACAACCAACGAACCTCCGCCACGAGCTCTGCCCTGTTTCTTCTCTTCCCTCGCGTCTTTGTCGTCTGGAGCCTCTAGGGCGCATGCGCCATAGATCTGGCGCATCAAAAATATAATGCGATACAGTTCTCGAGTTAACCAGTAGACGTTTGGCGTGTGAAACAAACAGTGAATATCTTACCGAGAGTACAAACGGCATTGTTTTACATTGTGAAGTTTAGAGTTGAAGAAGATGGAATAAAAACTATTAATGGCGATAGCCTTTTGAGGACTTTGGTAAGTTTTGAATGTTTAGCTTCGCGCTGCTCGAGCCATTATTCACATCGACCAAAGTCGTGCCGAAAGTAGACTGAAATTAGGGGTAAAGGGTTGTATTGTATTGTATTGTGTATTTATTTGTTTCCGGGACAAGTCCCAGACGAACAAGCTGGTTTTATGAACAGAGTGGTAAGAACAACAGTATAATATATTTTGTAGAGACTATTGAGTATAAGTATAGAGAGTAAACCCTCCGACTATTGCCCCATTGCTCGACGCTCTCTATGCGCATTCATTCATGTATTAATTACAAAAATTTTGAATATCTCTGCAAATTTTGTCTGTGCAAGACAAAAGAAATTTAATTTTGATCTCATATTGTTACGATATTATATTATCTGAATTATCTTATGTAAAAGGGCTCGTCCCGTGAATAAATAAATTAATAAATTAATAAATATCTCGAAGGATGCACAGCGAAAAAAACTCAATTGAATCAACAAAATGTGCGCTTATGGGTGGCGAAACAAATGTTTGGTCGATCGAACTAATGGGTCGTCGAATCAAATGTTTCTTTACTTACTACGACAATTATTTCGTTCGATCAACAAAAAATTTATTTCGCCACCCGTAAACGCTCATTTTGTTGACTCAGTTGATTTTTTTTTCTCAGTGTGTTGCAGGCGTTACATTTATGGGTAGCGAGTTGTACATAGTAGCAACCCGTCTGGTGTTGTTTGGTGTAATGTAAATTCAAATGACATCGATTCAAAGTTTGACGTCCAGCGTACTCGAGTATAACTACTTGGTAGCATCTCGCCTAAAATGTTTTTTTAAGTACTTGGCGTCGAGCCGCTACCACGTCTCTTGATAATAACATTATCGAGTAATATGAAAGTCAAGACCGAGAGACGATGGTTTATAACGCGAAAGGGTGTTTTTATGTTGATAAATCAACATAAAAGGCTTATGGAGGTTCATTTCGCGCATTAGGTGGTTTGAGAATTATTTTCGTAAATTGGCTCGAAGACATAATTCTATAGAGCAATCGGGGTTTTCACTTTAATTCAAAACTTTCACGTTACCAGTACATACATCCGGTGGGTGGGCCCGTGTTTCCAACCTTCTGGCTTCACTGGTTTCATTAATTCGGGCTCGCTCAACATAGCAATCTTTCGTATCGTATATGCGGGATAGTGAATTTTATTCATACTATTATGCCAGGGTTCTTAAATAAGACATCGTTTAAATAAAGTTTCACCCGGAAGTACTTAACGATGTCATAACTACGTCATGAAATTAATTTCATTCTTTAGTTTTTATTTTTTATTCTAAAATGAAAGTTAATTGTACGTTTGGTTGCAGCCTCAAAGAATTGATCTTGGATCGTAATGTCATCAAAATATTGCCGAATGAAGTGGGCCAATTGGAACATCTGATGGTACTGTCAGCAGCCGGAAATCAGATCGAATTTCTGCCGTGCTTTCTCAACATGAGGGCACTCGCCCTTACGGTAAGTGTCGAAATATCTTTCATGAATCGCTCGTGCATATTTTTCCACATATTTACAACCCCAAAAAGTCGTAACCGATCTATCGCTGGCAAAATTGTTTGCATAATGAAACAAAAACATGTGCACGTGGCTTCCGCATTTACTACAATTTTGCGCATAGCTTTCTCCGTGAGAAAGTTCGTTGATCGATTTTGATTTCCTCATAGAAACTATGTGCAAAATTCAAATAAATAAGGAAGCCATGTGCAAATTACTTTGCACATTTTTTCGTAACATAACCAAATTTCTACGTTTCATAAAATTGAAACGGTCAAAATTTACCGCAAAATTTATTGTCGGAAATCGCAAACGGAAATTTACAAATTTCGTCTTCTTGAGGCAATTTTAATCTATTCTTCACTGCTGATTACAAAACTATAACTCATTTTACTCTTAGCGTGACATTTGGAAACCCGCATCAATCGTAAAAAAAAATTCCGTAAAGTTAAAAAATTTCAAATCCCCATAAAATTTAAACGGTCAGATTAATTTGTGCTAAATGTAACATTGCCGTAATATTGGCGTATCAAATTTAAGCCCGATACCTCCATGTTTACTCGAATTAGACCGCTTTAAGTAATTTTTCAAAAAAATCAAAATCCCATAAAATCTGACCGCTTGGATAGATTTTGACCAACTTGAATACCAAAGTTATTTGATAAAAATATTATATTCGAGTGCAGTTTTAGAACGGCCGCTCAAAATTGACGCGAGTTAGGCGTATCACTAACATTCTTCAAAAAATTTAAAATCCCGTTAAATCTCCAATTCGGCCGCAATTTTCATAAACATTGCACTGGATGAAGAGACGCTACCACTCTACTAGTACACCAAATTTCAACCGGCTATCTCAAGTCGTTTCCGAGTTACATTCGTTTTAAACGATGCAAGTCGGTCGCACTCACACATATACATCCGGACGCCAACTAAAAATCGATTTCTCGATGTTTTAGACTATTTTAAGTATTCTGACATTAAAATCTCGATTTTTTTATTTACGAAAACATAGCTTCCTCACGAGGAAGCAAAAATAGAAAAAAAAATGAGCGCAGCTGCAGCTCAATTGGTTCCCGTGCTACACTACAGATGGCCTCAAGTCGAAACGAAACTCGCAAGCGTAAGACCCTTTTAGCTTCAATATAAGGGACCCAGCGCGTTGGGTCTGTACCTCTGGTTTCCCTTCAACACACGTATAAATCTTTCGCCTTTTACTAAAGATTTCCGTGGAGGGGAACACTTGATGAGTCTATATGACAATTTTTTGTTGTGCCCGGCGAAAGCTGGGTCATTAATAAATTAAAACATAATACCAGCTAATAAGTGGCTTAAGTTTCGATCCGAAAAAATATGTATACCCTTCGTCGGCGAACTGAGTCTTTGAAGGCACTGTGTCGATAGCTCAATTTCAAAATTTATTGGGTAACTTATCAGTGGGACGTGGCTCGCATTCCTACAAAGTGTGTTTTGTTACTTAGTAGGGTCGGTTCCCTTGCTTAGCCGGGGACGCTGGGATTCATCAGTTCGTATTCGAGTACTAAGAATATTGTATACCGAAATCATTTTTATATAAAAATATATACAGTATTCTTGAGAAAAAGTAAATAAAATTTTACTATGTAAGGTAAAAAGTACCAATGACCGGACATGTAAGGGAGTCGCAGTCCCCGGACACACATGAAAAATCGTATGCCACCTTTCTTTCACGAACCCTTTGTCCGGACACTGGGACGTGTCCGGTCGTTGGGATGTTTACCTTATAGGTATCAGCTGCAAAAATTTGGTAAAAGATTTTTGTTTAAAAAAACGTATCCGCGGCAACAGTTTTTTTTATAGCACGTGTAAAAAGGAACATTTCGGCGGTTTCTTCTCACTTCTTATAATCTGTTTGAGCTCATAATAAATGACTGTAAGGTAAAGATACCAATGCTCGGACAGTTAAGAGCATCCCCACATTCCCGCAGTTATTAATTGATCGGGAACAAAGTTTTTGTGAAAATAACTGAAAACAATGTCGAGCTGATAGTTTCTAGTTTCCAAAACACATCGATTAATTACAAAAACAATTGGATTTTTTTATGAAATTTTCAAGAAACATTGAGTGACTAACCACACTGCTGTGTTTGAAATTTCGGCTTTATCGGTCGAGGCATTCTCGAGCTATAGCGGTTTGAATTTTTCGCGTCTGAGTACATATATATATATATATATACATCCGAAATTTTTTTCTAAATGTGATGTTCTCGAACATTCTGAACACATTTCACGTTTCAGGTTTCACGTTTTCATTAAAACCTTGAAATGTTTTTTACCAAAACAAATCTTCCTCTATAAGGAAGCAGGAAGATACTTCTTTTTATCACGGAAGAAAATAATAAGAGGGTCAAAATGTACGAGTCTATATTCGAATCCTGTATGTTCCAATGTTTCGGACAACCATAGATTTCGAGAATCCTGATGTATGAACTCAACTAGTTCAAATCAACTAAAAAACTTTATTTCCCATTTATTAATTGAATCAATGAAAACATTATATTTCCGCGAAACAATACTGAAGATAAACTACGGAGAAAGCTGGCCAACCGAACTTCTTTTCGAACTGTCCGATTATTGGTCGTTTATATTGTAAACACTTGTACTAATGTCCGGATGCTATATCGTTTCTTTTAACAAAATGCAACAATATAAAATAATTTAGGCTTTAAAAATTGTCTAACTTTTTTTTGTGTGCATCAAATAATGTATGTGATACGATTACAAGTGACAAATTGGATTTGTAATACTTAAATTCGTAATAAATCAAATTTAAATAGCAGTGTCCGACGACTGGGACGTATCCGAGCTCGGGTAGTGTTACCTTAAATATTAAAGATTGTAATGTATAACAGCAGCGAGAAACGAGTGTTTTATCAGTCAATCCAGCAGCTGATTATTATGTTTTTATTTGTTAATGACCCAGCTTGCGCCGGGTGCACAAAAAATTGTCTTATAGACTCATCAAGTGTTCCCCTCCACGGAAATCTTTAGTAAAAGGCGAAAGATTTATACGTGTGTTGAAGGGAAACCAGAGGTAAAGTCCCGACGCTCTGGGTGCCTTATATCAAAACTCAGTTGCCCCTTCGCTTGCGAGTTTCGTATCGACTCGTGGCCATCTGGCGTGCGCAGCGCCCATTAGATCGAAGGTCGTATAGGACCGAGACTGCTGTGCGAGTAACACTTGCGCCAAACTCAATGAAGCTCGGGAACGACGAACTGCCCTGCACTTTCATTCTTCTCTCCCTCTTCTCTCACTCTTCCTGGCTATTCCTCTATCGATCTCACACGCATGGAAGCGCTGACCGTTACAGTCTCATAGTCAAATAATGCTCACTGTTTACTGAACATTATTCTACTATGAAGCTACCGAAGAAATCTTCTCCGATTATTTATGGTTATCGCCCTCTAAGGGGTACAATAGAAATCAGTATTAATGATAAATACAAATAGTATAATAATATATTATTAGTAAATAATAAATAAATTATATAAAGTAAAATAAAAAAATACAAATATTTATAATAAATTTATAATAAATAAATTGTATGCCTCATTTCCAGGATGTTCACTCAAAAGTCGAACATGGAAAAAATTTGAAGGATGACAAAATTACGCAAAACAATTTGCATAAAGTAAATCTTAGGAACAATCATTTGAAGGGGAGCATCATACTTGGGAATTACGGTGTAAGTTTCTTCACATTATTCGTGCAATCGTCCGGCCGAGCCTTTGCGATACTGTATATTCGATTACTATGTTAATAACGCTGGGCTTTGTGTTCATCATGCACAGAATCTCACTCATCTGGATGTCAGTGAAAACAGTATCGAGAAATTGGACGTCAGCGCTCTGCATGAATTGCAGAGCGCCCGTTGTGCCCGAAACGCTTTAACGGAGCTGACCTTGTGCGGAAGAAATCTCGTTTCGCTCATTGCCGGCAATAACAGTAAGCAAACAGTAGAACTTACAAATATTGATCGTTAACAAATTAAACATTACTCTTTCATTACTCGATTAGTTATTTTTCGAAATGATTTGTCAATCGAAATCAATTATTAGGAAAAGTAATTTACGAAATGAAGAATGTCAAGTAACAGTTTAATTCTTTAATTAATATAAAGAAGAGAAAACAACTAACTCTTGTACTACACTTTGCAGAGCTGAAGAAATTGACCATCGAGCCAATACCCACAAACCTTGAACACCTCGATGTGTCTTAGTAAGTTTCCGCACTAATATTGTACAATATAGTCTATCTGACGCTACACAGGAACTGAAAAAAATTAATAATAATTCGTAATGTAATTTTAGCAATTCCCTCGATGCTCTGCCAGAGTGGGCGCCCGATCTACCTGTATTACGTGCCCTCTTCGCATCGCACAATGAACTGACCGCACTTCCGGACAGGCTACTGTCGCAACCGTCGAGGCTCGAGGTTCTTCACCTTCCCCACAACAGGTTACAAGCACTTCCACCACCTCGGCAACCTTTGAACATTGTTCATCTGACCCTCCAGGACAACGCACTAACTGCCTTGCCGACCAGTTTCTTCGCAAATACGGAACGGTAATTCTTTCCTTTATTGTCCTCATCTTTTGCTCGTCAATTCAACATAGCGTATAGATGTAAAATTATTTATAAAAAACATTCTCAGTAGTAGAACCGCGCTTATCCGACCTTCGATTATCCGAGCCTCCGCGTTATCGAGGTGTAGGCTCGGATAATACGGAAAACTCGGATAAAACGGATATAGCAGCATGCCCGAGCGTGGAGTAGTCTGTAACTGCTACATTGTTGCATACGCAGTGAAACTTGTACAAGTTTGCTGCGTCTTTATATTGCGAGCTGTAAATACATCAGTTTCGATTCTAGAGTCAATAGTAGAACATCATGATGTCTCAAAAAAGGAAACAAGTTGTAATTTAACTGATAACGTTAATGTTTATATGAAGTGTGCTATTTTTTAAATATATAATAGTAGTACAAGTTTGAATTGAGTATGTTATCCGCGTAATCCGAGTTTTCGCTTATCCGACGTACGCTCTCCCCACTTTAATTGATCGGGAACAAAGTTTTTGTGAAAATAACTGAAAACAATGTCAAGCTGATAGTTTCTAATTTCCAAAACACATCGATTAATTACAAAAACAATTGGATTTTTCAATGAAATTTTCAAGAAACATTGAGTACTAACCACACGTGTTGTGTTTGAAATTTCGGCTTTATCGGTCGAGGCATTCTCGAGCTATAGCGGTTTGAATGTTTCGCGTCTGAGCACATATATATATATATATATATATATATATATATATATATATATATATATATATATATATATATACATCCGAAATTTTTTTCTAAATGTGATTTTTCTAAATGTGATGTTCTCGAACATTCTGAACACATTTCACGTTTCAGGTTTCACGTTTTCATTAAAACCTTGAAATTTTTTTTACCAAAACAAATCTTCCTCTATAAGGAAGCAAGAAGATACTTCTTTTTATCACAAATGGGAAATAAAAAACTTCATTTCCCATTTATTAATTGAATCAATGAAAACATTATATTTCCGCGAAACAATACTGAAGATAAACTACGGAAAAAGCTGGCCAACCGAACTTCTTTTCGAACCGTCCGATTATTGGTCGTTTATATTGTAAACACTTGTACTAATGTCCGGATGCTATATCGTTTGTCTTTTAACAAAATCTGTCTTTATATTGCGAGCTGTAAATACATCAGTTTCGACTCTAGAGTCAACAGTAGAACATCGTGATGTCTCAAAAAAGGAAACAAGTCGTAATTTAACTGATAACGTTAATGTTTATATGAAGTGTGCTATTTTTTAAATATATAATAGTAGTACAAGTTTGAATTGAGTATGTTACCCGTGTAATCCGAGTTTTCGCTTATCCGACGTACGCTCTCCCCAGTTTACCTCGGATAAACGGGGTTCTACTGTAGTTCAAATTGTATGAAACGTTTTTATCTCATATTTCAGAATGAAAGTCCTCAATCTTTCCAACAACCGACTATCCGAGCTGCCCTACGGTGACGAGGGGTGCAAAAATCGCCAGAGTTCCCACACATTGGAAAAACTTTACCTGACCGGTAATTGCCTGACGGACACTGCGCTGGATGCTCTCGCAAAACTTCCGGCACTCAGAGTACTACATTTAGCGTACAATGTGCTCGATACCCTACCTGAAAGGTAAGATGTCATCCAACATACTCATTCAAATACTAAAACCTTTCAAATTTACTTTCCAAATGAGTTTTTGTTTAAATCGCATAATTCCCCGTTTGTTTCTAAATCATAAATCTTATTTAATGTACGATTTAATATACTACACAATTTTATAAAAAGAAAAAGTTTGGCATTCGGATAACAGCTGAAACTCGTATTTTAAATTTATCATCGGACACGAAGTGCGTATAGAGGGAAGGTATTGTTATCATCGCCTTATTATTGAAACGCTCAAAGTGTTGATTCTATAAATTATTCTTTAAAATCCCGAAGGGCGATAAAGATAAAAAATAAAATGTGTACGAGTATTGATAATAATTGATAAGTCTGTGAATTGCATTTTTATCAATCGATAAACGCTCCACGTACGTGAACGATTTTTTATTTTTCCCTCTGCAGATAAGAGTTGCATTCCGTAATGAATAAACTTTCGATAAAAGGAGATGGAAGGGGCTTGGCGACGATTTAAAAGTATGAAAAGAATAAGCATTAAATAGTTTCGTTCCTCTTTCAGTTGCATCGCATCTTGGCCGGATTTGGAAGAATTGGTCATGTCGGGAAACCGTTTGCAATATCTTCCCGACAATGTCGCAAATTTGCAACACCTGCGAGTACTGCGAGTTCACTCCAATAGACTTCTGACCTGCCCGACTTTCAATAAAACTACGTCGTTGATGGTGAATGAACAATTTTAACCCAAGAATATTTAATCCCTTTAAAACCACTCGTGCATTTTTTAATGTAATTTTCAAAGTTTAATTGACGCTGGCATTGCAATGACAATTATAATTATCGTTTTGGCAGGTTTTGGATCTGGCGCACAATCAATTGGACAGAATAAACTTGGCGACTCTGGTGCCGCCTCAACTGCAGTTTCTCGATATATCGTGCAACTCTCGGCTACACGTGGATCCGAGACAATTTCAAGTTTACCGATCGCAGAGGCCCGTATCGCTGGTCGACGTTTCCGGTCAGAATAGGCCGAGCTTGCCATCGCATCCGCATCAGCAGGACATCGTCAAGTCCGAGAAAGGACCCGACCAACCGTGGAGGCTCGGCTTTTCAGAAACGGCTGGCACCAGAGAAAAGTAAAAAAAAAATGTCCACGGTGGCCGTTTTTTAGCCGGAAAAAAATTCCTTGACTTTTCACTGAGCAATTAAAAACTTTCCCTGACCAAACTTTTAACGACTTCTATTTAAAAACAAATTAGTGATGCAAATGAAAATGCCTAATTATTGTATTAATGTTTTATTATATATATATTTTTTTTTTCAAAATGTTCCCTATTTTTTGTTAAGGCTCCCTTTTATGTACTTCTAATTTATTTATACAAGGTTTGGCGACAATTTACTTTTTCCCTGACCAATTATGAAATTCCCTGACTTTTCCCGGTTTTCCCAGTTTTCCCTGACCGCGGCCACCACCTTGTCCCCCATCGCAACGAAAGATCAAATCATTAAATTCAACCCAAAATCGATAATTTTCAGGCTCTTCGTCTCGCAGCTGCGAATGCCATCATTTTGCAACGTGGAAGGCCTCTTCGGTATATTCGACGGTGGAACGAATCAGGAGGCGCCCGCCGCCCTACAAGAGATGATCCCTCGTCTCCTTCTGGAGGAGCGAACTGTCCGCGAGACCTCGAAGGATTACTTGAAATACACGCTTCTCTCGGCCCACCGCGAGCTCAAGGAAAACGGTCAGAAATATGGTGTGGACGCTACTCTGATCCACATAACGCGTCAGCCGGTTCCTCAAGGTTACCCAAGGACGTCAAGAAAGTATACCTTGAAGGTCGCTTCATCCGGTGAGGCTAAAGCGGTTCTGTGCAGAGCAGCGGGTCCGCTGGTCCTCGCACCTTCGCGAAAGAGTTCAGTCGTGAAAAATCAATTGGGTAACGCCGCCATGTTTCCCCTGGTGGTGCCCGACCCGACCGTCGAGGACGTCGCCCTCGAGGACGACGACGAGTTCGTGATTATTGGAAATCGTAAATTATGGGAAGTTCTGAGCATTCAGGAAGCCGTTCGCGAGGCTCGAGCGGAAGCCAGTCCTGTGTTGGCTGCTAAGAGGCTGCAAGATTTGGCGCAGGCTTACGGAGCTGAGGACAATCTGAGCATCGTAGTGATAAGATTAACGGGTCCGGGGAGCGGGGACCTCGATCAATTGATGCGGGAACTTCGTCACGCCGTCAGCAAGAACAGAGAACAGGGCGAGGGAAACTGTTCGTGCCCGTGCTGCGTTCCACCGACGCCGCACAAACCGCCCGCCCCATGCTGTTGCCACGCTAACGAAGGCTACTATCTCAACGGGGTTCTCAAGAATATCGTCAATCGGTGAGTCGGTACAATCATAAGGAGCCCCGAATCATCCTATTTAAGCGGACATGAAAGTGCGATAAATTGCAATTCAACGGCAATTTGTCTATCAAATCTTTCAATTGTCGAATATTGAGACGTTAAACGTGACGATAAATGGAAGATGAGCATCTTCCGTTTTGAATAAATATTTACCCGGCCTGTCGATCGAAAACGCTTTGGAAAGGATCTTTTGCATTTCCACGCCGTACCGTTTGATTTCAGGCCAGGCCACATTCACAATGGCTCAGGTCGTTTCTTCAAGAACGGAAGAAACACCGAGAACTCGAGTCCCCCTTACAACGAGGACCGAAGTTCACCTAGCGGTCAATCGGATCAGACGAGCGAGAGCACCTTCAAGATTCGACATCCATCCGGGCGTGCGTGGTCCGGCAGCGCCGCCTCCCGGGCGACTTCGAAAAATCGCCAGAGCGTCATCATGCAGGAAAACGGTACTAGAAAGATCGGCGTCGCTTCCTGTCTTCCGCCGCAAGAGGACGTCGGTTCTGTGCGCTCCGGTGCCCTCAGCGAGGAGCAGTTTCGATGCTGGGAATACATGCTCGAGCAGAACACTCAGCTGCTCTTCGACAAAGAGCTCGACACATTGGCACGCGTGCCTCTTCGACGCGGTCAGTCCAGATCGACGCCGCATCTTGCTGGCAACTTGCCTTTCCTGTCTAAACGCTTCGGTAGCGCGAGATCCTTCAATCCGGCATTGCCGAGAGCCCCGATGATGCGATTCGGCAGTGGTCGACGCTTTCTCAATGGCGGACCTAACGCCGCTTACTTCGGGAGCTTGCAGAGACTCATGCCCTACAACTTGGAGTACGACTTTGCGGTCATTCAGGAAAGAGGCGGCTTGGACTCGCTCGAGCAGGACGCGTCGAGGATGCAACAGTACTGGGGCGTCGCGACTACCGAACTATGAGACTACCCTTAAGGGTGATCATTGAACTGGTTGAAGTGGAGCGATGGACTTGAAATTTTCGCAGTGTGGACCTCGGTACTATTAGGATACTTGGCAGTAAGGATGAATGGAGCTTGTGATTTTGATTTCGAGATATCGTGCATGAAAGTTGAACGGCTCAAAACGGAAGAATCACTACCTATTGTATATTTTACAAAGTTGTGGATTAGCTTTTATGTTTTTCCCACCCCCTAGGGGATGACTATTTTCCTTACCGGAAATGCGTCACTTCCGGTCGAAAAATTAGTTTTTCAAACCGGAAGTGACGTATATGTGGTAAATATCCAGAACTATAAATGTCCGGTTTCTCAATTTCATATTCCATGGCGAGGGCGCGAAACACACGCGCCACTACAACCTGCTAGTGACTTATAAATCGAACCACAAGAACACAACAGTGGAACATCTTACATGGTAAGTCCATGAGATGTAACGCCCTGTTGTTTCGAGGCTCCGAATTTAATGACCGGTTTTCTGGCAACGAACAACGAAAAGTTGATACTCGTCAGTTTCAAGTGTAAACGGTTCATTGTATATAACCATGATGGCTTATTGAATAATGCGTTAATGTAGCTATGTCGCTTCCCGCTCATCTCGCATAAGTTATCGAAAAGTAAGCGAATATTGCAAGTACTTATCAATGATATAAAAATCTGAAAAAAATCATGCAGATTAAAGGTACTGAAGAGATTAATTTTGCACAATAATAACTCCAAAATGTTATTAACAAATGAATCAAAAAATTAATTGTTTAACAAATTCCCCGGCAAAACAACCATTTTTTTCTATGAAAATGATTCATTTATTTTTCTGAACACGTATGAATTTTTTCAGATTTTTCAATTAGTTTTAATTTTTGTGTTTATTCAGACACTTTTTCCAAATTAAAAAATTAAAAAATCAAAGCTAATTGAAAAATCTGAAAAAATACCTTTAATCTGCATGAATTTTTTCAGATTTTTATATCATCGAGAAGTACTGTCAATATTCGCTTACTTTTCTCGAACTTATGCGAGATGAGCGGGAAACGACATAGCTACCTTATGGCTTAATTTTACTGAGTGAGCGGACCGAAACAATCGGTCGTTGAATAGTGATTAAATTGCGTAACATTCGATGGGTAGCGATAACCATGCGACTGTAAGTTTGTATGTATGTCTAAAGTTGCAGTATGCTAGAGCATCACCGACTTTACTTCCATTAAGGCAATACATCACTGTCGAAGTAGAAGGTATAGACGTTGTGCGAAGCGATTTTGTGATGGACTATCTTAAATCGCGATAGACTGCTTTTAAGTGTGTACTGTTACCAATTTTTAATATATACATATATATATATTCTATATGCTGACGGGGAACAAGGTATTGCCGCATATCTTCGTTCAAAGAGTACCTGAAATTTGAATAATATACTGGCCGCCAAAGCACCCGACGTTAATTTTTAACTGTACAAAAATATTTGATAAACATCGTGTTCCGTACTATTTCATGGACATTGTCTATACAGATGGCCCAGCTATAATAATCGTTGATGCATTTCACCTACGTTAAATATGTGTTTAATAAACTGACAATTTTTATACTCTATAATGTTTCTATATCTCCGTTCTACGTTAAAAACTTCCATTTAGACGCAATTGAGGATAATTATCCTCAATTTAATATCGTTGAGAACACGTGAGCACATTATTTCTTGTTTTCAGACATGAGGTGGCGTATTTAGCATACCCCGTTCATGAAGCGATAACGTTATCTTACTCGGTAAAACTCGCACCTTTGCGAAAAAAAAATAATAATTTTTCTACGCGGTATGAAATATTTTTCTTAACATCGACGTATTGTTTCATATTTCTGAAGCATACCTTTGCACAGTCTGAAGATGTCTCACCTTAATCATGAAGATATCGAACTCCTGAAGAAGTCATAAACGGGCATTCTAGGATTTCTTGAGGACTTCCTCAAGATGACTGCCGAATTCACCGCTGTTTGGCCATTTGAACTGGAAATAAATACCGGAAGTGATCAGCCCGCTATTTTTTTTTTATTCAAAAACAATTTTTAAACCATTCATTACCAAGTACACTGAAAAAAAAAGATCAATGATATAAGTAAAACTCGCTTGCGGGCAGGCCGACAAATAAAATGTTATGTCAATTGTGTTAAGAAGTGTAAACTTACTTTCTGTAAATAAATAACAACAATAATAATTCTGCTTTGAATTCTTACAATTACGTACGGAATTGAAACGATAACATGTAACCGTCACAGTCTTGCCGTCGTTGTTTCAATACCATGTGGAATTGTGAGAATTGAAAGTAGAATTTAAATAATTTTTTTTTCTTTGGCAGCCCGCAAGCGATTTTTTTTTCAGTGTACTTTTTTTTTCTTTGCGAAATATGCAAAATGGAAAGTATTCGTAACTGTTTGCGTTTACATGTTGTAAAACATTTTCTACGTTCCATGCGTTCAGCATCTTGTAGGAACGAGAGGAGGAGTGTTATCGCCTACTGACGATGCATCTGTGAACTGTAGTAGGCTTTGGTTTGCGATTTAATAAAATTAAAAAATAAACATTCTGCCTGCGCGATAACCGTGCACTGTTATGACGTTCGCTCGTGACTGTCTGTCCCCCTACTCGCGCTCTGTGTATTTGAAGAACGCTGTTACGATTAGTAGACACTCGCGCGTCGAACGAGAAACGTGCATGGGTTCGCAAAATTAAGTCCCGACAACAGTTTATTTTATCATATCTCGGAGTTTGGGACAAGGACGCGTTTACGCACGAGTTATTTTCTTTTTTTATTTTTGCCAATTACAGTGAAAAGTCAAAGTGAAAAATGTTATGAGAAACAAAAATAATAATATAATAAACCTGCATAATTTCCTCGAAAGTCAAAGTGGCAAACTGACGATTAATTATTGTTTTTCTCGGATGTATTATTAAAATCAGTCCAGCGACACCATTAGCAGTGATCTAGTGTTCTATTCAATGATTACGTCAGTCTCATGATTCGTTAAGCGGGTGAGCAATTTTTCACACAAAAAACATTCTTCTACTCAATAAATACTAAATAACGTGAGTACAAACTCGCTATTTCAATTCGGTAAAACGAATGTATAATTCTGCTGTGAGCTATTTTATGTCATTATTTGGAATGGAAAAGAACCGTATATTGAATGACGTCTGTATTTAAAAAATTGCAAAATCGTAACTTATATCGACACTCGGAGCCATTAAAAGCAGCTTTAAGTGAGTAATTGTTCGGCGAACAGAGAAAACAACAGTTTCGTCACAAACCGGATCTGTTCGATGCTACAGAATAATTTAAACTGTAGCTATAACATAGTAGTTATAACTGTACCTGTACCATGCGCTGCAATTATAGTACATTATAAATTCAATTCATCCCATTTGAAAAGGGAATGTCCGAAGTAATTTCTATCCCCGTCGTATATCTAACGGTTATGCGTCAGGTGTCGTGTATACATAGTACCCCGATAAATGAATGTTCCCCGACGAATTACGGTGATCGATAGTCCGCGGTTAGCGTGGCGTTTCATATTGCAGCACGCCGCAACGGCCATTCGACGGCAGCGGTCAAGGTCGCCACACGTGTAAAGGCGGGTGAATCGGAAGACTTAGTTGAATATCATTTACCATTATATTTCATTCAACGAAAACGAAACTTTATATAAATATTTTTTAAAGAAAACATTATACTTCACGATGGACATCGAGAAATAAAAGTTAATCAAATTTTTTATAATTGAAATGTCTGATATTAAAAAGTGAATTCAATTGAAGGAAAGATGCATCGAATCAAAAAGACTGCAGCGTTTGGAATATTCATAAATTTAACTGTTTAACATTCCACGAATTCACAGCAATAAATGTTCGCTTTTTGATCGGTTAACCGGACTCACCCTATGACCTTATTCACCCGCCTATGCCCAGTCGCATGGCGGAAGTGCAGCTCGAATGTTCAATAATCAGTATCGTGCGATAGATATCAATGCATGTGTGCAGACAAATCATGTGATGTTATTTTGTTATCTGCGTTGAGTTTCTTTGGGTACAAGGACATACTATATAGAAGAAAAATAACGTGCGAGGGCAGAGTACATAAACGCTCTCGTAATCCATTATGTATTATTGGCGATAACAAATCTCTAAAGACCCATCACACGACCGAACATGGATCGATGGCGCGTGCGCACATATTTTCAGTGATTAAACATCACGTTCGTAGGTGTAACGATGTTCTACTGTAACACACGTGTCGGTAGAGAAACGTAGATAGTGGTGGAGAGAGAACAGGAAAGGAAACGTCAGACGCATCGCTAATCGCTGGGCAACACAATGCTCGACCGGGTTCCGCGTTTACCGAGAAAATTGACACGAGACACGACGGCGTTAGAACGCAAGGTCGCGACTTTGAAATGGAATTTAGCTCAAGAGGCATGTTACTTTTTATTAATGTATTAAAAGGGTCAAGGATTTTCCGAAGGCTCAAATTTTTTAAGCAACTTGAATCGGAGCTTTGTTCACTCCTCAAATCAAATTAAATTGAAACTTAACGTTAAGCGACGCGCATGTGCATTCTACGTAGAAAAAAAAAATTGGAATTTTCGTAACGCTTCCGCAGAAAAGTTGAAAATTGAAATTTTCATATCACTTTCTCATAAAAATTGAAAATTGCAATTTTCATATCGCTTTATTACAATGTTCCTTTATTCGCAAAGCTTCTTGTATGAGGAAGCATTGTCTGTATTTTTGGTTTTTCAACTTTTATGACCCAGCCGGACAAGCACCACAAAAACGACGCAGTTGGTGCGATGTTTGCGACATGTGTCGCGCATGTCGCAAATATTGCGCCACATTGCGTCCATTTCGTGATGCTTGTCTATCCGGGGAGAAACGATATGATAATTGAAATTTTCAACTTTTATGAGGAAACGATATGAAAATTGAAATTTTCAACTTTTATGAGGAAGCGTTATGAAAATTTCAATTTTAAACTTTTTTTCACCATAATAAAGCTTCCTCTATGGGAAACCAAAAATTGTTCAAATTAAAAAATAGCTTTAATTTAACTTGTGATTCATATTTATATTCGAGTTTAGGCTCAACTTGGCATTAAGCTCAAAATATCAAAAGAATCGATCCGTTACGTGTAACACAAAAGTAAATAGAAATATAAATCTTGTGCTCGGCTATGAATAACCGTTCACTTGGATCTTTGCGTCGTAGACCTATATTTTTCGTTGAGTTGACATAACGAAGCGAGGACACGTGAGAGTCACAAGCGCCACAATAGTTGATATTGCTTGGCGCACGCACGCACTGCTCGCTTCGGATTTATACGAAACCTCGTGCAAACAAACTGGCCACGTAATCGAACGAGTAGTAGTGAACGGCGCACACTACTACTGTAGAGAATGCATGTGTAAATTTGGAACATCGAACTCCCTGTGCTCCCAACCGGTTTGTTGACAACACGCGAATGCTTGTTTATCGTTTCTATGCCACTCGCTATTGCTCCGTCTCGTCTTCCTCTTTCCTTATCTTGTATACCAGCAACACTTCTTTAAAGTTTTGTTTTCTTTCCGCGTGAATGTCGGAATATAGAAAGAAAAAAAAATCTTAAAATTAGAAATTCTCAACATTTTCGAGCACGTTTACATAAAAATCGCGAATAAAGATCCTTACATGAAAATCGCGAAAAAAATATTTCCACGACAACAGAGAAAGCCTGCTTTCATGAAAACATTTGTATTCACGAGTTTTCAAAATTAACCTGAATAATAAATGCAACCCCCGGCTGTCTCGTACATCGTGTAGAATGTTCCGTCAAACACATGGTGGCCCAAATTTCGAATTTGTAACTATGGTAGATTGATATTCAATTCTCGATCGTATCGTAGGTATATATGCACAGGCATGCCGTTGTAGTCGCCGGAGCGCATGAACAGCTGTTCCCTCGGGGGCTGTTACATATATTAGTAGATTTGCTTGCTAGATTATTGAGCATGCTACCAAGCAGTGGCGAATGGATACGCTCGAAGCTTGGCTCACGTGTTTTTGTCTACAAACTGTATATATAGTAAACTGGTAAACTCGTCCGTGTATTCGATACTACCCGCGAAATTCAAATTTGTAAAAGAAAACTTACGGCCGTATCCTTTTCACGGTAATACTAATTACGAATTCGTTTGGATAAAATACGTTTGGAAGTCGAGTTATTGCAAGCTTATCTGTAAAGATTTAGGTGAGAGCTATCTTGAACCACCTGACCGAAAATACGATTGGATTTTCTCAACCGAGCGTCAGCGTTTACTGAATCGTGAGCAGTTTTATATATATATCTACTCAGGTCAGCTGGTCACGGGACTAAGAAATATATCGGCGTCCCTCCGACGAATGTCGTTATATCGTACGAACGGTGACGGAAAATATTCACAGCTGTCTTTGTACTTGAACGCGTGATACAGATTTCAATGTAATTAGGACATATCGACGAAATTTGCAGATAGATTACCTGTTGGCCTGAGACCTGTCGGAAGAAAATGATGGCTGCGAAAAATGGGACCGTTTGAGGAGTCTTGTGGCAGTAATCGTCTTTAATACTTACACTCACATAATTTTAATCTAAAATCAATACAGGTCTGAATACAAACAAATCTACATGTTCAGGAATCTTAGGTTCATTGGACACATAAACTCATCCCGTCGACGAATACTTGAGAAAGATATCGGCAATTATCTAGAGAAACGCAACTCCTCAAGAGTCCTCGACTCGAGTTCTAACTGCTCACTGCTGCTCACTTTCCACCACCGCGCGCCACCTCGCCTCTCCCCGCCCAACTACTTCGCCCAATCCTGCAAGACCTACCATAAGCAACCCGCCAATCGATATGCTTCTCTTAAAAACAATTTTGTCATGATTTTTTAAAGAGTTTGTTCTATTAAATTTTATGCATGTATACGAATTGTTTATTGAAAAAAGTATGATTGAATAATTGTAATTGATAAAATAATAATAATAATAATAATAATAATAATAATAATAAGCTATAATAATATTCTCCAGCTCCATTTCGGAGCTGTTGTTTTTTATATTAAAGGAGTGAAAGTCCAAATTTAACTGTTTTAATAGGTAATCCAGATTGCATACAATATGAAATGATTTTGCATCAGCCGCAAATTTAACGACCAACATTCCTCTGAGTGAATGATTGCCGAAAGTGAAATTGACCGGGAATTGACCGGGTGTTTCTATCACCCCAATAATAGTTCTCGTTAGCTCTCATATTTCTCGAAGTGAATGATTGCCTAACGCGAAGTCGGGGTCGTGACTCTTGTGAAGTATGGATACCTTGCAGCGCCAAAAAATTAGTTAAAAAATGTTACTTTCTGGTTACCCGCTATTGGGAATTCTTGTTATTAATCGAGATAGCAAAACTGATGGCGAAAATCACATCCGATCCTGGCATATTAATTGATTAATCGTAGTTCAAACTGATTTTGTCAAAGACGAAGTGTTTGACTTCGCGGCGGTTCGCATCAGCAAATAGGAAAGTACGCGTACGATGAAGACGCGCACGAACTGAGAGACATATCTTTCCCGAAAAAAAAAAATTAAATAAACCCGATACAACTCACGTATTATTCAAGTTCATTGGTGTTACGTATGGGACGCTGTTATAATTTCCAATTCGCTCATTCTTTCATGAGCTTAAGGATAAAACCGTCAGTACGCTTTGGTTCCGTAGTTTGAGCTGATAATGTCCGGTATGAAAACAGTTTTTCCTCGGCGCAGCGTTGCCATATCTCACTTCTCCCGTCTCGAGCGCTGCATACATCGCGGCGTACGGCAGCGCAGCGCAGCAGTTCGCAATAGCATTTTGCACACTTCGCATCGTTTGTTCGCGTCTGCCAAGAATCCTTTTTCGAATATGTCATACATTCGGACTGTGTCAAATTCTGTGAAGGGTCTCGATCCCGTTCTTTGCCCTCTCGTCAAATAACGCAACTTCTCACACTCTCATTGTATTACAAAAAAAACTTCGTGCCACTACGAGAAAACGGTCGATCCTCGAGGACCCAGGAGTAAAAAGCTTTCATCATATTAACCACCCGTGAGTTCACCAACCAGCACGTTCTGACACGTAATTATTTCGCAGAAAAATTACTTTCACGAAAAACGATACGAGCGTCACCCCCCCCCCCCCCCCCCCTCCCTCTCCACCCGTTAGTCGAACAGAACTTGATTAAACAAATAATCGAAATATACTCAACATCGTAATTCAGTCGTGAGTTTATCCGTCCATTGTTCACGACTGTTGACGCGACAAAGTTTTATCTACGTCGTTGCAGATTTAACGTGAGACAATTGAGAAAACTCAGAATCGTTATGCGTAAATTGTATTCGTTTCGTAAGCCGAAATTGTCATTAGCCCTCTGTTTGTGCACGAGGAGTTTCTTTTAGCATAACAATAATGACGTAAGGTTACTAAAGTTCGGACGCGTAGTGAAAACATACCCGTAGTCATGATGAAAACATACCCGATTTCCCAATGTTTTATGTCTCTTCTCTTTCAAAATTTATCCAATCAAATATGGACGGAAGAATGATTAGGTCATCAACGATTTGCTCCCAATGGGTTGGCAGTTCGTTGACAGTTTCATCCATGATTATTATCTGCTGAAAGTTTCAAAGTTACAATGTAAAAAGTTCTATAAATTTTATTATTTGGACAATATGTTTATCTGTGCGTTATTATTAGTCTTGTCTCAGAAAGAGACATTGAATCATCACGTCACAAAGTTGGCATAACTGAAAACTATGTACAAAGGCACTTGGACAGTTTGGGTTCCGGATGTAAACATTCTTCGCTGTTTAGCATAAAACTTGAAATCTATTGACTGAAGGAATCCACGTATCGATAAGTTGCTTCCACCTGGTTATGAATCACTCTTAACTGAGCGTGCTATTACTGAATCTTGACAAATGTTTGAGTTTCATGGTAATTATTTTGCAGAAAAGAACCACTTTCACGCACAACGATACTAGCATCAGAATTCCCACTCCTTTCTCTCCCCGTTGTCTGTCAATACTTGATTAAACAATAATCTAAATATGCTGGACTTTGTAATTCAGTCGTGAGTTTATCCATCCATTGTTCACGACTGTTGACGTGACACAGCTTTATCTATGGCATTACAGATTTAACGTGAGACTTTATTATCATAAATAATAAATAAATTGAGAGGTAAATTGAGAAAACTCAGGATCGTTATGCATAAATTTAATTAGTTTCCGCATTCGTTTAGCATTTAAATTTGAAATTTATCGGCTGAAGGTATCGACAAGTTGTTTACGCCTGTTCATGAGTTACTCTCAAACGAGCGTGTCATTGCAGAATTTTGGCGGATGTTCAAGTTTCATGGTTGAAAAAACGAAATTGAAAAAATACCAAGAAACAAGATATAAATAGTAAAATGCAGCGGATGTGGTTTCTACAGATTGCTGCCCAGCGTCATTTAAGAGCGTTGAAGAAGTTACACGAGGAAAGCTTAACCGGCGTGGCGAGCGAAAAAGAGTACACGATGAAGGGTACCAAGCGAGACTGGCTGTTTCGAGTACAGGTATGTCGATAAAATGATTGGAAAAATCTTTGCAGACATTCATATTTGCACATTGTTCTTATTTTTCAGAACCATGATTTCATTAACAAATTCTCATTACTACAAAAGTTACACGCAAATGGATTATTATGAATTGACGGACCATATCGAATTTGGATTTTTTATTTACTGAACTTTTTATATATTTTTTTATTCTATGAACATTTTTTATAGCAAATATTACGAAAATCGTTCGCAATTTTGGCTATCAATGGTTTTTGCATCGAATGGGACAGTCAAAAGAAAAAATATTTTAGCCCACATACTTTGATGTATTTTTTATGTACAGAATACGAATGCAGCCTTTTTTTCTGGATTATAATCAGCTGCAAACTCATCAACAACATCAAACTCATCAAACTTTGTAATCTACTGTTCAAGGTTCCAGGCCTGGAAAAAAATGAATTTGTTTACGTGGTTGGCAACCTCCCGGAACTGGGCGCGTGGAATCATAATCAGGCAATCCAATTACCCCAGGAGCGGGGTAATCCCACATCGATGCCTTTCGAAGGCACTAATAGCGGCGATATGTTCAATGACGAAGCGCAAGAATCGGCTTCCGATAGGCTTTTCGAAGGCGAGGATGAGTGAGTATTAATTGCACATTCTTATCGACCGATTTCCGTCCTATTGTTCACACACAATCTCGCAATTTGCACTAATCGTTGCGACATATACCCGTTACCTGAGTCATTTTTATCTAAGATGGAATGTTCGTATAATGAACTCCTATCCTTTTCAAGGCTTTCCTTGTCCTTATTTTCCTTATTTATCCTTATAAATCCTTATTTTCTCCGGATAATTCCGGTCCTTGGATCCCGATACTGCAAGCCCAGTAAAATAGTAATTCTCTCCTTTTCACACCAGCAATCCCGAAACCCACTACATGCTGAGGTGTACACGTTTCAGAGGAGGACGAATATTTTCGCGAAACATCTCCCTGCCGACTGACGCCGATATCGTGTTTCGATATTTCATCGGCGTCGTCTGCGAGTCAAACGGCACGAAGAACTCGGCGAAGACTCTTATAGTTCGTAAATGGGAGACTCACATGACTCCTCGGCTTATTAAAAAGAACGGTACATTTATTGAAATTAATTGACCGCGATGAGTCCAAACAAGACAATGAATAACAAACTTTTAATTGTACATTTTCTAGCTCCAAGCAATTATTCGGAGTCGATTCCCGATCCGGATCGTTTCGGCTATCACAATGGATACTGCAAAGTCGAAAGAGGCTGGCTCACCGACGAAACCGTCATACAATTCAAACTCTTCAACAACCCCATTAAGATATGGAAAAATCGATTACAGAATCGAAGCCTTTTCATAAAAGTTTGTACCCTATTTTTTCATTCGCAAAAGATTATATATCTGCATTGAATTTTGCAATCTCATTAATGAATTTTTTTTTTTCGATATAGATGACTCCGGTGAATCTAGTCAGGCACAACTCCTTAGAAATGCCGCAATTCGGGGCTGATTGCGTGGACGATAGTCTGTCAATGGACACTCAGGATATCGTGGATCAACCTGCTTTCAGTATTACAGAAATTGGTGTAAGTTGTATAATTTTGATAACATTTTTATTATCACTTTTCAACACTAAAAGTGTACATTTTGCGGACAGGTCATGAACGATGAAGAGGCTACTTTAAAGTATCAAGAACAATTCGGTCGAGCCTACGTAGAAGACGAGTTCGTAATCTTCAACGTCGCCGTGCGGTATCCGGACACGATTGTAAGTATCAAACGAAATCCTGCTCTTCCCCAGACACATATAGAGTCTCTGTCTCTCTCCCACGAGACTCCGTGAATGGCGCTAGGTTGATATTTATTGCTTGCGTAAATTGTATTCATATTATAAACGTCATAGGCCATTTGATAATTAGAGAAAATAGCACCTAGAGCCAATTCTGGAGAAATTCGGACACATCCACTCTTGTCCTTGCTTCGTATATCGTTAATAGGATAAATCTAGGAAAAACTTTAATTTTTAAAAAATGTATTTAAAAGTTATCGTTATACACGATCAAAAATGTTGATGACCGTGTCGCTTGCAATAGCAATAAATAACGAGCTAGCGATTCGTTCACGAAATCAAACAATTACGCGTGAAACATATATTTTTTTGAGAAGAACATGCATTGACCATACCATGTGAGTTTTCAGTAGAGACCACGAGTAAGCCGCCCACGTCACGTATTACGTATTTCTATCTTTAAATAATGTTGGTAAAAGATAATTCAAACTTGTCCAGCAGCTAAATGACCAAGTGGAGAAAAACGTGCCGACGGGTGCAGATGACGTTCGTGACGATGCACGCCTTGGGAAGAAGACAACCCCGTGTTGACACACTTGTACAAAGCAATGCAGGACTGCGGTGATGCTAAAGTTGCAATCTGAGCGATCTCTATGCCGATGCTAAAAGCATCGACCTACCCGATTAACATCTGTGTCACATGTGACACAGTACGGAGATATGATGGTCTTGATTGTCGTTACCTCACCAATACCCCATCCCTTGGGCTGTGAACTCGAATAAATCTGTCGATTTCCAATCGGATCTTCCTTCAGTCCTTTAAAGACCAAAAAATATCTTTCGTTTTTTTTTTTTTTTTTTTTTCGATTCGAAGATTTTTTTGTCGACAATCGACGCTTTTGGGAAAGAAATATATTTATTTAGCCGAAGGTAAAAACTGGTCTCCAAAGGAAGTGAAAAACAAAATTGACAAATGTTTCGATTTATCCGAGTCCAAGCTTTCCCGTTCATAAACTTTCCATGGACAATATTTGCGATATCAACACTGTCACGTCTCGTATACGTCTCTGTGTGCGTCGAAAATGGTGAGATTCCCATCACTCCTAAAATATCCTTTATAGAGTGTATTTGCCGAAAAGAAAAGCAAAAAAAAGAGAACCAAAAAAATTACTTTTCTAGCTCCGAGCAACTCTACCGTACGTGGCACCTACGTGTGTATATCCAATGCCCGAGAATAAGCCGTCACAGTCTGTCGATTCTGAAATCGATAGATTGTGGGAACTTTTGTACCGGAAAAATTTAATTTCTTTCTTATTTAATATAACAACAATGATTGGCAGGTGCTGCGGGCGTCGCGTCACCCATGCAGTGAACACAGCAATTTCACAGATTGATCGGTCTTATTCACATTGCTTGCATTGTTTCAATTTTGTATTTCCGTACAGATTCCGTTTTTTTTTAAATTACTATTAACAGTACATATGGCATTGATTCGTTCGGACTTGACAATCCACGTTCCAACATCAGGGAACGATATTTGAAAAAATTTATTTGCGCTCGGTCACAACATTATATTTTATAATTAATTATTACTTTAAATCAACCCAAGAGGAAGAATAAACACGAGCGATTAATTATTTTCCGCCTCAGTTATGACTAATGACATTAATGAGATTAAATTTTTTATGAACCTTCTAGATAATTAATCGTACATGTTTTTTCTTCATTAATTGAACTACTTAAGGACTAACTTACCTGAGCAAGCCCAATAGTGGATGGACAATGCACAGTTGGATTATTGGTGTCGTAAAGAAAATAGATAGTTATTTTTTCCCCCATAAGTACTGAGAATATATTGCTTTCAGGCGTATTTAGTGGACTTCTACGTGTACAGCTCGAGAAGCTTTCCTGGTGAATCGCCACCGAGTCACATCGGCTTCAGCTACATCTTGCCAAGCACGCTGCAGGCCAGCGTTGGACTAATTACGGTACCCATTACCAGCACCAAGCACCGACCTATCGGTAAGATGATCATCCACGTGCCCACGTGAGTTCAGACAGAATTGCGAACACTTCTCGATGGAATAAAAATCTGAAAAAAGTCAACCATCTCGAAGGTGCTGAAAAGATTGATTTTGCATAATAATAATTCCAAAATGTTATTAACAAATTAACGAAAAACAATGTCAAAAAATAAATCACCCGGCAACCTAACTTTCTTTTTTAAGAAAACGATTTGTTAATTTTTCTGAATACGTATGAATTTTTCCAGATTTTTTATGTCACTTTGATTTTTTTTTTATATGGAAGAAATGTGTAGAAAGTCACAAAATTCTAAGTAAACTTAAAAATCTGAAAAAATACGTATTCACAAAAATGAACGAATCATTTTCATTTAAAAAAAATTAGGTTTCCGGAAGATTTGTTGAACTATTTTATTTTCCATCAATTTGTTAATAACATTTTAGAATTATTATTATGCAAAATTAATATTCTCAGCACCTTTAATATGCTTGATTTTTTTCAGATTTTTATACCATCGAGAGGTGTTGGCAATTCCCTGTCATTTCTCTGAAACTTATGCGAAGTGAACACTATTCGCAAGGACCAACTTAATAATAATGTGACAAATTAATTGAGCATCGTGTCTATAAATAAATACATTCGATGTTTCCTCAGGGCAACTCACCGTGGAGTACGTCCACATCAAACCCATACCAGACTATCCGTGGGACATGAGCATCTCGTACGCGAAACATTGGGAACAGAGGTGGTCGGGCTTGGACGTTGGTCATCGAGGACTCGGAACTTCTTTTAAGTTTGAGATGAAAAAGTACGATAATACATGATCAGCCGGGCGGTTAAAAAATAATAATATTTTTTGTTTCGAGCTGAATAACCCATAGAGAGCATTTCCATTTCAATCCAGCTCATTTTTTGTATACCAATTTAAGAAATGTACTCATTTCACTGAGAAAGAACAGCTGAGAATTGTTTTTTTGAATTATTATGTAACGTTTCGACTCGAGGTCGACGGTTAATTAACAGCTATCGGTTTTTTCAGTTGCGCCAATGTACGTGAGAACACAATAGCGTCATTAAAGACAGCGTCGCATCATGGTGCCGATATGGTTGAATTCGACGTCCAACTCTCCAAGGACATGATACCGGTCATCTATCACGATTTCCACGTGTCGATTTCCCTGAAGCGCAAGAAACAGATAGACGCTATGGATATGCTGGAGATACCGGTTAAGGATCTCACACTTGAACAACTACATTTGCTCAAAGTATGTATATTTGTAGACATGGTTTTCCACAAAAACATGTACCATAGAGATTCGTTCTATGACTTCATAAATCGACGCTCGAAGGGGGAAAATAATGTTATCGAAAACGAAAAGTTAGTCAATACCGGATTAATCTTTTATCGGTCAGGGGAAAGATAATTTCCCAGTAAATAATAATTTTTAGCTATTTATAGAACAAAAAAAAAACATTCTGATATCGGTGTTCTTCCATTGAATGGAATTACCTCGAGCAATTCAATTTTCTTAACGAAGAGCATTTTTTCACCTTGAGCTCGATATTTAAGATCGAAAAGAAAGTTATTTTCCCGGTGACTGGTAAAGCGTTAAAAGTTTCTTTACACTTATTCGTTAAGGCGAAGTGAAACACGTTCTCCCTCGCTCTCTCTTGCTCCACTGTAAGACCAATACCGCTATCTCTCTCACGCTCCTAGCTCCGTCACGGGGTTTTCAGGGGGTTTTTTTCCGGGGGTTTTTTTTTCGCCTACCGAAAATGTCTTATTTGTGGTATACCAATCTGCGGGTTTGTTTCTAATATTTTTTACCCGCTTCAATAATGCAGGATGGTAAAGTTAAATTGAATCGTATTTGGCTTTCGCGTATTATCTGATAGCTTCGAATGTGATGTACCTTCGACACGCGTCTCTAATCCACGGTCGTATTCTTTCTAATATTTTCTTAACCGCAAGATTGCTGATTCGATGTGAGTTGAAACGTCTCGGGTTTGTGGGCTTCATCAATTTTTCAATTTTCCGCCCTCTGCAACACGCACCTTATCGTATTTTCGTTTTATCTGTTTAAATTTAACAGGATTTTTGTTACCCTGGGGACTCAATGGGTAAGGTGCTGTATTACATTGATAAAGATGAGCCGAGGTGTAATCTACCGGTGAGCTTCCGCATCGCTTCCGCAGACTAACATACCTCAGTGTTTTTGCCGTAATGAATCAATTCATTACCGCGAACCTGTGCATGCACACCTATGAGCCGATCGAAATTAACAAGACTCACTTTAGTGTAATTAGTAGAGAAAAAGAAAGAAAAAAAAATCGTCAATTTAGATTGTGCTATGGCGTCGCTTTGTCAATGAGCAGAAATTCGTCAATCATTCATTTCTTTGATCATTTCGCAGTATTCAATGTTTCGACAATTATTATGACAATTCATGCTGCAATAGTGATCAATCTGTAAATAAAAAATAGTTTCACTCAAATACCCCACCCAATATGTCATGCGAATCACGATATGAACAAATTCGAGCAAGGGCATGTTGCGAACATCGGTATAATACGTTTTTTTTCTCAATCCTCCCCCACGGTCCAGAGCGTTGCATTTTTCGTTTTGACAAAGATTCCACCTGTACTAAGTCTACCAAGATCCAACCAGTACGATCTTACGTCTCGGTAGAGAGACAATTTTTATCGATCGTGAAATTTTTATATGCAAACGTTTTCAAGGTTTACCATCTGGCCGAGGCACGGGAAAAAAATCCTAGATTTTTCGACGAAGATCTCGAAGATCATCAACCCTTTCCCACACTTCAGACGGTGCTTCAAGAGTTGGAAACTCACGTTGGATGCAACATCGAGATTAAGTGGAATATGCAATTGAAGGTGAGGAATAACTCAACTGCAGTTTTAACCCAAAAAAAATGGTCAAATTGGCAATTTAAATTCGAAAATTCGTTTTCTAATCTTGCATCGTTTAATAATTAAACGTTTCGTTTTTGCTTCCTCACAGGACGGAACGTTCGAACTCAATCATCCTTTCGATCTCAACACCTATTTGGACATAATACTCAAAGTGGTGCTGGAGTACGGCGGCGATAGAAAAATAGTTTTTTCCTCATTCAATCCGGATATATGTGTTATGATACGTCTGAAGCAAAACAAATATCCAGTCGTATTCTTGACCCAGGGCGTAACCGCCAAGTATCCGACCTATCACGATACTCGATGTCAGACGATACCGATGGCCATGAGGCACGCTATAAACGCTGACATCTTAGGTATCAACGTTCACACCGAAGATATTCTTAGGGATCCTTCGCAAGTTAAAAACGTCAGAGACGCCGGTCTCATTATATTCTGTTGGGGCGATGACAACAATGACAAAGCAACGATACAGCATCTCAAGGAATTGGGTCTTCATGCTGTTATCTACGATAAGTAAGTCAATCGATGATTTCCTTTAAATTGTTTACGTTGGAGCTTCTGTGCTAATAATATATGTATATATAAAAATGTAGGTAAACGTAAACAAAGTAGTGTCTCCTAAGGCTTTCGTCCCTATCGGGTTGCACGACCAATTTTCGATCGAAGAAATGATAGTCGTGGAGGTGCACTTTTCCGACCGTTCAAAAAAAGACATTTGTTTGATCTGTTTTTCAATTTCCGACTGAGAAAACGACGATAGAATCGACCACTCCGAGGTCGCTGGTTCTCGTTCTCATTTTTCGACTGACGCAATGACCATGAAATCGACCATCCGATCGCTGCTAGAGCTCTATCGTTTTTTTTTTGTGTTCGATCGACGAAACAACTACGAAATCAACCATTTTGTGGACGCCGTAGCTTGATGGTTTTGCGGTTCGCGATCGACAAAACCTCGATTGGTCATATTTCAGTCCTCGACCAACAAAATGACCGTGGTATCGATAAACGACTGCAAAACAAAAACGATCGCAAAATCGGCAATTCTGGATGCACTGAAGCTTGGTCGTATTACGGTTTTCGTCCGACATAACGACTGTGTAACCGAATATCCGGTTGTTCTTAAGCTCGGTCGTTTTGTCGATTGGAAACCACCAAGCTTAAAATTACCGGCGTCCTCAAAATGGTCAACTTCATGGACGTTGCGCCGGTCGAAAAACGAGTACCAGTAACCACGGAGTGTCGATTCTACGGTCGTTTTGTTGGTAGAAATTAAAATCGGACTTGGAAGTCCTGTGAGTCTTAAAGTTTCTCGGTCGTTTCCGTGGTCAAAATGTCTGCTTTTGAATAGTTGAAAGAGTGCAACCCCACGATTATCGTTTCTTCGGTCGAAACGACGGTCGATTAAACAAAATAACGACAGTCGTGCAGCCTGCTAGGGGTTCCCGCACCTACATCGCCGAATTCCTAACCGAATAGAATATAAAATTTATGTTTATTGTGATCAAACGCGCATCTCTCCAAGAACTCGGAAATAATATATATATTTGCTTCAGGATCGACGAGTACAACGCGAAAGAAGTCAAGGAAAGTATATTCCTGGTTGACGCTCGGGAAAGTCAGAAAGCCCTGATAGCATTGGCGCACTGCAATCAAACTTGCGGACCTCAACAATCCGTGCTGCCTGGTCCAATATCTACAGAGAAGGTACCATCTATTTCACACATTTTTAAACAAGATTGCATTTGAACATTTGCGAAAATGAAAATTTTTAAAAGAAATGCTAAACGGCATGGGAATCACATTTTAATCCAGTTTAATATACAACCATTTCGTTATAGGAATACTACCTAAATCCAGAAAAATCAAGAATGAGCGCCGCGTCGACGGCGACTTCCCAATCTTCCCTCTCGAAGAACAGCATCGGTGACGGGCTTTTATTTCCTATGCCGACAACCAAATTCATAGCAGGTTGCCAACCTCAGCAGGACACAGACATAGGCGATCTCACCAAGGATTTCAGCGTCTGCGCGAACAGCTTCGGCCACAGCCAGCCATTGTCATTTCCGGATGTTTGCGCAGACGACTCAGCCAAGGATTGCCTCTGATATTTTCAATTTTCTTAAACTTTATTGACATTTAATTTACGAAAATAACAAATAGGGGAATAGCCGTTAGTGTCTCGAGGAGACACACGCGCAGTCCTTCAGGATTATCTTGAAAAATTAGCTCACGGTATTTTATCGAATGTATGTCGCTGCACATGGAAATTCGTACATACCTACATTCGAGCCGCGTTATACATAGTTTCTTGCTATTCTTTAGTCTTAAAAAACAAATCATTAAAGTCCACCCAATTGGGGATGAAACGTAGGTTGTCTATTCACGATACATGGTCGCGAATTTTTTCTTTTTTTTTATACTAGTACAAATAACTGCGTGTACTGTATAAACATATATACATATATGTCGTAATTGTTATTTAATACGCAGAAATGCTCGCCACTATCTGCCGAATGTCTAATTGAAATAAGTAATTTAAGTAATATTTTGCGAGTAACACGATTTTAGTTTGAATTAAACAATAAAAGACGGAAAGATATTTAGGAAGTTCTAATCGATGTAGTGAAAACTTGTATACTATATTTTTTTAACGAGCTCTGTATTATAATTCTTGATGGGCAGACTTCCACAGAGCTGAACGATATCCACGGTCATCGGGCTTCATTCACGACCTAGTTACTGGCTGCTTCTTGCTACGACGATGGGCGATTTTTTTTTTTTTTTTGCGTTTTGGGGAACTTTCCCGTCACTTTCGTCAGAGCTATCGCTACGCGGGGTCCCAGAATTTACATAAAATGGTACTCGTATTAAGGCTTAAAAAAACTGCATTAAATTTCCTTTTGGAACTTTTTCGGCCTAAATACGAGCCAACAGATGTTTTTCTCTAAAATGTTAGGACACCCATTAATAATTCTGTAATAAACGACGAATCGCCTGATGAATATAATTTTATAAATAGCCACACCATATTCTTTTGCAGGCACCGAAACGTTAAAACAATACGAGTTACACAGTCTCATACGATATGTCGAATGAGGTAATAATAGCATAGGAGGATCGCATGATACCACTTTGTTACGTGGACAACTCTAAACAAACATCTTTGCGTTCTGGTTCGACGTGCTCATGTCGATGCGGATAAGTCTCGGATATTATAAATCTAAGGCAGAGCAACTAAATATACTTGTATTTACGACTTTTAACTATGTCTTACTTATCCTCAACCGCCTTATTTTTTTTTTTTTTCTTTTTTTCTACGCATTTTACCAGAAGTGATGTCATAAAGGAAAACGTCATTTCTGGTCGACAAATCTCAGTTTTCAAACGGAAGTCACGTTTTCCCGTATGACTTGACTTCCGATCGAAAACACAATTTGAAACGAATTAACTTTTTCAAATTTTTCAGCGTGACGTCACGTCCGGTTTAAGAGTGAGATTTCCAAGCCGAAAGTGACGTTCGGAGAAAATGCTTCATTTTTCTCTGGAATGTATTTCGAATGCTAGCTGCATGTGTGAAACATTTGTGAATTAAAGAGCACAGGAAAGTGGGTAAAGGAACGTTTTTGACATCCGAAAATGTATTTGGAATTCATTTCCAATGTAGCCAGCGACAGAAACGGATGAATTAAGGAACACACGGATCCTCACACCCCTCAGACTGTCATCTGAACTTCCGGTTTGGTTTTTGACATTTCTCGGATTTCGGATATTTTCTTCTACTAAAGGAGAAAAAACAGTGCTAGCTGAGATTAACAATAGTTAATTTACAGAAACAGCAGTGAAACAATCATGGTAAGATGAAACAAGAGGGTGAATCGACGATCTCTGTATATTGGTTACTTAACCTCAAAATATAAACAGTCCAAATTTTTGTATCGTTTATTATAATATCATTAATTGATTCGGTTAATCATGATTCACAATTCATCATCGTCTGGAGATTTATCGTACGGAAGAGTTTATCTTACAATCGAACTATTATTTTTTTTGCCAGAACATGCATGAATGCAGTTGACGGAAAAAAAGATCCGGAATAACGATCCCAAAAATATGAATTCTTGAATATATCTTTTATGGAGACTCGAAGTTGCGTCAATTGTTCAGATAATTGAGTGGAAAATAGTGATTAAAGAATCACGAGTTGCAATACCACTCAATTATTCTATTTTAAAACTGTGTTCTTACAACGAAGCAATCTTCTGGTTTTTACAGCTTGTTCTAGTTTTGGGTGATCTACACATTCCACATAGGTGCAGCAGTTTGCCCAGCAAATTTAAGAAGCTCCTTGTACCTGGCAGAATACAACACATTCTCTGCACCGGCAATCTTTGTACAAAAGAGTCGTACGATTATTTGAAGACGTTAGCCAGCGACGTTCATGTCGTCAGGGGCGACTTTGATGAGGTAAATTTCTTTCTTGATTTAGTTGAAGTTACAAAAATTGATATATATATATAATATATTAGCAGTGTCTACTATTCGCTTTTTTCTTTTTTTAATTTCAGAATCTCAATTATCCGGAGCAAAAAGTAGTGACTGTGGGCCAATTTAGAATTGGATTGTCACATGGCCACCAGGTTGTTCCCTGGGGAGACCCAGAGTCGCTGGCGCTCATTCAGAGACAGCTGGACGTAGATATATTGATATCCGGCCATACCCACAAGTTTGAGGCATACGAGCATGAAAATAAGTTTTACATCAATCCGGGATCAGCCACCGGCGCATACAATCCTCTGGACACGTAAGTTGCTCTTGCAAACTGGCAAAAGTTTTCAAAATTTTTATAATATTAATAACAATTATTATACGGATATCCTCTATAATCCAGAGACAAGTACATAAATATAGGAAAAGGCATTTTCAGGCACTTCCAACTTTCTTTGACTATCAAGAATTTCTTTCAGTCCTTTTTGTTTCTAAGGTGGATTGTCTTTATCAAATTCAAAGATATTTTTCAAAATCACATTTAGATGAAGTTGATGCGATTTACAGTAGCAATCCAGAACAATTGTAAATAACGAAAATCAGTAAGGAGCAGATACTTGTTTTATCGGTAGTGGATCTTTCGCATCATTCTCATTCATACAAACCTCGTAGATAAATCTGGAGAACTAATTTATGCTCCAGACAATCGTTGGATTATGTGAAAGACAATCGCTCATTGTTTCGTTACCTTGACTCATGCAACATAACGAACTTAACAAGGTGACCCTCAATTTTTTCCATAGATCTGTTATTCCGTCTTTCGTATTGATGGACATCCAGAGTTCGACCGTCGTTACTTACGTCTATCAGCTGGTCGGCGACGAGGTCAAGGTCGAAAGGATCGAATATAAAAAAAGTTAAGAACAACAAAACTCTATACACGCGACATTCAAATTTGAATACTATTATACTTTTGTAAGGGAATAATCTCTACAGAACAAAAGTTGCCACTGATATATAAAATATATATATATATATATATAGCTGTAAAAAAAATTGCATAATCGCCAATCGATTTTGCAACCATTTACATGATATAATCTGTACTGTGGGCACTCATAATCTGAAACAGGTGAATGATGGCTTCAATTGTAAATAAAGCGATAATTTAACAGTTATTTACAAAGAAACCCAAACGAATTTCTTATTTGTTTTCACCCCATCGAATTTGCAGTTAAAAAAAAAAAATTTCATCTACTCCTTTGGTACCAAGTGCTCACGCCCGACGCAATGAAATGACATAATCAGAAATACATATAGTCAGAGTGAAAAAAAAAACTAGAGGAGCAAAATAAGCTGCTTCTTTTTTTCTATATAGTCTCTTGTGCCTAAAAAAAATCTACGGCATATTTTTAATCAACGTAATCTAATTAGATAAGATTTAACTTCCCTAATAGAGAAAATGTTTACGGGCTTAATATTTTATTTTGCATCACGCCAAACACTCAGAATAGTACTTTGCAATACTAGTGCGATTATAGAAATTTGCGATACCAATGCGATAAAACTGTTTTTGGCGAGTGTGAGTTCGCAGCACGAGCCGAAAGCGAGTGTTGCAATCAGACGAGTTGAGAAAAAGTTTTTCAGGAGTATCGTACAAAATTTTTACACATGCGAAGCGTGCGAAAAACTGCAATTTTTGCATTGAATGACGTAATAGTGATTTCTATCCCTTGGTGTGAAAATGGGGGTTTTACACACGCGAAGCGTACCTAAAACTACCATTTTCACACCGAGTGAAGTAATAGTATATTATACTGCAGCGGTGGGAAGCGCGCGCTTTTCGCCGAGTGTGAAGTTTGCTACCCGAGCGAGGCGAGGGCAGAAATCACACGCGGTGAAAATCCGCTCCCTGCCGTGTAGCATACGATACTTTTTTCCGACTTCGTTAAAATAACCACATTTCTTCCGTCGCAAAATCATTATATTCGTCAATGACCATCACTCCCCAACGAGTAACAGGGCTTCCAGAGGGAATAATGGGCCCCATTACTCCCTGGGGAGTAATAAAACAATACTGCACATGCGCACAGGTCAATGATCATTGCTCAATACTAGGCGATATTCCCCCGTGTTGCACACAAGGAATGTAGTTATTTTAGCAAAGTCGGGAAAAATATACATTTTTGAAAAATGTTGCTTTGATGCGCTCTCTACTTTCTCACACCTATACTTCCCGTCAAAGTTGTTATAATATTCTGTATCTTATAGAATCTACGTTATATTCATAGTAAACAACAAGCTAGGTGAAAGGCGATCGGAAGGTGTGTAAACAACAAGACAAAGTTCGATTGTCTTTCAAGCCTACGTGTCGTTTACGACGATCAAGTACGTAGAGTCCGGTTGACCGAAAGCTTGCCATGCCACTGGTCACGTACAACCGCAAGCGATGTGCGAGCGTGCTCCACGACCTGAATCCCTGCCGCCAATCGTTTGTCCCGGGCGCCTCTATTGACGTCAATTTGTTTTATACTATATACGCAAAGCTGCTCCTTCGTACATACTCCGGAATAATCTCTTGTACCGAATTATCTATCGGAAGATAAAGTCTCTTTTGGACCGATGGTCACTACGAGCGATAAACCCTGCAATGGCGTCAGGCTCAATGGGTCCCTTCTGAAAAATAAATATCGAATCTCATCATTTAGCTATTCCGCTGTAAATAAATCTCCACTATCGAATCCCATCATTTAGACTTCCCGTAGGAATATTATAATTTCTATTAGTGTGCGGTTCACATTATAGGCAAAAATGCCGTTAGTTTTTTTTGCAAGCGACGTCTTCTCTATAGGATATGTAGGCATAGGTATTTGTGCACGTATATCCTCCTATACATGTAGGTATAGGAGGATAAGACGTTTTTCTGAAAAGTGGAAGAGTTTGTAATTGCAACTTTAATAAATTATGTCCGAACGAGTTTCTTAACGTTTGCGTTTGAGCCAAGAATTATTTACATGGTCTCTTTCTCGGTCCAATGAATCTAAGAAATATTTACTTTTTTACGAACGATTTATTTTCTGCTTCCTCCTCGACCCAATGTAGATATCAATCTATATTGTGGTTCGGAGTAAACACGTGGCGGTTTTCGCCTGAGGCCCAAATATCTATGCCACTGTGATAGGAACAAGCCCGCTACGCCAATGTTTCTGTATCTTTACATCCCGCCCCGATCCCGTCGAAGTGCGTACACGCGCCAAAAGAAGCTTCGCTGCGTGTAGGAAGGCCAAGTAAAAGGGGACGAAGACAGTTCGTGCGCAGGCGCTAAGCGGCGTGGTGGGGAGGATGCGGGAGCAACACAAAAAGGGCCTCACCCGCTTGTTTACGTTTAGTTGCGAATGTACATTCTTCCCGGCGCTTCATCGAACCGTCACTGAAACTTTGAATATTGTTAATTTTGTTTATCAACAAAAATGGCGACGATATTCCTGAAGACCGGACTCCGTTCGGTGATTTCGAAACGAGCTTTTGACAAGAAAATAATAACTGCCCTGAGCAGTACACTTCGTCCGAATACCGAGCAGAACTTTGTCCAACCAGCATCCAACTACAAGGTAAGACCGGTTTTATTTTCACTCGCATTTCTTTTATAAAATAAGGAAAATCGTTCGTACGTTCGACCGAAATTTGTCGATGCTCGTTCTCGGCCATAGTTCGATGTAGTTTGATCTCGTTGTCGAGAAATCCAATGGAATGTCTTTGAGAAAATTGTAAGAATTTTCAACGTGTTTATCCGGTACGGTTTATGGGCTACTCGCCGCTGCGCATTGGCATCGTCAATGGCCGTTCCCTCTCGACCCGACGGCGTCCCTACGAAGCAAATGCATTCAAACACTTTGAAAACATTATATCGAAACTAAAAATCTATGCCCGGTGCGATTGTTCGGGTCGCAAGTCAATGTTCCCATTCGACCCAACATTGCAAAAAATAAAATAAAATTTACATACGAATTATGGAAATTATAAAAAAAATTATTAGAGCGACAAATGTATCAAAATTTTGAACACGTTCGCCTTGACGGAGAATTATGAGGATAAATCCAGCAGGCAGGTGTGTTCGATGCCGTAGCTGAATTTCACGAGGCGTTAATCGAGGGTTCAAGGTAATTGGGCAGCGTCTGCTGCATCGTTAATGATTCGAGAGAGCAATGTTTAGTCTCGGATATCGCAACTCGTAACGTGTCGGCACGTGTGGCACGTACACCGAAGTTTTTTTGACGTAATAATGGTGGGCCATCTTATCGTACGGCGGCCAGAAACGCCTGAAACGTGGGCCTAACCGCTCGAGGTGGCGCACACTTGTTTGTAAACATCACCGTATGCTACTGGACCGCGTGCTGCCCTACAATTCCTAGTGTTCGGGCTGAAGCGGATTTCATGGAAGGGGACCGATTCGTCGCACTATAGAAAGGGATAGGTATAACTAGGAAGCTTAAGATCCGAAACAAACCCTAGCAACTCAAGCGACCATCGAAAGACCAAAAAAAACGACCGGTCGTTTTGTGACATTTTTCGACCGGAATAACGACCGAAATAAAGGCTAATTGTTGAATTAAGTATGGGTCGTCTTTTTATCAATAACCGCAAAAAGGACCGATTCTTGCATCGGTCGTTTTTATGGTGATTTTTGCGGTCATTGATGGAAAAACAACCCATGCTCAACCTCACAATTGGTCTTTTTTTGGTCGTTATTCTGGACGAAAAATGTCAGAACGACCGTCGTTTTTTGCGTCTTTCGACAGTCGTTAGTGACGGTCGCTTGACTTGCTAGGGAAGCTATCGACTCTACTACCTGAAGTGGTGTAGGGTCAGGGAAAATCTGGAAATTCTGGAAATCCCAAGGAAATAAAAGTAAGGCAAAGCAGTGAGCAGTCTGGGATAAAAAAAATGATTCAGGGGAAATGAGTGGAGATAAAAAATAGTTCTTTATTTCACTCGGTGGAAAATTGCAGTTTTGCGCACGCATCGCGTGCGTAAAAACCCTATTTTTACAGCTTACGAAATAAAATTTTGTACGATTCTCGTGCGAAGAACGTTTTCTTAAGTCGCTTTCGGTTCGCGCTGCAAACTCACACTCGTCAGAAAAAGTTTTATCGCACTAGTATCGTAATGTACTATTTTATGGTAAGGGCGTTGAAAGGGAATTCTTCACGAGTGCGCGGCACTTACACGAGTCCGGATTCCCCTTTCTACGCCTATGCCATTCGCATCATTTTTCCTAACGAATTCACGAAAATCACGCTTTTTATTTTTGGATAGTGTGCGCAGAAAGACACTGTATCGGACTAGTGCGAGAAAATAGACGATATTGCTTTTGTACGCATGCGCAGTATTTTTCTCACACGTGATGCGAAAAAGTGCCTTTTTGCGCTCTCACTGGTGAACCATCTCATGTACGGCGACTAGTGCCTGAAGCGAGGACCTAACCGCTCAAGGTAAAGCACACTTGTTTGTAAACAACACGGACCGTACGCTACTGGACCGCGTGCTCCCCTACATCTCCTATTGGTTGACCGAAGTGGATTTCATGGAAGTAGACAGTCTCACCGGACTATAGCAGAACGTTGTATATATGTAACAGGGAAGCCTACGATCTTAAGGATATTTGAGCCATAAAGCGTTTTTATTCGATCGCTACAAAACTTTGTTACTCTGCAGGCAAAAACACACAGAATCGTTTCAATATCATTTCAACTGAATTCAATTTTTTCAGATTTGTTGACCATGTAGTTTTTTTTTAGTAAGGCGTGTACAAAGCTACCTAAGCAGGTACCGTGTAAACATTTCGGAAACCGGTCTGTAACGACAGAAAGCCGCGAGTTTCTCCACCGATTTCTGTTAGATTCGAATAAAAAACCTTCCCCATCAAAGAGCATACCATCAGACAGATTGCGTCCAAATTTCAAGAAGATTCACGGTTTTGTTTCTGAGATAAATTCAATAAACGAAAAACTCTATCTCTGTCAAGCCGGTTGATTTGCAACGTTTATCACTCGCACTCTGATCAACGCGGTCAGAGAAGTCCCTCCACGGTACCCCTCCCGTGGTTTCGGTCCAAACATCCTTAAAAAAACCTATGAACTTTACTACTTGAGATGCTTTCGATTTAGCCTTTTTGTGATTATAACAGGACTGCACATGCTCACGGTCGTTTTTTCGTAAGAATTCTATGCCAGCAAACTACTGTGCACAGTCACGTTATAATAACGAAAAACGCCGAATCGAAAGCACCTCTGAAGTACAATGAGATCAGGAAAAACCTGAAAATTGTGAAAAAGTCAAGAGATCAAAAGCTCGAAGAAACGAAACATCTGGAATAAAAAAAAAATTACTCCGGGGAAATTGGCGGCGATACAGAAAAATAATTGCACATGTTCGACTCATCAGACTTGCGACATCAGGCTGTCTGCCGAGATCCGATGTACTAAGAAAGAGAGCTGCAAGTGAAGCGCAACTTTTATAAAACCTCTCGGCAACGAGCACGTCGGGTGAACGAACTTACCTGAACCTTGTCTCGCGATCCCACCTCGCATAGCTCTCTCTGTATTCTGGTGCTGCCACATGTAAATGCAATGCTACTGCGATAAATCACATAGGCAAATGCATGCGGGCTGTGAAACAATCACAATAGACATTAAACTCAATGCGTATCGCCAGACACGACACGTTGTTGTTTTTCTTTTCAATCTCCGTCCTTGGCCGGGTTATTTCGATAACAAAAACCGTGTGTCCGCAGTTGTGGCTCCGAGGTACGAGCCTCGATCGGACGAGATGCGTACGAGCGATACACCAGCTGTTTTGTTTTTTAGATTGAAATTATTTCGTCTCTTCTCTATAGGATAAACCGGCCAATGAATGGACAGTTAATCAGACGAAAAAGCCAATGAATACGCGTTTTTTATGCACGTGTTCTTATGGAAAGTGTCCATTCATTGGCCCTGTCCATTCATTGGCTGGTTTACCCTACACGCTGCAGACGTTTTACGAATAATACATAACTTCTTTAGTTTCTTACAAAACACTTTTAGGCAGATATAAATGATTATGTTTGTGACTTTCTGTTTGCTCGTATAGTTCACACAAATAACAAGGACAATGTCGAGCAAGAGGAACGTTCATCACACGAGAACCTCGGCTTCGGTGGAGCAGGAAAGCGACAGCGATTCCGATTCCGACGACGAACGCGACGTAGTAAGTCGTCTTTCGATTTTTTTTTTTTTTACTATATAACATTTTTTTTACGGACGCATAAATTGTAATTTATCCGTTTATTGTTCTGCAACGGAAATGAAGGATCGAAATAAGACGTGTTCTTCCAATTTGGATAGTTAATTGTTATATACGATAATTCATGGCAAATAATACGTTTACACTATATAGTTAAATGTGTAGAACTAATAAAATCAACAGAGACATAAGCGCGAAGCGACCGCCTCGTGTACGGACGAAGAAAACGACGTCGCTGAATCGAGTTTTTACAGTGTACACACCAGGTGCCGATGGGCCGATTAAGAAATTGATGTATTCTATGGAAATTAATGACACGGGCTTTCGTGTGGACGAAATGTTTATTCTGCTTATCCAATGACACTTAATCGGACGAGTGTGTCACACATGTGCGCTCGGAGGTCTGGAACGAAATTGATAATTTATTCAGCTGGCTCTTTGTTCGAACTCGTCTCTGTCGACAGAAATCCGCTTATAGTACGTCTCGACCTATCGGTAACAATAAAGTATATTTACTTTATAATGAACCTACGCTTTTGTACAGTTCGTCATGACTTTCTATCGCACCTTTTATGCTTTCTTTTTTTCTTTTTTTTTTCTTAAGCCTGGTTTATATATAAATACTGAATCTTTATTGAATTTGTCTAGCCGACGGGTAAATCCACTGTTTCTAATCTCGTATTTATCGATCGGCGAGGAAGTCGTATTAATATTCTGTACTGATGAGAAATGGACAAATTCCAGCGGCCTACGTCAGTCTGTGTTCGATATGCTCCGTCAAGCATACCAAATGCTTTGCGGGCGCCATTACTGTTGTCGTGGTATAATCCACTTGGTCGCCAGGATTTCACGGTTAAAGTAAAGTCCGGTCAAAGCGAACAGTAACACAATATTACAGTTACATTCGCATCCCAGTGTGTCGTAATAATGCTCCGATGAAATTATTATCTTCCAAATTAGGCAAAAAAAAAATGTAGATAATATTGTATACAAATCCACTTTTCAATCTCTTGTACTACAAATCAGGATCTAAAGTAATTTTTTGTTTGCATAAAAAAAATAATAGTAGCCCATTAGCTCAAAATCGACAAAAATTAAAAAGTTATATACGAAGTCCGGTTGAAGCGAACTATAACACAATATTCCAGTTGCTTTCGCAGTCCAGTCTAGCGTAGCGTGCGGCGATGAAACTATCATCTTGCAAAATAGACCAAAAAAAATATAGATAATATAATATTAATAATAATATAATATTATATTATGTGTAATAGTGTAGACAAATCCACTTTTGAATCTTGTACTACAAATGATGATCTAAAGTCTATTTTTTGTTTACGTCAACAAAAAAAAGAATAGTAGCCCAGTAGCTAAAAATCGAGAAAAATTAAAAAGTGATATTATAGTGAAAAGTCTTAAAAGACCTTACAATATTTTTCGTTCAGCCGGTTAATATTGTATCTTATATTCAGAGCCTCTTTGATGAAAGTATATATGTGGGTTAATCTACAGGCGACGGACCGGTTTTTGGTCGCTCGAAACTCTGCGATACTTTCAGATCAGACAGAAGAGCATAAAAGAAACGGTTGTGAAAAAAAAACTTATTAATTCCGGATATACTTAAGATGTGTTTTGAAGCAATGATCGAATGTGACCCACCCTAAAAATAATGTTGGTAAAACAATACATTTTTTCACTGAAACGTCCTCTATCGACTGCTAAAAGTCCAAAGGAAGTAACGACGGGAAGAGCCGTCGTAATGAATGAGGAATACAACCTTGGTAAATTTGAGCGGCCGATAGTGTCCAACGTCTCGCATTCAATAAGGTGTATAATATTCTCTTTGGCATTCCAAACGAGGCTGGAACCAGTCCCACGCCTCTTTCGTGGGACAAAGCGGCGAAACTCTTCGTCGTGTCCGCCTACAAAGGTCTGTATGTATGAACGGTATATCCACCAAACAGCATTCGGTGTCGTATATTACTACATACCTCGACTTCTCGATCCCTCGTTTGCCTTCGCCCGATTGAAAGACTCACGTCGGTCCCTTGCTGTACCACCGATGAAAAAGATTTTTTTTTTTTCTCTTTCGGCAGGGACCTGTTAATAATGAATCGACAAACACAAACTCGTAATAGCGACGTAGCATTCGCGCGTGGTTAGATAAATAGTTCAAATGTAGAACGACAATAATAAGGTATTAAATAAATAATCAATTAATAATCAAATAAATAAATAAATAATCAAACAATAATTACATTAATAAATAATCAAAATATTATTAAATTAATTGAATACAAATTATGAATTCAAATTTTATCAAATACATTATTTGAAAAACGAAAAATGAAAAACGAAGCCGCCCGGTACGAATTTCCTCATAAATAAAGCATCTGGCAGCCAGTGTCTCCAGGGTCAGACACTGGTTGCCCTCGGAGGGTCGCCCGTCCTATATAAATACTAAACTGGAGAGTCAATGCAAGACGATAAAATTTAAACGAATCAAATCACCGCACGTCGCTCTATTTTTATCTACGGGACAATGAGCCGCTCTGTTATCTTTTATTAATTGTAGTCCCGCTGAATCTGACTGATTTCTCGAAAGTCTGACCGAGCTCGTGGCCCACTTGCAGAAAAACGTGAATAAAAAAAAAACTGTTGACGACTTCGAACGCGTTATATGTAATATGATATATATGGCTCGCGCTGTAACTTAGCTTATAATTATGAGCCAAGGGATCGCTAGATACTCGAGCGTGAAAGTATAACGCCGTGTTGTCCAAGTAACGGGAGATCGTCCTTGGCTCCGGCCAACGACTTGAGCTTATGAAAAAAATCGTAAACTTTTATAGATGTTAATTCTTCAGCGTTTTTTAAACCCCTGGTCCGACGAGCGAGTTTTGCATTCGTTTCACTGGTTCCGTCAATCCAGAGGTTTAAGACATAAAACCATTTATTCAGTCACTGATGAGACATATGGAAAGCTATATTTATACTCTATCAACACGAAAGGTTATCGCAAATGTGAAGCTGTTTTTCAACCTTCACCTAAATTCGATCCCATGCACGTCTGCAACAGATATATGCTAATTGTTATTGGCACGTAGTACTTGCAGTAGATTTTTTTTGTAAGACGCTAACTATCGCTTTATATCCACGCATTAATTACCGGTTTAAGACGATGCGAGAGACTTTTGAAGGTAAATAATTGAATTACCCTCAAGTAGACAGAAGCGGGACCTGTGCAAAAATTAGACTGCGTGAAACCAAGACGTGTCTAAAATTGACCAAAATCTCTTTTTTTTTTTAAGGTCTCTTTATAAATTCGAAAGCACCATCCGCGTGAAGAATCCGTTTACCCTGTCTGTGGCTACACAATGTGTTTTTCAAATTACGCAATGTGAATGCAAGGTTTTTTTACAATAAGTCTAATGACTTTTTTTTGTTCCAGGGTCAATCGGCTTTCTGGAGAAGAAAGATGCGCACTCTTCACAGTCATTTGGATGTCAACAAAGATGGTGTTATTAGCTACGACGATTTTATGCTTCTGGGCGAAAGATTCGCCGAATTGGGTCATCTGACTCCGGAAGCTAAAGAAGAATTCATCAAGGTCCTCAGTGTGAGTATCGACATTTTTTTCGAAACGAAACACTGCACGGTAAAAAAAAATTCTTAAGAAATTCAATGTACCAGACTGGAAGTTTTTATGCGAAAACTGGTATATTAAATTTCATTTAAAATTCTGATGAAAAATTAATGTGCAGTGTATTAGTAACATTGGAGATACTTTATCTTTAATAATTGACCTTAATTTTACTATAAAAGTAATAAAATTTTAACAATTCACTTTAATTTCAATGAACAGGTATATTCATTTTTCATCACAATTGCACATAGAATTTGTTGTACCAGTTTTTGCATAAAAACTTCCCGTTCGCTACATTAAATTTACAATTTTTTTTTACATTCTGTATATTAGCTTCGATGAAAGTTTAGAAAAAACTGTGCTTCAAATATCTATAGCCTCTGAATTGGATGTCTAAAACCACGGATTATAAGACTTTCTGATCTTGTTCCATCGACCATAATAGTTACGCTATTATGCTCACGCTATTTATTTGTTATTCCTTTAGGAAATGTGGATAGAGCAATGGGGCGAGATCAGTCCCTACAATCTCGTAGGCGTCGAGCAGTATCTCGAGGAAATGCATCACGTTCTCAACGACTGTTCACTCAAGAAGAAGTGCCACAACTTCTTGCCATTCTTGTTCAAGGTGAACATTGATCACTCAGTTTTACCTAATTTTTTTTTTTCTATTTTCCTACGGCACTATATCTTGCATTTTTTTAAACTGTTTTTCAGGCGGTGGACAAAGACAGAAGTGGAGAAATATCCGTCGAGGAATTCAAGCTTTTCTTCCAGTGCCTCGGCCTCAAGAACGATGTAAGTAACACTTTTCTCTCACAGCGAAAGAAAAATCGGTTTAGATCTTCTTTTTTTCACTAAATTTATTTTATGTATGTAGCACGCTGTCGTGTCGTTCACCTTCATCGACACGAACGAAGACGGCAGGATAAGCCTGGAGGAGTTCGTGAAATTGGGACGTGAGTTTTTCCTGACCGAGGATCACTCGAAGCCCAGCAAGCACTTCTGGGGACCATTGGTCGATTAAGCGAATCGATTTTTTCGCTATCTCGCCGACTTAATGTAAAAATTGTGATAATTCATACTACGTAATGTGTGTGTTTTTTTAACGCGAAATCGACTCCTCTCGGTTGAGAAACACCAATAGATTGTAAATTAGTTGCTACGTTTAATCCATAAGTTTTTTTTTATATGACGAACAAACACGTATGTATAATAAATAATTTTGTCATTTGTAAGTGTTGCGATTGTTTTGTTTTTTCGTTTTAACACTTTTGGCCGAACTTCTGTGCGCAGCAATAGTTTTTTTTTTTTTTTGCTCTCTCGCGCATACAAAACCTTAATGGATCGATGAACAGTTTTTTAAAAATAATTCCAAGTTTTTTTCTTAGTTTAACACACAAATTGTAATCAGTTCGTAAAGTAGAGCACATTATTATTTCCGAGTTTTTCGTAGAGAAAAGCCTTCGCCGGTGAACGCCTTGAATTCGTCGGGATCTTTGACCTGGAAAACAAAATAACTCATCAATTCAGATATTTTACAATAGATTTGGTCTTCGAGCCTCATTCGTATCCCAAGCGGTGAGTGACTCCTGATCAAGCAAAAAAAAAAAAAAAAAAAAAAACGGAGCAATGACAAGCTTAACGTTGAGACTGCTTGCTGCACTGTAAAAAAAATTGTAAATTTGATATACGGTACTGCAAGTTTTTATGCAAAAAAAGGGTACATTAAATTTAATATACAATTGTGATGAAAAATTCATATACTTTTTCATTGAAATCAAAGTAAATAATTAAAAATTAAATATTCCCAATGTTTTCAATACTCTAAAGATCAATTTTTCATCACTATTGTACAAGAAATTTAATAGACCCGTTTTTGCATAAAAACTTCCAGACCGGTACAGTAAATTCCATACGTTTTTTTTTTTTTACAGTGTGATGTACTATCTCAACAGATACATAATTGTGCACCTCTTTGTTGTTGACGGGTTTAACGTTTCGAAGAAATCTCAGTGTGCCTATCTTGTAATCGTAATCAGGAATTCCTCTAACATAGACCGGTTTGCTAGTTTGATTTTCGGGTAGCGCCGAATCTTTTCGTTTCTTCCCATCCAACCGATTGCCCTGTCCTTTGAAAGCGACGAAGCCCGTCGGATCGGGCATCATGTCCACGGGATCTATAGAGTTTTCGTCTTTCTTAACTTCCCTCTCGGGCTCTTTGTATCCGACTGGCGCGGCGAATTCGACGTTCATGTCGCACTCGATTATGCTGACTGCCGGTCCGGGACGTGTCTCGAGTACACACATCTCGTATATTCGCTGGTTGTATCTAATAGCGATTATATCGCCAGTTGTTAAACAAGCGAAACTTCGAAGACCGTTCTCGAGAACGGCTTTAGGATTTGTTATGTCGAGAAAATCTTCCGATTGAGGCTGAAAACGAGAGAAGGTTGCGACCGGCAGTGAGACGCTCTCGATGTTGAGAATTTCGCCTTCGCCCAGAAGAAGATTGTGCATCATCTGCAAATGAGATAAAAATGTTATTGATAACATCTGAAATATTGATATAATACTACGTTAAAAACACTAACTTCAATTCTGTTTTAGTTATGCATGGATATTATCCAGGCATAACTAAGTAGAGAATGAAAAAATTGAAAGATTGCATTACAGCAAATTATTATTTTTTCTGTCCGGTACGCTATTATCAAATTTGCGAATAGAAAAAAAATATTGGTATTCTGTTAACTAAACTCTAATACTATTCTCAATGTCTGCACTGCAAAAGCAGTAAATAATTAAATATAATGCAGTCATCCGCCTCTCGATACATCTGTTCCATATATTTTTTAACTCAATGTCTTTCAACTCAGATGTGAATAAGAGCTGAATTATCCAATTTGGGAGTGTTGGATTAATGTCAAGTATCTTAAATATATCTCAGCCATGTACCCAGTAAGGAAGATAGACTTTTCCCTCGTCGGCGACAAACTCCAGGACGCCGCAGTGCGTTATACGATTGGTCTTCTTGTTTGTAAGTTTAAATAGCATCGGATAAACGATATTCAGTCTCGTAAGTTGTTCCAATGCAGACGGAGGCATGATAACTGTAAAGTAAATCAGACGGATGAAAATTGTAACGTTTCGTGTCACAATGAACGTAAACAAAATTAAAAAAAGAAGTGTCTGTACTTTTTCCACCGCGTTCTACGTCTTGCCTATCATTGCCCGGTAGCATAGAGACCGAGAAACATTTGTACTGAGTATTGAATGGCCTCGGGATTTCCGGGAACATGTTAAATCCAAACTGAAATTGAAATGTCATCGCAATCGTAAACATAACCTTGATCTATTTTTCACAAATGTTTTTTTTATGATTTTTATATGTTATAAAGACTGTAAATTTCCAATTTTTGTTTTCTTTACCATTGTGACGTGTTTTTGTTTAGTTACGATTTATTTGACGACGAGGATCACAGATGAATTGCGAGGAGTGAGAAAACTACGATTTCGGAAATTTGGAAGCTGCTTGGATGGCTACCAGTCATGTATATTGTCTGACACGTCCGGTTCGCCAGTATGCAGTGTTGTCATTGGCCAGCATCTGATGTAGCAGACGACGCGTCGATCAGCGCCATGTTGGATTAGAAAGTGTTTTTCATGGTGTTTTTGTTTATCGACAAAGTTGAACACTTATCTTACAGAAACACGTCACTTCCGGTCCGGAAATGGGTAACACATAGGTGCCCGAATGCACAAGGTGTTTTCAGTACAATCTAACTGAGAACGAAATGTAAGGCGGACAATGGGTACAAAAAAATGATGTGATTTAATAGACGAAACGATATAATACAATTTGCATTCCCGCCGTAAAAGATCGGAAACAAAATTGATCCAACACAAATAGAACGGAAAATAAGAATAATTTTTTTTTTGTAAATGACTTTCACTATGGTAATTTGTCGATTACCCATTACTGTGTAGACCGATTTTAGATCATTAAGAAGCGCAGACGTTACTATTTCGAGTGGAAGATTATTTTCATCAAATCCGATTTTGTACTTTCTCTCCACGGTGCACGGGTAAGTTAATCCACCAATGAGGTCTTGTCATTTTCAAGCGCCATCTGTCATTAGTTGGTTTGCGATACATTTTGCGATGGAAATTCGAATCGTATTACATCGTTTTGCCTGTTAACTCGAATCATGTTTTTACCTACTGCTTGCCTTACATTCCGGTTTAGTCAGATAATAGTGAAAACATCGTGTGGATTCGAACGCCTATATGTTAGCCCCGAAAATCTAATTTTCCGACCGGAAACACGTCACTTTCGGTTTGAAAATCTCATGTTTTGGTCGACGGATTGGTGAGGTATTTCTGGTATAACGTGATTTCCGGTAAAAAAAAATTAGATTTTCAAACCAGAAGTGACGAATTTCCTCTACGGAACCCCCTCCCAAGCCCTGATAAGTATTCTCCTCGTACTATTAACTACATGTATGAGTGTAATAGGCATTTAAGGTAGTCTTTGCAGACAGTCCAACCTCACGTGAGTTCAAAGAGATTTGAGAGAGAATTGCCAACATTTCTCCATGCGATACAAATCTGAAAAAATCAAGCATATGAAAGGTGCTGAAAAGATCGAGCTTGCATAATAATAATAACAAAATGTTATTAACAAATTGATAAAACAAAAAATTGTTCAACAAATCCCATAGAAACTCAATTTTTTGTACATATAAACACGATGTCTTAATCTTTTTGAATGCGTATGCATTTTATCAGAATTTTGTGTAATTTTTGAAAATTGCACTTTTTATTAACTGAAAAACACAATTTTCAAAAATTACAAAAAACTTCTAAAAAAAAATCATACGTATTCAGAAAAGTGAACAAATCTTTTTCATAAAAAAAAAAGTTAGGTTGCCGGGTGATTTTTCGGACAATTTTTTTTTCATTAAATTTTCAATAACATTTTGGAATTAGTATGTAAAATCAATCTTTTCAGTAGCTTCCATATGCCCGATTTTTAAAGATTTTTATCTCATCGAGAAGTGTTCGCAATTCCTCTCTCATTTATTTTTGAACCCACTTGGGGTCAGACTATCCGCAAGAACTACCTTAAGCTCACAATCCGAAATGCTATTGCCTATAGCAAGAGCGCGAAGCGCCCGAGCCACTAAACCCTGCCAGTAAATAACAAACCATTATTTTTAAGAAGTTTTTTTCTTTTAAGACACATTTATTTATTTACGATAGTGGACAATACCATCTTAGGCAGTATAAATAATATCTCGTATATATTGCGACAAAAAATACGTCACACTGGAATCCCATACCAGCTAAAATCTTTCTATATGACCTGGAATTAATTAAACTGAAAGAATGTTCTCGGAGAAAAGAATACTAAAGTTGAGTAGTGATGACCGTTTTCCGTTTCACAGCGGAATTATTAGTTACTGATGTTTCCGAAGAAATTGCCGCTTGAGATGGGTCAGCGACGAACCACGGACTGATGTCCGATGCTGCGGTACGCTCTTCCTGCAACAGATATTTATATGATATAGCCGTACGGTGACAGACAGATGTAATTCGTGCAAGTCGATCTAAACTACCGAGTTCACGAGATATTTGCATTCCCGCTAATGCCGTAACCATCCAGAGTTGTTAGTATCATAAACAAAAAAGATTACGTCTATGAAAAAAAATATATATAATATATACAAATATGTATAATGTATGATGCATTTTCATATTGCCAATCCTGGGACGCGGTTATGTGTATATTTGTTAATATACAGAGTAAGAAATGTTGCAGCCACTCCACCGTTCTCGCGCAATCAAATAAGTTTCACAAGCAGATCGCCGACACCAGGGGAGCGAAACGTTTCCAGCGAATTTCATGCATGGCGTTATGCATACGTGCATGAATCGGTCACGAAGATGAGGCTTCGACGAGCTTGAACGTTGCGCCTATTGAAACGATAAAGATTAAAGTAATGAGACGTTGTCGTGCCGACGGCGTCGAGCTAACGGAGGTCTGTGGATCGAACGAGTTGCGCCGAACGAAATGAAAAATTCACAATGAACAGGCGATATTGCATGCTGTATAAAAAAAAAAATCCGAAGATCAGCGATTTTTGGTGCTCTCAAGATCTCGACGACGTACCACTCGGGAATCGACGAGAGATACTTTTAGTCGACAGGAGGGAAGCCTTCTCCCGTGGATCGGGTATGAGAGCGACCGATCTTCTGAACATTCGCAATTCGACGATCCACTCATTTTCTTGACCGCATAACGGACAAGTCTCGATAAGTCGCAATTAACTCAAGACTGTTGAGGGCATTGAGGACGACTTCTGACGTAGTCTGAAAAGAGGGAAATCTATTCGCCAGCCATGTAAATACATCAGAATTAAAAAAGGTGTCCGATATACTGTCTGTAAATTTTCATCCCACAGAAATGTAATCTAATCATTTTTTTATCACTCCGTCGCGGCTGTCGAGTTTCTTTAAAAAGTCGGTCTATTATTCGCAGGAGAAATTCAGAATAGTTATCCCAATCGCCCATGTGATAATTTCATTCAGAACATTAGTTTTTTTTTTTTTTTTTTTATGAATTCAATTTAGTAAATTTTACCAATTATTTCTCGAGTAACCCTTTACCAGGTTCCATGCGTTTTTAAGCGTCCCATAGATATAATTGTCCCATCAAAGAATTCCCTTTAGAATAACAAAAAAACGAATGCAAAGATAATAGTTCACGAACCTTGTGTGTCACTATCATAGTACTGCTCTCGGCGTCTTCATTTTTCATAATTTTAACATCCGATTCTTGTGTCGATTCTACATCTTTCTTATCCAAAACATAATTCGGCTCTTTGAAAGGATTAAGCGAGCCCAAAAAAGGGTTCGAATCTATAAATGGATTCGTACTTTTCTTCGGCTCGTCGGGCCAATCTTTTCCTTCGTTATCCGGGGCCTCGTCGTTGACATCCGTCGAATCGACGTCGTTTTCACGGATAAACGGATTAAAAGGATTTTGAAGGTGATTTGGAGATTTCGGTATCGCCGGTGTTATCTTATGTTCGACTTGCCTCCACTCGTCTACGGAGAAATGAGTCACAGTCACAACTTCGTCAACGGAGTTTGTTGCTGTGGGCGCGCCACTGACTGGTAGCGTGAGCTTGTCGCCTCCCTGAATTCAGAAAGAAAAACCCAAAATACATTAATTTTACGGGGACAACAAAAAAATTACCCCGAACAACAAACATTTTTCATATTTTTTTTTGTAGACTCACAACGGAGACGATAGTCGCGGCATCGGAGCAGATGTTCTTCTTCATTTCGCTCGACGAATTTTCCATCGGCGTTATTGTGAGCAGATTCGAGCTCTTTCGCATCTCCAAAGATTTGGCCTTGAGTATATTACACTTCAGCACTCCCGGTGGAATCGGCGAACGTGGATGCGAAAGCGAAATAGCCCCGATCTGATTATTTGGCACGAGTGATGATGAAGAATTCGCCGCAGCGTCAACGGTGAAGCCTGGCTTGGATAGTTCGGAGTCCTTTTGGCTGGTGGCTACCGTGGACTCGTTATTGGCTTCCTGAGGCTGTTGATCTTTAGCGAGCGACTTTAAGAGCGAGTCCATCAGGGGCGACGAAGCGACGTTGGCAGTTTCCTCGTCATTGGCTGTCGACGATTTCGAGCTGGACTTGCTTGGAAATCTTTGCAGATTCTCATCTTCGCCTGATCAATTTCATGATTTATGAAAAAGGGCAATTTATTAAGTACGTGAGTAATAAGAAAAAAAAATAATGCGGACAAGAAACAGAGGTAATCGTCTTATCTTACTGGATTGCTGGGGCTGTGGAACTTGATCGGTCCGCTGGCGTTGTCGCTCGCGCAGAACATGGCTTTGACGTCGAGCGTAGCGTTGGCTAGGTCGTCGTTCGAATTGAACCGTGCGTCTTGCACGATTCAGTTGAGTCGTTTGAAATTCCGTCTTTCCGCTGTATCGAAAACGCGATCCCATACGAAAGAAATTCTGTCGACCGCTCGCGCCTTTTACCGGTGCTCGCAATCGAAAGAACGCGTGATGCTCCACCGCACACTTCCAAAGATGCTTGCACGCTTTTTCGTTGACCAGACGAAAAACAAAGGTGTGCTCCTGCTCGCCTCGACCCTCGTCGTCCTCCTCGACAACGACAAACGTTAGTTTCTTCTTCTTGAAATCGAGACGCCCGATTCTCGGCCAAAAAAACAGGCCTATCTTTTGATTGCCCTCGAATACGAGAATACCCGTCGGCGTCAAGCCCAACGAATATTCGCAGGCATCTTTCCCGAACACCATGTGCATATCTACACCGTACATCTCCAACCACTTAGCTTTGCTAAGATACGCGGATTCAGCTTGGGCCGGACTCAGTCCACTGCAATTCGCGTATTCTTCGAGTATTTGCAGCTCCATCTGTTCAGTTTGGCCGGGTATGAAACGAAACTCGGAAATCGTCGCGGCCGTGTGTATTGTCGCATCATAATCACCCAACTCGGCTGAAAATATAAATTATTTGTCACAAAGGTGGAATTTTAATCGTGTTTGAAGTTACAGAAAAAAAAAAAAAACTATCGATATTAAAATCAAAGCAAAACTTACATTGAAGAGAAAGTGCGGCGAGTTGTACCGCGGTTTGATGGGGACACTTCAGTCTTCCTTCTAGGATATCTTGTTTCAATTGAAGAAAGAACTGATACCGCGTCAATTCCTCGCGCAACGTGTTTGGCTCGGAGGAGTAAAATTTTACCTTCAGGCGTAAGGTATAAGGCGGTCCAACTGCATCGTAAAATAAAAAAAATATCATAAATTATGATAATCCAATTTTACCAGCCAAGGTAAAATGTCCCTTATCGCTCAAATTACATATGTATTTTTGATTACTCACTTTTAATCTGTTTTTTAATCGGTTTAGTTGGATCCAACCAATGCTGCACATTGTTGCTGTCTGTATACTGTAGTCCAAAATAGTCTTTTTCGATGAGATCTAGACTATAAAATACTTGTTCGTATAAATCACTAGCGAGTGTCTTTTTCTGAAATCAGAATAAAAAGTGGAGGTGAGTTCTCAAGCGCAGAACATTTTTTTGTCTAAAGAAGTTCAATAAATAATACAATAATTGTTGTTGAACGCACAAACAGTCTACTGTATTTATGCTTTTTCTAGTAAATAAAAGTACAATTTCCTAGGACTAAAAAGCTCTAATAAAGAAAAATCAGGTACGCCGTGTTTGAACTCAGATTCAGATTGATTCAGAGATCAATCCATAATTCTATTCATTTATTACTTTAAAAACATTTATGCTAAAAAAGTTCAATAAGTAATACAATAATTGTTGTATTCGAAAACAAATGTGTGTATACACATAGTAATCAACGCTGACTTAATACTGGCTCTACATCCCAGTGTCTTTGCTTTTTGTAATAAATAAAAGTACAATTTCCTAGAGCTAAAAAACTCTAATTAAAAAAATCATTCATGGCGTGGCCTAACTCCAATTCAAACCTTGCAGAGATAAATCCATAAATCTCTACAAGATAAATCAATAAATCCACTGTTACATACCCAGCTCAACAAGGAGCATACTTTTTTTTTTTTTGTAAATTATTTTCTAAATGATTTTTTTTTTTTTACGACAAAGTTCAATAAGTACAATATAATAATTGTTGTGGAATTACAAATGGTCTGCGGACTCTACATCTCAGTGATTGTGCATTTCCTAACAAACAAAAGTACAATTTCCTACGGCTAAGAATCTTTAATAAAAAAAAATCATTTATGGCGTGTCCGAACTCCGAATCAAATCTCGCAGAGATAAATCCACAAATCTGTCCATCGTTACAGACACACACAGCTTAACAATGCGTATACTCCGAACAACTGTGGGCGTCGCACGACTCAGCGATGACCCATTACGAAAACACTGAATCAAATTTTTAGCGCAGCTTCGACGAGCTCTGCACTTCGATGTCGAAGTTGCAATTACTTGCAGCTATTCACCTGCGGCATACGAAACGGCAATATTTAGCTATGAGCTCATCATTTGTACTTTCACTCCTACCATTGGCTTTCGGAATTTTCGAATGTGACGGGTCGAGGTTATGTCGATGAAATTACGAAAAAAAAAAAGAAATGAAGTACGATCCATCGTTAACGAATTTGCTAAAAGTTCGACAAGACTCACCGATAGTTCGATGGTCAAGTCCGTTCCATCCAGGAGTATTACTCTGCATTGTACAATGTTTCTATTGCTAAGCAGTCGTTGATTTCTGATCTGTGATGAAGCATTTTGTCCACTAACACTGCGGACCCTTCGCCGAGACAGAAACCTCAGCATTGTTAACCATCAAAAATTGTCGATAAACCACATCTCACATTAGAGCCCGCACAAACAACATTTCGATGGAACAATCGCCAAAACTTCACTGCGAAACGTCATAACAATCGATTGTAAACAACTGTTTTGTCGAGAGTGTAACAATCGCCGCTCAAAAAAAGCGAAACGAATGGCGTAAGTATGTAAATAGATACATATAAACAAACCACGATGTCGAACGTGTGAGGCGAAGAGCGAAAGAATATTAAAAAGATATTTAAGTGATCGCTGCCCGTCGGAGCTCTAAGCTCACGCACACATTTTTTCTTTACCCTTTTCGAGAGGCTTTTCGATCATAGAAAATACTAGTTTCTTCTTCTTCTTTCCTGGTGGCTTTAGACCCGTGGCCAAGTGCCAGAAAATACTAGTTTACACAGTTATAACACTGACGCACCCTAATGGAGCTTTCACATTGAACGGAACTTTGACTTCGGCCAAGGTGGAGCTTTGCGCAGCCAATCAACGGAAGTTGCGCGATACCGGAAATCCAAATGATGTGAGCGATTGGATGCCGCATCTGTTCAAGTTTATTTCATGGTTATTTTACGCCAAAAATTCATTTCAGCCAAAACTCGTTTTCAGTAAAAAGTAACAAGGTCGAACAAACACCATGTGGCCGACTCTTATATGCTATACATAACGCTGTGAAGCTGCTTTGGACCGAATTAAACTTTTATCGAATAGTTTAAACATTCGTGCGAATGAACATACATCGCAAACATTTTATATTTTGCGAATGTTCTTTAAGCGCATTAAAGCCTGTAATTGATCATCAAAGCATCGCGAGTTCGCACCTGGCTTTATACAATTTTTTTCATCGTTTTTTTTTAATTTTTATTAATGTTATCATCCAAATTGAAACATTTCTTTTTATTCAATTTGTGACGTCAATTCCGGTCGAAAAATGTGATTTCCAAACTGGAAATGACGTATTTCCGGTATGTCCGGACACTTCCGGTCGAAAAGTGACCCTACGCTACTTGTCCACTTAAATACAAATACGCATGCAAAAAAAAAGTGTTCGCTTGCACGTTTGCTTAAACTACTCGATAATTTAAAAAAGAGTTGAATTCGGTCGAAGTAGCCTTACAGCGCCATATAACATTCGGATGCATTAACCCGTTACTTGATTGGTCTATGCCTTTACAGAACTCGACAACCAATCAGACAGATCACCACTGTACATAATAGAGACCGATTATAAATCATGACCTGATTAAAAACGATCAAACAATCAAAGTTCGAAACACAGCACAATTAATATTATTTTCCCTAATACCTGTGCCTACTTATTTCCATTATTCTCTATTCATATCCACCGACGCGTCACTCATGTATATATTCAAGGTTAAACGACGACTTGTATAAGAGTAATATTGGGTGTGAAGCGAAATTTCAAAAAGTTAACCGATTTTTATCAAATTTAACGGTTATGGCTACAAACGACAATACGTGGCCAACTTGGATCGAGACGATCACAGGGTCAATCAATCATTTCGCCTCCACGACAGTGGAATTAGTTTCTGTGGTCTTTGGCGCAGACTCCAATTCAACGGACACTGTAAAAGCTACGGAGAATCTAGTAGAAAAATATACATTCTTTGTGCACAATGCAGTTGCGTCTTTGTCCTTTGATCACTTTCAATTTCTACTGCTCAAAATTTTTCTGCTCATTCTAATTATCTGCGGTATACTCATATGCACGGCTTGGCATATTTACGGAGTTAGAATCTCTGAGCGCTTTATGCACTCCAGCAGAGAATCCAGAGCTACTTCGCCAGGCACCCTAAAGTAACTTGTACAAGGTTGAGGAACACAAACATTGTACAAAACACATTACAATGATAAATCCAATGACGTTATACTGTTGTATCTTCTTCTTTTACTTTGACTTTAGTGTACAGTAACAGAAATTATGTACATGGCAAGAAATTAGTTGACATCCAAATCATGGTATGAAACAATTAATTATACTAAGAAAATTCATCTTTAAACAATCTTCTTTGAAAGTCACGACTTGCACCCAGGAGACCGAGTTGAAACATTTTTGGGTATGTATCGAGCTGATAGCATTCATTTCAGACGATTTATTTCGGATACCTCTATAACGACGGTCTCTGGAACAAACGGAGTAAATCGCGGGGACTCGAGCCCCGTATTATGTGGATCCACGATGATACGGGATTTTCGATTATCCCCGTGAGTTACGCCATTTGCGTTGCAGATCGTCGATAAATAGAGCCACGAAAGCATAGCCCAAGATAAAAAATCTTCCGTGTTTTTTGCCAGCATGTTCCGTCTCAGGATCCCAGTGTAACCAGTTGAAATCACGGAAATTCAGCTCGTGATGATGACTACTGTCCAGATGCGACGACCCACTTGATCTCTACTTTGAACTGGGAACGTCTACACAGATTCCATCTTCTTCTTCCTTGACGCTATCGCGTGAATTATCCAATTAATTTCCACGTCAACAATCGGAAACACCTGGAACGTTTTGGAAGCGAAAGATTAGTGAACAATAATCCCTGAAACGTTGCACAAACGAAAAAAATATGTTTTTACTATTACCCTTTTTTCGTTGTTAATGTACGCTTCTCACCGCACTAAAATAAGTCTGTACTATTTATAGCTCTTGTGGTGCGTTTAATGAACGAAGTAACGAAACTTTTTATATATCGCACAAAATATGATTATTGAATCTTTGGAGAGAATATATTTTACTGAATCACTAACATTCCCGTGATTATTATTGCGCATACAGTGTATTTAATGTTAATTTGTGAATTGTTCAAAGTAACCGGAGCCCGCTCAGGTACCCATGAAATATTTAAGACCCATCCTTAATCCTCTATTGATCACAAGGCCGGAAACCATTACCGAAACGAGACTAAGCGCTCTAATATTGGGGATCACCTGAAATATAACGAGAAGATATTTTACTCAAAGATGTAACATTGGCATAGCGATTTATTTTCATTTACAATTATACATAATAATTTACATCTCACATGTCGCCGCTCGGTTGTTTTCTTCGATCGTTGAAACCCTTCGTGCTCGGCTTTAATACTGAAAACATCTTCTCCGTCGTCGACGGGTGCATGCTCATTTGCAGTTCCGTCAACGACTCTTCCGTCTGAAGAAAAGAACGGAACGGGGATTAAGATTTCGATGATTAACACATACATTTCCCGAACCGATAAATTGATGATTTTTTTTAGTACTTAATGTTGAATAGAAAAAGCATTGTATAAGCTAAACATTGAAATGAATTTTTGACAAAACACAACTAACTTGGCGCGGTTAAACGTCGGTTTTTTTTTGTATCACGGATGGCAATACAGGATCTGCTGGAAATGTAGGGATCCACCTGGGAACTAAGGTTTAACAAAATGGACGAGGACAATGTGAGAGGTTTCATCGTGAACACGCATGTGTTATACGGAGTTGAAGCTTCGGAAATTAAAAAAAAATTCAAAATTTATGGACGATTGGTTATTATCGATCATGAATTGAGTTATTCATACCTGTCTGAGTAGCTGTGCTGCCGTGTGTAAAACCCTCTGCCATTTTCGCATCTCGACATTGTGAAGACTTTCTTGTTGCTGCAACAATGTTATCCAATCTTCATCGGACTTCGGAGTGTTTCTGTAATTAGAATATTTTTGTTAATCATCACGAAGATATTCATTTTTTCATAGTTACACAATAAATGTTATTTTTTCGCTTTCCGTTTCTGTTAAGTAGGCGCAGAAAGGCACTTTTTCACATCGCGCGCGAGAAAAATACTGCGCATGCGTACAAATGCAATATGGTCTTTTTCTCGCACTAGTGCAAGAAAGTGCCTTTCTGCGTTCCTTTCCACTTCCCACAAACGAAAAGCGTGATTTTCGTGAATGTGTTGGCACAAAATTATGTGAATGGCAGTTTCACGAGGCATTCTCACACTCGTCAAGAAATAACTTGCCACACAAATAAATATTGTGAACATCCAAAAAAAATGTACGATTGTGTGATCGTAGATCGTACCTGAGAACGTGCAAATCCATTATAGTATAAGCTGCAGCGTCCTCCAGTCCCCATAATTTATAGTAGAGTAATCCATTGATCAGTGTTAAACACAACACTGCAACTAACAATACCCAACTTATAACAGCTCCAGCATCTCTTCGGATTCCTGAGCCTGCAACATAAGAAAAATCGTTTTAAAAAAATTGGGCCCAATATACCTGTAACTGAGTGATAAACTTCGGCGGAGGAAGCCAAAAAGAAAAAGAAATGAAGTGAAACCGATGATTAAAATGGATAATTTGTCCACAACAATGACATCGCCGTTGCACCAAATTCAGAACATCGCGATCCGTGAATTCTTCTCTTAGAGCACATGTATTAATGAAGTAATTAATTTAACCCATTATTATCGTTACCGTTTATGTGATGAGTGTGCGGTTGATCCACAACAGCCGACTGCAGGTTGGAAGGTAAATGATCCGGAGAATGCGATTGCAAGACGACGCTGGGACCCGCCACACGTCGTCTTCTTCTTGCCTTCCTTTTCATTCCGACACCAACGCCAGACTCTTCGCACTCCACACTCAAAGCTTTCGTAAGGCTACAGAAATATTCTTCCATTCCAGCCCAACAGTTTTTTTCGATAAGACCTGTATTCATTTAAAGCACAGTTGGATTAGTTCGACGAAGGAAAAACAACAGATAAAAAATATACAAACGAATTTTTTCTACCGAACGAACAGTCTGAATGTTAAAGTAAGTACAAGGTTCAGTGAATAATAACACAATCGTTGCATACCTTTCATAACAGTCCACACGTGTTTTTTGAACTTGATTTGACTATAGACCGCCAAGGTGCTTTCTCCCTCGGAAACACTTGTCATGCAGTAGTGGGTCAAGACGCTGAATGAATCAGCGTATGGAATACCAGCATTCGTACTCTCTATATCGATGCTGTAACGATGCCCCGGTCTACTGCACGGCAACATTATCTGCAATCAATAAAGATTTTTATTTATTTGGAGAATTTACAGCCAGTGGAGAAGTCCAGTTAGCGCTGTTCAGAAATTCAACAACAACAACGAAAATTACCTGAGTTTCTGTAACTTGTGAGGACCTTGGGCCAACTGGCTGTGTGAGGGAAACAGTCAAAGTAACACTTCTCATTTTCTGGCCCGTCTGACTGTCCTGAGTCCAAGCCGATTGTATCAGATCTTAGGAATAAATTACTTTTATAACGAACCGTCGTTGATGAGCCGACAATGAAAATATGTACAGGTGAAGAATCCCATGACCAATTAATTGTTACCTGTCGTCTTACGTGCTGTATGGAAATCCAAGAAAAATTTCGAATTTGTAAACAGCAGAGTAAACAGTTGATCGATGTGTATCGGTAAGGTGACTTTGGTCAACTGCCGTCCTTCGTGAAGGGCAGTGCATATAGTTGCGACACGAACGCCTAGTCTCACTAGAAGAAAGATATCTGATTAACTGAAAGACATCGACAAGAGTGAAAAATTACTTCACGGTGTTATTTAAAGCAAAACAGGTGATAGCTTACTTGCGTGTTTTTCTGCTTCACTCTCCGTCGTGTCGCTCAAATCCGTTGGATCCAAGACAGCATCAGTCCGAGGAGGACCCTGAAGACGCACAACTGGATCGACACTGTGGTGAATTAGAGGCGACTGGGAACTTTCGATAGCTGCACCTTCAACCTTCGCATGAATGAGTTCGGTAAAAATTTCCTTCATTCATTGCGTTAGAAATTACGATTAGAGTTAGCATTCAACGATTTTTATATAAACGTGAAATAAAAGTCGGTATATAAAAGTTATATTTTTCCGAGAAATAATAATAGCATCGATATTGATGAATACCTCGGAAAAGGATTCCACAGACAGTCTTGTCGACAATTTGTCGTCATCCGGTGGGGGCAATGGTGGGACATAATCTTCATCGTCGGACGTGAGGCCCAATTCTTCGCCGTAGCACGCATGCACGAGCTGCCACATTTCCGCCATACTCATAGGCTGGAAAATATTAAAGAGATTAGCTGCAGGTAACGAACGGACTCGGAAACACTTTTAAGAAGCTTGAAGTTTCTATCACCTGTCCGATTAGTGCGTTCTGCCAAACTCGAAAGAGCATAAGATAAGTTTTGTCTCTTGCTCCAAAAGTTGTTAAGAAGAATTTGTCAGTCTTGGTACAAATTAGTATTGCATTTGGTATAACGAGAGCCGTTTTTTCTTTGGTGATGGAAGCTACGTCCTTCCAGCGAAGCGAGACCAGAGTCTCCCACATGAATATATTTGCGTAGAAGCAAACATAATTTTGGGATACATACAAACGTCCGTGAACCAAAATTTCTCGTTGTAGGGCGCATGAATAGTCTAAAAAAAAAAATTGATTCCATTATTATAAACTAATTATTCAAGTCCGATGCACGGTTTTAATAAATACAGGTAAGATTATAACTCTTCGCTGATTTACCAGCGATTTCATTGGCTTTCGGACAATTCGATATATATCGATAATGTCGGAATATCATGTTATCTTAACCTATCGGGTAAATCAGCTAATGAATGGACAGGACCAGTGAATCGACACTTTCCATAAAAGCACGTGCATAAAAAACATCTATTCACTGACTTTTTTGTCTGCTTAACTGTCCATTCATTGGCTAGTTTTACCTAGCTGTGTGAGTAACATTCGATGCCATATTCCTTATTCTTCGTGCGGATTAACGTTACGTTCAAGATTAAGCACCTATTAATGGTGCCCGGTCATAGCTTCGTTATCTTGATTTAAGGAACTATCATAAGCATTTGGTCTAAAAAACAAGCAAATTTTCAACATTTTGTTTTAACACGGGTATTAAAAGGACACAGTCGGGTTTTTACAGACAGTTAGTACAAGGTGTTATGAAATTTCAGTTTTTTTGTTGTTGAAAAATATCAATTAACAACGGACTTGTTAACGATTAACAACGGACATGGTATGTCAAAATCTATTCGCTTGATCGAGTTGAAATTTGGACGGATCCTTGATTATAACATTTTCTATCTAATGACCGGATGATTAAAAAAATGTTCATTTACTTGTTAATAACAAACGATTACGGTCGTTTTTTTCGTCGAAAATCGAACCTTTTTCCACTAGATCATAATTTTCCCAAATTTCAAAAACAACCCGGTCACACGATATTTTTATTGCATTTCTAAAAGTGCAATTTTGTTGTTTTGTTGTTTTTTTCAGATTACTATAACGGCTGAAACGGTGTATGCCATTAGAGCAAACCGCGGCTGAATCTCTTTTGTTTATTAACAATAAATCCGTTGTTAATTGATATTTTTCAATAAAAGAACTCAAACTTCATAACACCTTGTACTGTGTGTAAAAACCCGAACTTGTCCTTCTAATTGCCGCGTTAAAAAAAATCTTGAAAATCTACCGGTTTTTGGAGCAAATTCTTATGCTAGTGCCTGAAGTTAGCCTTAGAATTGATGTTTATATTTTTCTCTTCAGTTAAACGTGTACCAAACGTCAGTTATCCAAAAAAACATTTTCAAAAACTTGAACGAGGCGCATGCCCTCTATGGCTAATAGCTAAAAGGAGAAAAAATCTCGCGTAATTTCGCGAGATCGAGAGCTCACAGAGAGGGGAAAAAATCCGAGCACGTGGATTACGCAATAGATCAAACAATTTACCTCTATCAAACTATTCACATTATAGGCAATGAGACTGCAACACACGACCGCACGTCCAACTTAACCACTGCCTCTATCGCTTAGTAATTAATAGGTAAACTGTATTGAATGTCCGCTTGAAAGTCGCTACAACGAGACTCGTTCGTTATCGTTCTGTTGTCACATCTGATAATCTCTCGCATGATTTCTTATGCACTGGCGTAGCCTAGCTGCTAATCACTCGAAGACCTTCGCTCGCTAATGCGCGCGAAGTGCCAATTGTCAGCTCTCCTTTTTGGCTGTCACGCGGTTAAAAAAAACTTGCGACCAAACATATACATAAAGCTGCTCTGAAAAAATGTGCTAAGTGCTTAAATCTCTTAGTTATGAAACACCCAATGATAACTTACCGACTACAAGTCTCTCGTCATCAGGCACGTCCTTAAAGATTCTCTTAAAATCTTCGGAACGAGACTTGTATGTTGGATATAGAACGTTATACCACGATGACTTTTTCTTTACACGATCCACTCTGTTCTCCTTTTTTCCTCCTTCAGATGCCGAATTCTTACTCGGCTCGGCTGAATCCGATGAACGGTTAATGCTTTCCTAAAATAAAAAAGACTCTCGATGATGTAAAAGTTCTCAAAGGGTAAAACAGTTACCTACCACTGGAAGTTAGCGTCATTTAAGATCGTCCAGGTCAAGGCAATTTGTCATTCAATAGCTATGTAGTGGAATCTTATGTAACACGTATCTCAAGCGAGTGCTCGACCCGCAGAGGGTGTTCACCTCAACTTGTCAAGTTCAAGATCAACGACCTCGATGCGATCTCGATCTCAAGGTCTTAAAATGAATATAAGCTATATAAGATACTTAATAAATTGATTTAGCGTAATCGCGCTCATTCTAAAAGAAAATGGAAGTTTACTGAATCTTGTCTATAGTCTTGGAGGAAAATTAAATGAAAAATGAGATTTTCAAATCGGATGTGACTTTTCCCCTAGATGACGTCACTTCCGGTCAAAAAATGAGTTTTACAAACCAGTAGTGTCGTTTCCCGTTGATGACGTCACGTCCAATAAAAAAAATTAGATTTTCAAACCGGAAGTGACGCGTTACAGAGAAATCTTTTTATTTAAATCATTTTTGTTTTGAATGTACATCGAATGCAGCCAGTGACAGAAACGTGTCAATTGATGAACGCAGGAATGTCGTTAAAAGAATTAATCTGGAATATAGCCAGCAACAGAAACAAATGAGTTATGGAACAAACAGTTAAAAATCGTTGCAAAGCAGACTATTGACAAACTTCATGGTGTATGGTTTATTCTTTACCCTGATTCTTTACCCGAATCTAAAAAAAAATGACGTATGTCCCTTCATCATGTATGAATGCTTGCTGGCGTTGCAGACTTTTTGTAGTATGTTGAACCCCTTTGAGGCAATAGGAGTCGAGAAAAATATCCTAGTACTTAATTTATTCGTGCTCTCAGCCCCAAGATTTTTTCAGATCAGGGCTAACATCCCATAATTTTTATTGCAGGGTTGTTCACAATCCATCTTCCCATAAGTCAACGTAAAATAAGTTTTCTACTGTCTCGTACATTGAAGATTGTAGATTAAACAGTTAACTTATAGAGAGTCAGATTTTACATTAGATCAGCCTGAAATTCAACTTATAGAAAGTAGGAAGAACAAAAATACTTTCCCAACAAAATATCTAAAATGATTGCATTGGCTGTAAGAAAAAAATAATGATTGAGTTCGATAGTAACTGCGGAGATACCTGTGTAAGTTGCTCGTCCGATTTTAGAAACGATCCTGATTCTCTTGACGACAAGTTGACAGAATCCAAGCTCATCTTGGAATGCTCCCGCTTATTTTGTGCTTTGGGACTAGGATGAGGCGACAAATTTGGTGTAGGGGTTGGACTCGGATGATCAGGTCCGTCGAGAAGCGACAAATCGTAGGCATTTTCCGTTGACGATTCATTGCTCTGCTTTGTTGAGGTACTCAAACCTCCCAAAGATGACGAGTTAATAGAACTGATCACTTCGTGACTCGAAATGAGCAAGTTCTCCACAGATTTGTTCCTGTTTCGTAGAGGTTCGAAAATTAAGACGGACAAATTTCCAAATTGACGTACAGTCAGGATACAACGGTCGTGACAGTTCGCGATGTTAATTCATCAATACCATTGTATACAGCTGAATCGTTGAATAATGTATAACGCTATTCGTTGATGATTGACAGGCCTGTCACGAACTTTATCGTCCAACTGTGTGCGACTTTCTCATACATATTTAATTTTCGTCAACATTTTTTCATGTTTATTTTGTTTGCTTTTGTGTTTTTTTTTCTGATAAATAACATATGTGTGGCGATTGATGAATGAAGACGATCTCACGACTTGTTACTTAAAAACAATCGATAATTTGCGTTACGAAAAAAAAATCATTATAAAATTATGGAGGTTAATAAAAGAGTACATTGTACTTACATGCTGGAGATTGGATGGTCTTGAAGATTTTCTTTCTCGAAATACATATTGATTTCGAGGGTTCAACGTCGAGTGTAGATTAGATAGCCATAACTATGATATAGCGAACGATTGCCGTTGTCAAAAAAATGTACGTTGAGCATTGAGAAATATTACGCTTCCCGCAATAATAGAGAATTAAGGTGTGATTTTCAAAGTTTCAGGATAAAAATTGTGTACATAACCAAAGTAAGTTAAGGGGGTGTTCACAATGGTCTGCGAAAATTGCTTCGTCGGTCAATGTGAAAAAGACTAAATCGAAAATGTTTCACTTAACTCATTTTAAACAAAACAAAAAGAAAATTAGACCATCCATAGCTTCATAGTTTGGACATATGCTTCGTTGGAGTATCTTCTTTCAATCTGTGAATGTTTTTTTAAAATACGCATCGAATAAAATATAACCTTGTTTATGACTATTTCAAGCAATTTAATTGCCGAGGACTTGTATCGACTTTGATTTTCGACTTACCTTGCCAAGCTCGCGTAAAATGACACGGAAACGTTTGTTGATCAATAGACGCTTGACAAACCGTCGGTTGTTGACGTAATTCGCAAGAGCAAACAATTCAGCACCATTGTTTGCGGACACTCCAAAGTCACAGTTGCAAAACGTCAAAGTTTCAGCCAATCACACTGCGTAAGTATGGCCGCCGAGTGCGCGACGGAGTCCTCTGATTGGCTGTAAGGCGTCGTGCCTCAAAAACATTGATCTGATGCAGCATTGTTTACTTCGGCAGGACATTTAACCTTAAAATACAAAAACTTGACAGTTCGAACAACCGAGTGAGAGCAATAATTTATACAACGCGCACAAATATATGCAGATTGCATCACAAAGAACACCTACAATAAACAAATTTTCAAGTTCTATCACATCGATCTTTTCCATACGAGTTTAACACATATCGAAATAAAACTTTTTGCGATGACGAGCACCGAAATCTTACAGCGAAACTGAAATATCCTCGAGGAAATTCGTTATCTCAGTGAAATATAATTATATCGCCGAAAAATGGTGCGCGTAATTCCCGTGCACAACTTTTTGGGGCAAAGCGTTGCCGCGATCGAGGAACCGACTGCTTCGTGCACAGCAAGGTGTATGGGTCAGGAGATGTTGCTGTTAGCATTGTCGAGCCACTGCGTCGAAGTTTACCAGTTGAGCATGCCGCAGCCAAAGATATCAACGGTTTTCCCAACGGTGGACCTCGTACAGCAGATGATCCACTGCAACACTGAAAATTACATCGCAACAGTAGAATCAAAATATTCGCGAGATGGAACGAGCGTGAACAATTTTGTCAGAATCTATGTAAATTGGGCGCTCGAAGGGAACCAGAACCAGGCGATGAGAGCGAGAATCGCAGGCCGGGTAACGCCGAGTTCCAACAGAATTTACAACAGTCTTGAGATGATCGAACTTCCGCTTAGCGGACAGCCGACGAGAATAGCGGCTTGCCAAGTAACGGGTAATTTGCTGGTAGCCACAGGCGAAAGCGCCGTTCTTCACGAATTGAAAGTCGAGAGGCAACAGCTCTCTAAGCAAAAATTCATAGACTTTGAGGCAAGGCCGTGGTCATTGGGATTCAGCTTCTCTCCGACGAGCATGGAGATAGCGGAAGATTTTTTTTCTATAATGGACGCATCGAACTTCATGGTTTTTAGACTTGTGAATCAATTGTACGAGGATATCGATTTGCTAAGTTCATCCACAAATTCTTCCATGGTAGGCAAACCCTTGCATGGTAGCGCAAAGGAGCCTCTGGCCGGTGGTACATCCGATACACGAGCCCCGGAGGCCGGCGATTCCTTGAGCTCGTTGGGTGAGCCCACCCACCAAGATTTTGATCCTCAAAACACAAAATCAAGTGAAACTAGTAAAATCTGGAACTCCAAAGTTTTGCCTATCACATACGCTATGCCGTACATCAACTGGGATCTTCTTGTATCCAACAAAAATGAAGAACAGCGTCTCAAATCTGAAGGACTCTTGAGCGAAAGATCGCAAATCTCTGGCGTCGACTTGCCTGCCCTGAAGTCAGAGTCGAACAAGCCAGGCCCGATCAGCAATCCATTCATCTCGAGCGCGCCGGAATTAAACGTAGTCATAAAAACCAGCTCTCCCATGGACAGTTGGTCGGAGAATTACGTTGTGAAAAAATTGCTGCAACTAAAAATATCTGCATTAAACAATGTATCTCAAAAAACTGAAAGTTCCGAGTACTTCACCTGTTGTCTCCTGAAGCCAATGTACCTGAAAAACGAGAGCAATTCATCGAATACAAAGAAATGTACGCTAAGATCGGATAAGTACAAAAACTTGAATGGGGTCAGCTGCGTTATTTGCACAGCGCAGGAAGGATTTTTATTCTATTTCTCTACAAGCTGCAAGAATCCGGAAACAGCCTGCACACCTTATCCATTCACAGCTCCGGTGACGCACATTGTACTGGAGGACACGATCTTGCACGCCTTAACTGAAGCCGGTCTGGAGTCGTACACTCTACGTTTGTCTCAGAAGCTAACTAACTCAGTTACAAATGCTATCGAGAACCTGAGTCCCAACGAGACAGAACCTGTGTCTCTAATAGGCCTATGTCCCTTTATGGGTGTCCAGAAACTCTTGCATGTCAATCGGTACATCATCCTCCTGACCCAAGCCGACGATCATTGGACCCTCTACACCCTGTCCCTACCGTCCCCGGAAGATTTATACTACGATATACTCAATGCCGCTATGAATCACAAAATGTCCAGTCCAAGTACCTACAGACACTTGCTGGGCGAGGCGTACATGATCGTCAGCTTGTCAAAAGAAGTCGAAAACAATACGGCGGACAATGCAGACTCCACAAGATCTGAAGCTAAGAATAGCGAATCCCAACTGGAAGTCTTATACAGGAAGTCTTGCGCTCTCTTGGCCGAATGGTACATCAATTCCGACTCTCCGACGGAATGGCAGCTGTGCGTTCCGTACTTTAAGATGTCTCGGTTAAAGGCCGCGGACGTGCTGTCGCAGAAGTCCATCAGAAACGCGCCGGGTCTCAGTACCTATCTAACAGAAACTCTTCTGAATCTCAAAAGCGGAGCGGAGGCTGATGCTCTGTTCCAAGTGTACAACGTCGTGGAGCTTATCAGTTCGACGAGCAAGAAGAATCTTATAAAATTGATTTTCGGCAGTCTCGTCCTACGCGAATACGCTACCGAGAAGCTGATCAGTATTCTTCAGTCTCTGGACCAGGACGACGCGACGCAATTTGCTCTCGTTCTCTTGTACGTTCAGGCTGATCGGCAAGATCATGCGGAAAAGACTGTCAAAGCTATAACTGATCATTGCATATTTTCGATGTCCTTGACCCATTGGCGTTGCCTGTTCGACGTGACCTTGGAGAGACAGAGCGGCCATGTTATAGCGACATTCTCAGACTTGTCGGTTATACTGATGCGGCAGAAGAGTTTGGTCTTTGCCGATGTACTCGTGAAGGTCATAGACGCCAAAGCTGTGACATTGCATCAAATTTTACAAATATTCTTGGCCCATCTTCCTTCCCGGGTGGGAAGAGATGGACACATCGCGGCGGCTGTGCTCCAACTTTTCGTGGAAACTTATCTTCGCAATTACTTCGAAAAAAAATGCGTCGAGTCTTCCGAGATGAAGATCGATCATTCGGACTATTCGATCGTCGAGGCGTTCAAGATATTGGTGCGATCCTACTTGGGAAAATTGAGCCAGACGAATGTCTATACGATCGAAGATAATCGAAACGTCGACGTGGATACGAGTGACGAGAAGGAGTACCTTTTCGAGAACATGAGGCCACTTTTTCTCGACAAGATGCGACCTAGCACACAAGAATTGAAGAACTCGGTGCCCACGAAATCGAAAGGAAGAGACAAGATTATACGAAAGGAGGCGTTGAAGCTGCAGGCTCTGTTAGCGAGCGGATATCTTCCGACTGAATGTCTGCAAGAGATTGAAGAATTTCTTAAGGCCCACAGTGTGAATGGAGACTTGTCTTTTCGAGTATTGAGTATGGGTAACCATGAGGGAACTATGACGCTATTGGAGAATTGTCCACAGGCTCTATTGCAGTATGCCAAGGTAGATTATAAGATGATTGCATCGATGATTTGCTTTTCCGTGAGATTCATCACAGTTTTTGTTATCGACCTTGGTATTTCACATTGCCTTAAGGCATGACCCTATTTTTTAAAGATGCGAGATATTGGGTCTTTAAACAATTACATTACCGTTTTAGGAGAAATACACTGAAGAATCCGAATGGAAGAATCTCATCCAGTTGTTATATGACAAAATTTCCGTGATGGAAAAGAACACGGATAGCTATTCTCTGTTCGATCAACTTCTGGAAGGTAATCCTTACGATATTCAGTAGATGTCAAAGAGCTTATGCTCTTCAGCGATCGGCGTTATGCAAATCTAACGTGCAATTTTCTTTCAGATACATTAATTCATCTAGCACGGACAATGTCTCTGAAAGGACTCCAACTTTTACTTTCCAACGAGAACATGGCGATCCTTCAACGCTACGGCGATATTTGTAGTCGAATTATACACGCTGATCACGTTAATTCAATGATAATCGGCACGGGGCAACATCTCTTATTCAATATCAATGTTTGAAGTAAGAAACCATGAACGAATTGAATCGTATTGGCTCTAGATAGTGAAATACACTCTTCGACTTGTTATCCACTTAACTAGTGTGAATTAGTTTAAAAGAAAATCACTTAGGCGCACATCTCTGCGTGTGATAAATCTCATTTGTGCAATTTGAAACAAATTTTAATAAGTTATACGTACTATTTGTAAATATAATTATTATTAATAATAATAGATATGAGGCGTGTGGATTTTATTGAAGAAATATATTGTCGTCAATGTTGTTAAACTTCTAACTCGTGATAAATTAAACTTAGTTTATTTATAACCGACTGACGATTTCTATGGTACATACAATGTTTTGTTTGGTGTACAAAACGTTTAATTATTCCTGAACTTCCCACGGCTTCTGGTAGCGCTTCCAATCCCACGGAGCAGCATGGATATATCTAGAAGGTTCCGATAACGCGACTCCTCCTTTTTCCATTTCCGTTATAAGCAACTTGAGCTTCTCACATTCGGTAGGATCGATGTCACACCGAACGCAAAGTATTCCGCTCTCCAAACATCGCTGAGCAATCACACGACCAAGATTGAGATAGGCCGCGCTATCCAGTGACCTGTAACGGTATCTCAGTATTTAGATGCGGAATAACGATACCGTTTAAATAAAATAGCCAGGATAAAAACTTGTAATTTATATACAATGAGAATAAGTTCTTCGTGTCTTAGGTGCCGGAAAAACGTTACTTCTGGTTTGCAAATCGCAGTTTTCGACCGTAAGGGACTTTTTTCCGGTATGACGTCACTTCCGGTTGAAAAATGAAATTTTCGAACCAGAAGTGCCCTATTTCCGGTATGACGTCACTTCCAGTTGAAAAATGAAATTTTTGAACCAGAAGTGCCGTATTTCCGGTATGACGTCATTTCTGGTTGGAAAATGAGATTTCCGGAAAAATGAGATTTGACATCACTTCCGGTCAAAAAATGGGATTTCCCGAACGGAAGTGACATATTTTCAGAGTCCTTAGGCCGACCCCTGGATTTTTGAAAATTGGAATCAAGAGTTTTTCAAATATATATACAAGATCCTTAATGAAATTGGAGGGATGTGAGTTTAAAATTTTATAAATTCAACGTGATTCCCTTCAGATGTGTTTGATCTTACTTATACAGCTGCTTTTTTATGGGCCACTCTTTCGTAGAGGCAGAAATTACGGGTCCATTTTCCATATGAACAATTTCCACAATTACATTTCGTGCTGTTTTTGTCACGATTAGTCTGAAATAATTTAAAAAGATTAATATAGGTGTGGAAATCACATTTTCAAGCTTGTTTGAAGGTTATGTAAGGTGTACCCAGAATTTAATGGTAAATAAGTTTAAAACAATAGGTATATATATACTGTACTTGTGCCAGAATTCACGACCAGCTTTTTCTAGATGATAACCGGCCGGTTTTCTTGCGACCCTCAACAATTCGAGGTTTCTTGGATTTCTATTTTTCAGATCGGTGCTATTTGCGATAACTTCAGCATTAGAATGCACTTGATTTACGGTTAATTTTGGTACGATTGTTGTTAGTTGACCTAGGCGTTTGGTTAATGAAATCATATCTGCGGTTGCAAACAAGATTATCTTCCTAATAAAAATTCAACCATTTACTGTTTCACTAAAATCGAATTGTTAACTGAATACCGAACAACTGAGTGTAACCGCTTATTACGATACTGACTGATAATAACATGTGGACCTAAAGGTCGTTCCGCATTGAAATGCTTATATCTCGTATCTAAAGTCAAATGAGCGTATTTCCTGCGTGTAAGCATAAACGTTACGCCCTTTTGATTTCAATTTCGTCGTACAATAGAGAACTACATATGTCTCACATCTGAGCGTCGTGATTGGTCCTCACAATGCCACAAGCCAATGAGCGCGCTTGAAAATGGCGAGGAAGAAATGTGGAAATAATAATTTAACCGATTTTAATCACATAACTCTTCCAGTAAAATAATAACTTTTCACACTGCTAATTATGATAAAGCACAGTGCTTTCATTGAATGCATTTAAATTTTGTTGAAATGTATGAAAAATAAAAAATATATATTGCCTTATCAGCGGTTGAGTTGAGAAGATTGCCTAGCTATTCCTCAATAAAGTCATCACATAATCGATGTCAATAAATTATTCAAATTTTATTATTATATATATTCAGTCATCGCATACATTACAACAGGATGGACCGACCACTGATATCAGCAGAGTACGATCATCGTCGCCTGCTCTCCATTATTAGGTAGCGATAGTTTTATATTTTCTGCACCCCAGTGTAGCAATGCACCTCGGCAAACAACACTCCATACATACGGTATAAAAAATTCTTCGGGTTGATCCTCCTCCACGTACCTGAACTTCAGTTCTGGAAATTTCTGAAAAAAATTATCAAGGAAATAACTCATCTTGAACTTTTGAAATTGGGCAATAAGAATATTGAAATATAGCTTCAATGTACCCTGAGACGATCCTTTGGCCATTGCGTCGAACCTTGTTGTATCGCCGCGAGTACTTGACTTACTCCAATCTGTGATTGACCCATTTGCTCTAATTTATAAGAAAAGAAGTTAATCACCTGAAAAAAAAAAAAAATTAAAAATTATAGTACAATAAATGTAGGAGAATTCGGATGCCAGAACTTGTACTATATATTGATACTATATTGCTCACGTACAGAATAGATATTCTGAATGATATCCTGAAAAGCCGAGTGCATTCTATACGGCTGAAAGACATCCCGCTTGTACAGAAGAGTGTAGATCAAATTTGGATTCTGAGCTAGTTGATGCGTCAGAGAACTGTTTATGATCTCGAGGACCATGCGCAAGACTTCTTCGAGGATTGTTAAATCTTGGATCTAAAGTATGAAATAAAAGAAAAACATTGTATAAACTACGTTAGTCCATCGTAAGATTCAGGCCATTCGATCTACATAGGACCGAACAATACAGAATTGAGTAACTTGTTTTGTAAGCATATAAAACGAAAAATTGAGTTCACTTTTGTGGTTACCAAGTCTGCACTCGGAGCGTCCCGGGTGACGTCGACTACCGTGCCATGGGCAACGGAGTTCGGTTGGCCGTGTATCCTTGCTTCGAGCCTCGTGTGCTTTTTCGCGAGGGTTTCGAAGAGGCTCAGTAGTCTCTGGCTGACGTATGGATGCAGAGCTCTAAATTGAGCAGACATATTGGCCAGCGCTGCTAAGCAATTGGTGTGAAGGTATTTGTCCTGCAAATGGAAATTGGAATAAATTATTACCCAAAAAATACTCGAGTATACTTAACGAGATAAATTCTTGGTGTGCTTACTCTCATTTTGAGCATATTGTATTGTATCGTTCGGATGACTACGAGAATTAGTAGACCCCCTAATGAAATTTCACTAATGCTTCTCTCGGTGTACCACGTGACTCCTTTCAGCATCTAAAGATATTGAATGAAAGGTCCATCATACACGATTACGATGTTTAAAGCTGTGTACGTGTGATGGTCAGTATCTCAAAAACTAAACAGTGAATCTATTTGATATTTTGAGCACACTTATTTATAACAAAGTTCACACTTTGTCTTACATATTTTAATCGTCGTAGAGATGGAAACTTCTTATTAGTACTTTCTTCAGAACTGACAATAAATTTGGTTAAAGTAAATTCATACAATGCCAATAAAGATTATAAACCGAAAGCTTAAAAAAAAGATTGGCAGGCGGTAGGCGACGAGTTACCTTTACGAGCTAATATAGAAACATGTATAGTGGCTGAATAAGACGTTGCCTGTATTTTTCATGAACTCAAAAAACAGTACGGCCGGACAAGTGTTTTTTTTTTTTTAAGCTTTCGGTTAATTGTCTTTATCGTCATTATATGAATTTACTTTCACGAAATTTAATTTAGAAACTGAATGTACTTGGCAATACATATGAGGAGCGGTTTAAATATTTGTCAACTTTTTGCAAAGTTCGAACAATTGATGTAAATGAGGGTAAACCAGACAGGGTATTTTTAGTTGTTTTTTCTAATGTTAGTACTTTCTATAAAACTCACAATTTCGTGCACACGTCGGTTGAACGATTCATCTTCGCTCAATATCAGGAGTATTATGAGCGACATATAGATATGATGCGAGGTGTTGTCCGGGGCATGATACAATATCTGTAATATTGGCGTTATCTGGAACGGATAATAAATAAACATAAAACAGTTATCCAGATACAAAACAATGCCGTATAGTCTTTCTAGCAATGAAAAAAATGTAGGGTGCGTGGAACTTACTAACAAATGTATGTCCGATCTTTTGATTATGTACTCTTTGACACTAGTATTCTGATGCAGTAACATATATAACAAAAGTATAACTTCGTCCGTGTTTGGTATTTTACAAATGGTGTTGTACAATTTGTCCAGATTCAACCGGAATGGAGTTATGCCTTGCGTCGGCACCGCGGAATTCGCATCTGAGGAACAAAAATTAACAAGATAAAATAAATCCCCCACAAGTTCGTTAGAATTATCACGTCGTAAGAATCTTACCTTGTGTGTGTGAAAAACTAATTAGTGCATCACGGTACGGATTGTGTGTTGTTGTGCAATGATTCGTTAAGACAAGCAACAACAACAACGATTGGCTCGCGAGTGGTGTTTCCGTATCACGTTTTTCATCTTCGTCCCTGGAGCCGTGGCTGCTGACTTGCACGGTCCTTATACTATTGCCCATTCCCATTGTTATAACATTCCACAGCCCAGCTGAAATAAATCGCTTGTTGAACAAATCTATGATCGACTGCACGATAATCTAAAATATCATACTGTTGATTTTATAGATTTCTCATTACCCGCAATGCTGAAGACTATGCTACCTCCAGGCTCACGCGTTAGCAATCCCGGTGGAGCGTGTTGCTGTTGTGCAAAGTTGTGTAACAACGTGCATACTATTATCGGAGCTCGTACTCTTTGCTCGTTATGCATAACGATCCTGTACACCGAACTGTATTCCGCCGAAGTTTGGGCGAACAGTTGCACGGAGAGAAGTACAAGCAAGCAGTTGACGGCCTCAAGATGCACGATGTACGTGTATTCACTGAAAAATAATGTAATTATTAGATCGGGCAAACACAACTGAATAGAATGAAATTCTAAAATGTACAATGGGAAGCCATACTATGTAATTGTAAGACATTTCATTTGAATGGGTCACATATAAATCGATAACTTACCATAACGGCACGTCGATGACGATATCGAAAAGTGCCGTAATCAAGTGCTCTATGCGACTGATTATGCCATCCGAGGGTTGAGCGTTACTCAACCCTACTTCAGTATGTTTTATCAACTCTTCTTCTCCTACAGTTTCAAGAAGATATTTCAGTATGCACCTGACAGCGAACAGAGCATTGTAAGATTGCCATGCAGCGACGACACTAAAAAAAAAATTAACATCCTGATTTAAATCGTTTCTATTCATACCAGTTATTTCGACTTGAACATTTAATTACACTCGTGACGTGCCGATAGGATTAATAATACTTTGATATTAAAGCAAACACACTTTTGATCCTGGACACAGCCCAACAGCTCGCCAGTTCGATGTAACGTCACTTCGATCAATGTACCAAAATTTCCGGTATTCAGATCGTTTGTCAAAAGGCGTTGGCACGCAGAATCCAGCATAGAATCCAACTCTATTTGATCATTCCTAGTTACCGGAGGTCGAATATTGTAAGACAGAAAATTGTTCCAAAACTGATCCTCCTGGAATATGCATTCCTCGCTGCAGAACCTCTCCAAGTACAAATTCTTGGAAAGGTCCTCGTATTTACTCGGCGTCGTCCCCATGCCTTTGCCGCTACCAAATTCTGAAAAAATTAAATTATGTTATGTCTACAGTATAAAAATCCATTTCTCTCGTGTATGTTACCATTAAATTAATTATTATCTGTCGCGATTATTGTTTTTTTTTAATGCTCTATATCATAAAACAAAATTACAGTGTGCAAAGCAAATTGTTTCTACATTACTTAATATAACTATTTTTTTTACTCATACATTAAATGCTCTATTACTCTTTAAGGAAGGGTCAAGTAATAATTGCAGAAAATGGTACTAGCTAGACAATTTTTTTAATTATTGGAGCACTTTCTGAAGCATAATATCAACATTTAGAATATGTCATGCATAAATTAAAGTTATACTGTAAAAGAATGTATACAGTACTGCCAGCTTCCAATAACTTGAATAATGTATACTTTTGATTATTACACAATTGTTATTAATTTTCAAATTAAAAATTCTCTTTCATGTAATTTTAAGTGGTCATTCACTGGTTCATCAACCGTACAACTACATTCCTTGTTAAAATAATAATTACTCATCGTTCATTTTTTTTAATACTCTATATTATAAAACAAAATTAAAGAGTGCAAAGCAAATTGTTTCGACATTACTTAATGTAACTTTTGTTCTACTCAAACATTAAGTGCAATATTATTTCTTAAGTCAATTGATAATTGGCGAAAGTGGTACTAGCTAGACAATTTTTTCAATTATTGGAGCACTATTTATTTTAAATTACTGAGCATAAATTAAAATTATACTGTAAAAGAATGTATATAGCACTACCAATTTCCAATAACTTGAATAATGTGTATTACTACACAATTGTTATTAATTGTCAAATTGAAGATTCTTTTTCATATGATTGTAAATGGTCATTCACTGGTTCTTCAAACGTATAGCTACATTCCTCGTTTAATCAATTATTATTTATCGGCCATTCTTTTTTCAATGCTCTATGGTATAAAATAAAATTACACAGTTCAGAGCTAATTGTTTCTACATTTCTTAGGATAACTATTTCTTTGACTCATAAATTAAGTGCAATTTTGCTTAATGAGGAGTCGATTGATAACTGCAAAAAATTGTAACGACTAGACTATTTGTTTATTATCGGAGCACTTTCTTGAGCCTAATTTCGGCATATTCCGTCATGCATAAAGTAAAATCGTACTGTAAAACAATGTGTATATCGCTGCCAGCTGCCAATAACTTCAATGGTGTGTCTTCCTATACAATTGTTGTTAATTGTCAAATTGACAATTTTTTTTTACAATTGTAAGTGGTCATTCACTGGTTCTTCAAACATACAGCTACATTCTCCATTGAATGAATGATTATCTATCGGTCATTGTTTTTTAATGCTCTATGCTATATAACAAAACTACAGAGTACAGAGCTAATTGTTTCTACGTTACTTAGTATAACTATTTTTTCGACTAATACGTTAAGCACAATATTGCTCCTTAACGAGGAGTCAATTGATAACTGCAACAAATTTTACCAGCTAGACTATTTGTTTATTAGCGGAGCACTTTCTTGATGGTAATTTGAAAATTTGTAATCCATCATGCGTAAAATAAAATTGTACTGTAAAAGGATGTGTACATCACTGCCAGTTTCCAATAACTCCAATGCAGTATATCACTATAACATTGTTGTTAATTGTTAAATTAAAGATTCTTTATTTGCGATTGTAAGTGGTCATTCACTGGTTCTTCAAACGTACAGCTACATTCTCTTTTACAAATTTATTTTACACGTTATTTTCCTCGTCCGCCAATTTTAGGTAGTAAACTTAAATCGACCCTCTGTGTACAAGGAAGCCTATTCTTCTTTTTTTATCCAAGCGTTTATTATTTTTGTTTTTTTAACCGGTCATTCACTAGTTCAACCACCTTATCAACCACAAAACACTCGATTGTCAGATATCGAACATAACCAACAAAACCGTATAGGGAATCTGACACGAGGACAAATTCACAGGTTTATATTCACTTCTTAATCAGGGACAAATAATAATCGGAAGAATGATAGAACAAGTAAGAAAGTAACTTGACAAATACTGGAAATATTGAATAAACAGTTACTTACACAGATCTAGTTTATGCCGAGTTTGCATCGTACCTACTGTTAGATACGTAGGGAGTGTTCCAATCACAAAACACAAGATAAAACGGTGATTTAGAAATTCACGCCATTTGCGAGCTCTAGAAGAATTGTCCAATGACACGCGTGCCTTAGGCGTGTTGACGCGTGTCACTTTGACAATATGGAGCTCCGCTTAGGCGCAGCACAGTTGGATACTTAAGGGTGCTTAAGTTAGCACAGTGACAGGAATTTAAGGGGGGGGACTGTTTTTTTTCGCTAAAACATAGGTCTGTTCGTTTTCAGAGTAAGCTAGAGTACAGCACTCGATTTTACGTGGACGGTATATCTGTATATCCAATAAATACAGATATACTTGTTACGTAGAATAGCCCAGATAGATAAGCGCCACAAAATAAAGTAGCAGTTGACGCAATAATTACGGCATGTGCGACACATGTCGCAATTATTGCGTCAACTGCTACTTTTCGTGGCGCTTGTCTACCTGGGAGAGCGCTCTGTTCTAGCTTACTCTGAAAACATACAGACTTCATGAGAGAGTACTCGTAAGATATGTGTATGACAAACAAGTACTGTTATCTGTCAGATGTAAGAGAACTCTGTACAGGGGGGGGGGGGGGGGGGGAAGACGATGTAAGAACTATCACAGGTGTACCTAAAATAAAAAATTACGATTACTAATTCGCATTATTGGCGTCTATAGTAATTAACAAGACAATAATGTTTCAATCAATTTATTGAATCGAGAAAAATAAAGACCGATTTGGAAATGACATTTTCAGAACAATTTCAAAATATGTCAAAACTTTTTGCTTAACATGATGCATATTATAGTTTCCATATCCCATTTTTTTTTCGTACATGACAGTGTCATCGTCTAAAACATAATTATTACTATTAAAGGTGCTTCCAGTATTTTTTTTTTTACTTCCATTTCAATTGCTCACATACATGAGTATCAAGCGTAAGCCATACGGATGGGAGCAAGTCTTATGGAACTCAAAGCAGAAAAAAAAATACCCGTGAAAGGAAGAGTATGTAAATTAACAGAACGATATATAAAAGACCGCATCTGCGTCGAAACTTAGAGGTGTATCGCTGTACGCGATATGCAAATCGCCGAAACGCGACTCACGCAGATGCAAGTAAAAATATTTCCTTCTGCCGTCGAATTGTAACGCCTTTATAGTCAGTTCGAGAACTGAACTACAAATATTACACGAGCGTCACAAAAATTGTCATAACATTGTTTACGAACAAAATACAACGTGAAAATTTAGTCAATATGAACAGAAAAGTTTGTAACAGTAATAAAGTTGAAGAGAGCGAAGAATAAGAGAAAAACTAGTAACATTAAGTATGAAATCGCAGGTCCAAAATGTTTCTTCCGGCATAGTGACCTCTGTTAATTGTCTTCCGCTAGGGTGTTAATCTTAGCGTTTATAGCTATGAGTTGGGCCAAGAACGATGTATCGGCCATAACTACAGCTAGAGCAGTCAACAGACTCTCCATGTTGTCGCGGGGCAGGCCCAGTTGGCGAGCGCACTCGGCGATTACTGCAAAATCCTCATCACTGAGGACGATCTAAAATTTGAAGAGAACATTTGTTTAAAAATGTGATTCAGAAAATCGTTGATAGCAACCGAATCGGATGCGGAGTTATCCGAGACTCTCACCTTCGATGAAGTGCGGAATTTGTTAAAAGGCATTTTGACTCGTGTTTTTCCTTTGCTTGTTTGATAAAAAATCGTAAAGGTTTGTCCATTGTTGACGTCGAGTACAACAGGAAAATATATGCCCGATATTACATGGCCCTTCGTGTCCCTAGCGAGTAGGCTCCTGAAGTTGTAAACTATGTTTCTCCGTTCCGTCACGTCAATGGCAGTTAAATACGGCCGTGCAATATAAATAAGAGCGACTTGCGTACGCTCCAAGGCACCAGGGCGATTTTCTCTTTCGTGCCACTCGACGTAGTCCGAATCTTGTGCGCACAGAGAATAATTGTACTCTTTCTTGCAATTTGGCTCGTCAGATTGCGTGAACCATCCGGTATGGGGATATGACTTGTCGGTCATAACTGTGATAACACGAGCTACGTGATATCCGGGATCCAAGAGCAAAACTCCTCGACGTCCGTTGATATCAATCTTTAGGCAAACGAGTACATGCTCCTTTTCGCCACTGTCCGCTGCAGGTGGTCCGCCAACGTAACCGGCAATGTCACCGATTGTCTGCAAATAAACAAACGGATAATTTTGATTTTCTTCAAAACATTTTTTTTCCTCTCGAATAACGTAATATTACTTATAATATTTTTACATATTTTTTAATATTACTTATACATTTGTAGAATGCAATATTTATATTTACCTCTTCACACGATACTAAATAGAGGCCACTAGAAATGCCTGGAAATCTTTCGTTTAGCTTATTCAGGCGATGCATCAGCTCGAATCCGAGACCCACGCATGTGTGATGCTTATGAGTGATAAGTGGTTGGTAATTTTTGTAGAATCGCTCCACCATAGGTTCATTACTTTCCTTAAAATCCTTGTAGAATCTGCGTGAAAAAAAGAAAAAATCCAACAGTTAACGCAAAATCCAATTTCCAAAAATTCATTAAAACATTATTGTCGTTTCGAAACGTAAGTATAATCGTATTGAATTTGAAAAAATATTGTTAGCTCGTTGTTCAAGCGAGTATGACGTACCTCAGAAAGTTTCCAACCGTATCATAGCGATGCTCGCGCAGCAAGCGCTGAGTCTCCAGCTCAACACTACCGGCAAGTTCTTCATACTGTTCGACAGTATCGACGATCAAGGCTGGCGATTCATAGTGAGCCCACACCGGCAGGGGCAGCGGCACACCCCTGATCCAGGGACCGCGTGCCTGGCCCTGTGGCTGACACCATATCTCTGCCGTCTCGAGTCAACTTGGCCATTCGCTGCCCCAGCGGCCAACCGTTGGCATGTATCCACTCTCATCCCTGTAGCTGCTTATCGGCTCCACAGGGCTCTCTGCGTTCTTTAAACTCTTCTCTCGCTCTATAAATACCAATTATATTATTATTATTATTTCAATTTGCAGAAAGTAAGTGTACAGCTTGTAAAAATTCTGCATCGAGATAAATAAATTTGCACTACGTCTTCACGTGAACATGTGCGCATCTAACATGTTCTTAAACCGTTTTATCGAATCCGAATTGACTATCACTGCAGGTAGTGCGTTCCGATAATTTATTTCTTTCACTTCATTCACAATTTCAAATTTTATATGGGTTTAATATAGGATTAATTGATGAGAGATAAAATTATGAAGTTGTATTTTCTCAAAAATGACTTGGACAACACCGATTTCCGAAGTTTCACAAAGTTGTTGACAACAAAAGCAAATTCAAAATAAGGTATTGATATAAATAAGGAATTGCAGCCTTGGCAATTTGTTAGATTTTTTATTAGGCCATTCTTTTATATTTATATATATTTGATGTTTTCTTAGAAAAAAAATGTAGTCGGTATTGTATATTCAAATGCTAAATGCCTCGTGTTTTCGGTTCACAACTTTGAGTTCTGTGTAAAGGAGTTACTCCGTCAATAAAATTAAAATCAATAAAAAAATTTCGACATTTTTCGAGGTTATGTCGATCTTGTCCTTCTCACTGAAATTGGATCGCGAACGAGTCATCGCAGCGATTCATGCATAAAAAATTTACGATCGATCGAATTTGAGAACGGAAATACGATAAATGATGTACAGAAAAATATATTTTCGTGCAGGCTACAGTTTTATTTTCTGATACATCGCTAAACAATGAAATTTTTCTTTGTGCGGGACAGTCAAATTTTTATTTAAGTCATGGAAAATGAGCTTTCGTGTACCGAAAAACCTATTGATAATTCCTGACAAATCCATTCATCAATAGGATTGAAATACGTGACCGAGAGAGTAGCGGAGACTTTCCAGAAAATGATCGAAAGTAATAGTAAATACGGATCGCGAGCAATATGGCGCGAGTGAGCGTCTGGTCAATCAATGAACGACCGAGTCCGTGTAATGCCACGTGTTCATTTCCGTTCACCAACGACAGTTAATGTTTGCGAAACGGCTTCCCAAACAAGGAAACGTATAATTATTATCGGCATGCGATGATACTTATTGTGATCCGAGCATCCTGTTTTCTGCATTTCGCAATATAATAATTTTCGTAGCCCGTGACGCAGCGATGGAAAGGTTACTGCGCACCGACTCGCCTGTCTCCCGACATTCGCGACAACAACAATCTCCATTTTACCATCGCAATTTCAGCTAATTTGCATCCGGAGTTACGATTATCGTAGGAAATAAAATGCATTTCGTCAAGTACTCGATGCTTCAGCGTTCGGCAAGCTCTACATTTAATGTATCGATAAGAAAAAAAAAAAATATGTCGCACGAGTGTCGCATCATATTCCGCAATATGTAGGTCGTCGGTGGGAAAAGGCTAACAGGGGTGGCATGCGATTTTCGGGACAATACGCGTCGAACTCCGTATTAAAAGCTAGACCTTATTGGTAATAATCGTTTACATTAAATTGTTTAAAAAATAACAGTTCTTACCCATACAATGAGCGCACCAAACAGATAAGAACTTTCTCTTCTCGAAACCTTATGAGAATTCACGTGTCCGAAGTCCGAGCAGAACTAAGGCATCGGTACATGCGCAAAGAATATATACTGTGGCTATGACCTCTCCCCCAGCTACGTCACAGTCCACACTCTACAGTCGTCACTAGCCTTGACGCCAGTGAGGGGCACGGGATTTTGTATGTGTAGGTGCATACATACAAATTGATACCTGGAAATGTGTAGGTGTAAGGCTATCTCGAAGTAGGATTTCGAGGGATAAACGCCCGATAGGTACGAACGTTTCATAGGGCGCGGGTTCGTTGATTTGACATATTGCAATTTGTTTTAGTGGCTGTGAGTCACAGCCCTAGGCCCGACTCACACAGTCACGGTATGTTTCATTCCATTTCCAGCAAGCTATATAACTAATGGGCTGCACCAGATCGTGTGACCAATGCCAGAAGGGCGTATCTTTCCTGCGTCTGGAGTATATAATCCCAATTGATTTTAGGCATGCGATATATTCCGATATTGTTTATTTTAGGAATTCGTATATCTTTCAGGCGGATGAAAGGTCACAAGGATGTATCTGTGTGTGGACACAAGCTATACGCGCCTAACATGGAATTAGAGCAGAGCGATGGTACAAAGTAATTAAACATATGCATACAATTTCTGGGTACTATTATAATACTGCTTTCGTATCAGTTTTGATGTTGACAATACCCTGTAATAAACAACTATTCCTCAAACTTTCGAAAATATACCTTTTGGCGTTTTCATGAAAGGTATACGCGAATCGGTCGCCTTGTCCTAATCTGCAAGGTCAAAGTTAGGACAGTGTATCGATTGTCGAAAGTGTCCTTATTTCTTGGCTTACGAAACGGTTCTCGAAAGACAATGAGGTCACGGCGTTAAAGAGAATTTAACAATACCATTTATCGGTACTTCACATACAAAGCAACCGTCCTGGACGATTTGTGAAGATGCCAGAAAAGGGATAATCTCTCGAAACGACGATTTTCGAGGGCTTTGGGCTCGCCGTATGGCTCAGGAATTCGGGCTGGAGAGGTAGTTTGAGAACCGCATGTATAGCACTTTCTATGTAGACTGTAAAGCCCCCCCACTTATTACACCGGCATAAAGAAAAGTGGCTTTATTCACAGCGACTTGCCAATAGTGGATATATGACAAAACTTTTCCTCGAACACCATCGATATATCATTGGAAAATCGTCGTTACGAGAAAAATGAAAGTTTCTACTGTAGACTGTAAAGTCCAGTCTCGTAGACAGATATCGCATGTGACTGATTACGGTATCTCGTCGTGACGTGCGAAGCGTGCGGTTCGTACATTTTATATATGTTTATTGGACATACACAGATGCCCGTTCGAAGTAAACACAAAAAATCTTCCTATGACGACATCTTCGATACCAGTTCCGGGAAGCAAACGCGTCGGGGAAACAATCGACCCACCATTTCGATGTATAGTGTGGGAATTTCTGATGACTCATCATTACCATTAGTCACGTGGAATAACACGTGGTTTGTTATGGACTGTCGAGATAAGCTGAACTTTAGCTGCGATACAAACAAACTTATGCAACGCCTTGTTTACGTTAAATTATAACTGTAGCATTTCGAATTTGTAACGTTACATATACAAGGGGTAAGATTTTGTTATTCCTTTACGTCTGGTCGATCAATATAATGTTACATAACCAAATCCAAGCGTTATGTATCGCCACGTGCTTATCGAGGCTGTATTAGAATTCTGACAACTGTCTGCTGCTTAGGAATTATGATAGTCCAGACGACCGCATGGAATTCGAGCGAGAATTTTCAAAAAATTTATAATCGCCTAAAATCTCGAAACGGGCTTCAATCCTCATGAAAATGGCACTGCACATAGCGATGCAATCACTCTACTAGTGTACCCAAATTTTAACTGGCTGTCTCAAGTCGTTTCCGAGTTATAGCCGTTTCAAACGATGCAAGCTGTCACACACACACACACACATATACATACGTACATACACACATATGCATACTCACTACATGCACACACATACATCCGAACGCCAGCTAAAGATCGCATTTCTCGACCTTTTAGACTATTTTAAGTACTCTGACATTAAAATCGTGATTATTTTTTTTTACGAAAACACAGCTTCTTCTATAAAGCAAAATGATATAATAACTGTTTAATTTTCATAATTTTCCCAATAGAATATTGCTGAAGGGAAAAATACTATTCGCGCGCAAAAATACTACAAAGTACTACAAGCAAAATTTAGACATTGTCGCTGTAATACAATATTCGTGGCAACTTATAGCGTTTTTGCCCTCATGAGAATTCCAGTTTATATTTTTTAATCTTTTGTTTACATTCGAGAGAGCAGTGCACCTCGTATCTATAAAGAGTGCGCTTTAAAAATCTGTAACAAAGAACCAAAATGGCTTCATCAGTTTTTTAACACGTTATACTGTGGACGTATGATATGTTCATATCATTGTTTATTTTCGTTATGCTTCTTATCGACATATCGCTAATGAAACAGTGATAATAATAATAGCACGATAGCGAAAGTCAGCAGAGGTGAATTCGAACTGCGCCTAATGTATTGCACATACAAGGAAGAAGGATGAGAAAAGAAAAAGAAAAACTGCTCGAAAAATTCTAATCAGTCTGTCCGGAACTTTCAAGTTTAAAGTCACTAAAATTGTAACAACGTTTAGGCAGCTGTGGCTTTTGACAATACGTGCAAATTCTACAGCAATCACAGATGGAACTTTTGCAGGCGGTGATTAGCGAAGCTTAAGAAGCGGGCGGAAACGAACCGGAAATACGCTACTTCCGGTTTGGAAAATCTCATTCCTCGACCGGAAGTGACGTCATACGGGAAAACGTCACTTCCAGATTGGAAAATCTAATTTTTTGGTAGGAAGTGACGTCATATGGAAAACGTCACTTCCGGTTTAGAAAATCTCTTTTTTTTACCGAAAGTTAAATCATACCGGGAATACGTAACTTCCGGTCGAAAAATGAGACTTCCAAACCGGAAGTGATGTATTTCCGATAATTGGACAAATTTCACCAAACGGAACGGTGCACATCAGCGTCGTGGAGAGCGGGAGAACTAATGCCAGAGCCTTCATGAGAACCGGCCTTAAATTTCCTCCATTGTGCATCTCTCGGCAGTAAAAAAGTCGTACTCCAGTTGTGATTTCAGTCATGGCGCTCCTTGACGTGTGTGGCATTAACTCAATTGTCAATTTTAATTCTCCCCAAGTCAAGGATGATCTCCAAAACGAAATCGAGACTTACAGTCGCAATTTTTCTAACAATCTAAATTTAGCTGTGCAGCCTGCATTTCACGTGAGTACTTGTAATCCGCAAATCACCGTGTACCGGCAGACACTTCGACCGAATTTGCAAACTCACTCTCCGAATTGTTGTCGATCATCGGATATTTCGCAGCGTTATCGTAGTTCAATTTACTTTATTCAATTGTCTAGTCTGCTCCAATTTTGCGGTCACTTGAATATCACATCAGTAAAAGCCTTATAATAATTGTTCAATATACATTTGCATAGAAAGTCGTTTCACAACATTGTGTATTTTGACCGTCTTTATCACTATAACTTTTTTGTTAACGAAGCTTTGATTCAGTCTGTGCCTCTGTGAGGTCGAGAATCAATTCTTCAAATTGCGGACTTTGGGAAATGATGCTTTAAAACTGTGTGCTCAAAATTGAACTAAGACGATTTTGGAGGTTATAAATGTTGGGCTTGCAAGCGCACGTTTACTTGTTCGCGTACAAATGATTCGCTGGTGCAAGTTGCATTGGTTAGAGTTATATTCCAAGAAACAATATCTACCAAACGTAACTTTGAGGTAACTTGAAGTTTGAAGTATTGTGAGAGAAATTCTATTGAACTATGCACGTACGATATTGATTATTAAGAAAGATAAATCAGCTGGATTGAAATTTTATCCGTCCTTAGACAATGAGAAGAAAAAAAATTGAATAATTAGAAAGACAAACATGATTTTGGAGTTTATAAATGTTGTGCCTGCAGGCAGTTTATTAGTTGACATACAAATGAGCTCACAACATCGCTGGTTTCAGTTACATTGTTTAGACTTATTTTTTGAGAAACAATATCCATCGAAAGTAACTTTAATGTAATGTCAGAGAAATTATATTAAACCATGCATGTTTAATGTTGTTTATTAAGAATCGGAAGGGTAAGAATCGGAAGAGGCCCACAAACTTTTATTTCATATATCAAAGACCAGTCGGACCCAGATCCATTGATGCTTGAACTGTAAAGATGAATCAGCCGTGTTAAATCTTTATCTATCCTTAAAAAATAAGAAAAAAAAATTTAATAGTTAGAAGAAAGATTAATAACTGGTAATGATGTTAATCCAAAGAGATTTGAAAAGCTTTGAATTTAGAAGAATGAAGATGATTTAACAATTTTTTTTTAAAGCCACAAGATAACGGTTCAAAAAGCTGAAATTCGATTCTCGACTTTGATGAAAATTCTTTTTTACAGACCGGAGATAATCTCATAGATGACAATGGCAGGAGTATGAAACTAAAATTCGATCATGGAACGACGACGCTTGGTTTCCGATATAAAGGTGGCGTAGTGCTAGCCGTGGATTCGCGAGCTACCGGTGGCCAGTTCATTGGTAAGAAACATCGCGAAATTTAATTTTGCTAAACTATGGAAAAAGAAATCCCATTGAATTTACAGATGTTTACCCGACACCAGTTCCGATCTGTTTAACGCAACTGCTTATACTTTCAGGGTCTCAAAGTATGAAGAAAATCGTCGAAATAAACGATTACCTCCTGGGAACTCTTGCGGGAGGTGCCGCCGATTGCGTGTACTGGGATCGGGTTTTGGCCAAGCAGTGTCGCATGTACGAGCTGCGAAACAGAGAGCGTATCTCTGTAGCGGCTGCTAGCAAGCTCATGTCCAACATGGTCTACAATTACAAGGGAATGGGCCTGTCTATGGGTAAGGGGACTAGTGGCTTCGAGATTCGACGAGATTTGAGGGGATTGACGTTAAATGTAATTTAATTGTTCGAAGGAATGATGATTGCTGGATGGGACAAGCGGGGACCAGGACTGTACTATGTCGATTCCGAAGGCACACGGACCCCAGGAAAAGTCTTCAGCGTTGGTTCCGGATCAGTTTTCGCCTTCGGAGTTTTGGACTCTGGATATCATTGGGATCTTAAGGACGAGGAAGCTTACGAGCTTGGTCGGCGGGCAATCTATCATGCCACTCATAGGGATGCCTACTCGGGTGGTATAGTTAGAGGTACGAGTGTTGGCGAAGGGATGCGTTTGCGCATCGTTTTTAAAACGACGACATTAAGGCCTTACGCCACAGTAAACGGGTAAAAACGCATACATATTTCGTGATTTTTTTCTCGGTACATATACACTTTGTCAATTTAATTTTTTAAGGGTAGAAGGAGGATATATTAATGAACGTTTAGGAATTTCTTCATTCAATTTTATTTTTATTATGTATTTTTTTTTATCGTCGGCGTAAACAATTTTTTTAAAGTTTCTTTGCGATGTTTAAAATTTTTTATTGTTTCTTAACGAATGATATATAACGCGGTCTTTGAGGGTAGGGGGGGGGGGGGGGGGGGCAAATAAATTAATTAAAAAATTTGCAAAATGGCGGCCATTTGAAAAAGGCGATTTTTATCAATTTTTCAACACTTTAATCAATTTGTTTTATTTTTTTAAATATGAAACCGATAGGGGCCAAAGAATGTTCATAACAATCCATCGAGCCATTTATGCGATGGCGGGAACAGCGATATTGAAAATCACTTTTTGAGAAAAACCTGTTCAAAGTTCGGCCGCGCAGTTGCTCGAGAACTCTGCCACTGTTCACCGAACCGTCTCTAACTTTTGTAATTTGTTGAATTCCGATATAAAAATTTAACAGAATATTCTTGACACTATAAACTATTTTCAAATAATCGAAATTTCACTGTGACGTAAACCCTTAAATCTAGAACACCATACAGATTTTTCCTCCTCTTCAAAATTCGATCTGGCTTCCCATTGTAATATTACATTACCATGAATTTTATTTTATTCACAGTGTACCACATGAAGTCAACCGGATGGGTCCACATTTCCGATGAAGATTGCAAAGACCTCCATTACGCCTATGAAGATCAAAAGCGCCAAATCGCTGGAGAGTAAAAAAAACAATGCTCTGGAGTATTATACATTAAGATTTTCTCGGTTTGTTAAATTCCACTTCACTTAACGATGATTCTTTATCTCTTTTGTACATTCTGAGTGACCGAACTACTTGCGAAATAAATGGGCTCTGAATATAAAATGTCGATATTTAATACCTCTCAGCATTTGACCTACTGACGCCTTCGTAAACACTAGAGTTTACGAAGGCGAAAAAGAAAAAAAAATCCTTGACCTAAATTGCTGAATGAAACAGTGTCAAATATCTTTTGGTTTTTATCGAATTTACATCTTTATTAAACAAATACAGTTGACGTCTTAATAATATTTATATGTCGCTTAGGTGATTTACTATTTATTTTCTAGCCTGTGCAAACTTTATATGCGTGTGTGTTTGTTCTACTGTTGCGTATTTATTTATTACACGATTTTCATTATTTTATTTGTTATTTGTTATTTTATTTCTTTTTTTTATCGGAAAGGAACAAGGTAATTTGACATATGTGTGCGTCACGGACGAATAATTTTGAGTAACTCAGCGTGTCACAATTAAATTAGAGTTCACGGGTGATATCCCGTTTAGCCATGTTATTAATCAAAACACATTAGCATTCATTTATATCGTTATTCATTATGTTATGTTAGTTTTTTTTTTCTTAAATTTACGATTATCGATAAGTCTTATTCACTATGAAACGATTCATTTGTGACGGAATACAATATTTTTAGTTTTTTTTTTCATCTCCTCATAACCCGGCCGATTACATACCAAAATCGTGAATACTTGATCATCGCTAACATGAAACTCTAAACACATCATCCAATTGTCAACAATTGACACATATACATGATAGTAAAAGTCGCTTTCGAAGAGTCATTATTATGATTTACAATTTTTTTTTTCTCCCAATGTTGTCCTTGTCCTGTTCTCATTTTCACTTAGGTCATTATTTTTTCAGTTTGTTTTTATCTTTCGAAAACTTGAAATGTTTACTGGAAAGCGGCTAAAGGCTGGTTATCCAGTTGATAATGAATTCATATTAACGTCAACACATGATTATAATTTTACGTTTCACAAGACTTACGATTCAAATAGATTAAGTTATACAGTTGATAATTCATCATGTAACATGTTGGTTTTTTTTTTGTAAGCCAGAAAGCTCACCGATTAATACCCCCTATTTGAAAAAGAGATTTGCTGAGATTCCCGTTGCTCCCTCTATTCGTTTCGCACAAATCAGTTAACGTGTAATCAAGGAGACTCGAGCTATGCGAGTCAGTCAAATCGGCGAGGTGCGTTTAAAAAATTTGTTCTGCGAGTCTCCTCGGTACATACAACATTAATACAATCATTTTTTAAAGCTCTCGAATGTCTGCGACATGCGCAAAATTAATAACAATTAATTTGTGAAACTTTATCTTTATATTTATATGATTAGGTGTCTTTAGTGCGCCAATACGATACGTTTGATATATCGAATCTAACGCCCTAGCCAATCACATCGACGGAAAAGTGGTCATTTCAATAGTTTCATAATACATTTATCTCTCTAAACAGACAGTAGCATTTGTAATCATCGATAAATCGCAGTGAAACTATTTAAATTAATACTCCGTGCCGCATCTAAATAACGTTAATTTTTCACATATACATTATTATTATTAACAGCCGTGGTAGCGTCTCGCGACAAAAACATTCATAGGCTGTAAATAATTTTTTTCGCACGTCGGACACATTATTTTTTGTAAATTAATCTTATTAATGTTGATTGCTCCATAGAAACTTCCATAAAGAAATTTTCCAATTTAACCTGCTGAATTGATGAACTTGCATTGCTCAGATCTCCTTAAGGATCTGCGTATCTACTATACGATCTCGACATGGATGGGATAGGTAATCATCGTGTCGACCGTCGTTCATTTTTTCCAGCCCCGTAACGAATCCGCGTAAGGATAATGTATGTACGTGTGTATGTGTGGCGGGCGCAAATATGCATATGGCATTTTCACATACGCGTATGTTTGATGTACATATAGCAGCCCGAAAAATATGACATTTCGATACAAATTCATATTTATATCATTCGCAAACAGCATTATATATATATACATAGAATTGTGTATATATATGTAGTAATATATATAGTATAATCTAGACGGTTTTTTTCTTGTCTATAGTCTTTTTCCATGATTACTTGCTTAAGTACAGTTGTTTTTTTTTTATTGGTGTAGACACCTATGTAGATTATTTTACGGCATTCCTTTTTCAACAATAATTAATCTTTCTTTAGCTTTATTTATTTTTATTTTCCATCGGGCAATCGAAACCCGTACACCGCACAAATTACAATCACATTGGGATATTAATCTTGTGGAGACCAATTAGTACTTGCGGACTGTGAATTTTTCAGCTAGGGTTTTTCTCTTGTTACTCAATTACGATCATGCAATTTTACAGGTATTTTTTTTTTCTTTTTTTTTTACTCGTCTCAACAACTGAGAGATTATCTAGTGCAATTAGTTGAGTTTCAAATTATATCTTGATCAATTTTCTTTTTACATTTTCAAGATTGGGAAAAAATAAAAATAACAGTTTAACGAAATACTTTTGGTTTACAACATTCTGTTCGACTGCGGTAAAAAGGTAAGAAATTGATAATCCGTTGAGTCGTGAAAAACTTTTTTTTGCGGATTATTTTTTTTCTGTAAAAGATTGAAACAAGTTACAGTGCGGTAAAAAAAAGAAATAACATCGATGGAGACACGATTGCAAAGTTGATACTCTTGAACAAACATGATAACACTACATATTTTTTTAAATCTTAGTTAACTGTGTTAACGAAGGCAGATCGCGAGGTTGTTTTTAATGACTCTATGAAATTGTGCAAATATCCTTGCTCTATCACCTTGAATAAGTGCATACATCACTTGTCTGTCATGAAGTATTGGTATTGTTCGATTGAATGGCAATATTCTTTGGAAAAAAAACCGTTCAAATATATTCAAACAAACGAAAAAAATTGGTGGCCAAAAATTTGTGGTAATTGCTACACGATTAATAAATTGGCCAATTAAAATTGTACGCATGGAGACGAAAAAAATTATTGCTCGCGCGATATAGCTGCATAATATTGTTTTCCTTTTTTTTTTCATTTCGAGTAGGTAAAAAAATAAGCTCGAATAATAAATTAAGCAATTAAAAAAATCTCGAGTAAAGGACTTCTGTAAAAATAAGAGATTTGCTGACGGCACATTGCAGACATCCCTACAAAAAGCTATGAATGAACCGAGAAGCATCACATTAGAAGATCATTGTTTCGTGTTATTTATAACGTCAATTAAAACTGTAGCTTGTGGTTTTTTTTTTGTTTTTCATAAAAATGATATGATATGCACATTGGAAAAATAAGTTATCTCATATTTTCTATGAATATAGATATTCGTACACAAATCATTAGAACTACGTGTCCTACCGATCGTGATAGTTATAAGTACATACCGTGTATATAATTCGACCTTTCTTATATATCCGTAACCGTTCGTGGACCACGATGTTTCTACTCTCCCGGTACCTTTTTTTGTTCGTTACGAGTAAATACTACAAAAATTCAGACATTTTTAGTTTTTTTTTTTCTTTCTTTTTTCGAGCAGGACGTTACGACAACTTGCTTTAGAACCTTCGATACGAGTTTAAACAATGAAATCCTTGGATCTTCAAAAAATAGAGATCAAAATTGACGATGAAAATCGAAGTAAGTGAAATTCATTTAATGGACGAATTAATTAAATTAGCTGCGCAAAACTATCAACACTTACGTAATTGATATAAAAACGAATAAATCGATTATAAAAACCCAACGATGCGTTAAAAGTGCGAGCAGGTCGTAGGCCTGAAAGTCGATAACAAAATTTAGCGACTATTATAAATTTTAAAAAATTCAATTTTTACCGTTCGACTAGACACGGTACAATAATTCAAAGTTTACAATTGGTGACACGACGATGAAAATGAAGACAAAGTGTAGCGAATTGGATGGAAAATAATTTTAAAAAAGAGATTAACCCTTCACGTAAGGAATCTATGGAGAACCTAGAGTTGACCGCAATTTTCAAATAGCTCGAAAATTAACGAAATGTAATTTAAAAAAATATGGTGAAGCAAAAAAATCAAAGACACCTTGGAGTGTCTTTGATAACACAGAAAACAAGTTGATAACAAACAACTTTACCGTTGTTGCAATAAAAAGGCAACTCGGTTTGCTCTCGGCTAAAATTCTCTCTACGTCAAGGGTTAATATAATCTAATAATACATTTCCAGAAACAATACACCGGCGGGTAGCCGGGTCAGTCGACAATAAATTATTTTCATCGTTCATCGATCTGGGTGTCGGGGGAAACACGTGAAAAACTCATTGGATATAAATATCCAGGCCATTAAGAAAGCGTTTGATTCGAGACATTAACTCTATTGGTTTTCTCAGTAAAACACGGATAGAACAAAAAAAAAAAAAAAAAAAGAAGAAAAACGTTTTCATAAACATGATTCTCATGTATGATCCTTCCGGGTTCCACTGCTCATTATAATCTCCTAAACATGTAACGCGTTTTGTGCTAAATCGTATTCAAAAGAACAACAATATGGAAAACGTAGGTTGTTCGTAAATTCGAACTTTATAATGCCAAGCATTATTTCTCGCATTCTTTATCGAAAAATGAAAACAAAAAAAAAAAACAAAAAACAAATAAAGAACTGTTAAAACCAAGAGATATAAGGATTTCATGCAATTATTCTGTGCACCGCTTTGCCCGTATGGATTGGTGAGTTCCATAAACATACATAAGTACGTACACCTATTTTGTATACAGATCTGTTATAATATACCTCGTCGCAAAACATGATAATATAAAGTATGTAATATGGCTCAAATCAATTGAAGACGAGTATATATATAATTAAGGTATATGAGTATCCTAGATTCAAGCAATCAGTACTACGATCCAGATGTTTTAGATAACAGCCGTAAAACTGTGTGTATTATTAGCTGGATTCTCGCGTATCTTTTACTTGTGTACATGTGGCAAAAGTTCAAAGCTCGTTAAAAGATATTGTAATGTTATGCTGAAGGTCACGTAAAAAAAAAAAAAAAATTAAAGTAACACGAAGGGTAGATTATTTGTTAAAACACAGTTGGAAGCTGAGTTCATTGCCGTCCAATTCTATAATCCGCTCGATCGATCCGGGCTAAGGCCCATCACGCAGGTCTTTCACCCGGGCGTTCGTTAATGCACATTAACCCCGTAACAGTCTTTCACATAGGCGTCGGTCAGTGCATGCTGCTTCCACGACAGACTTTCACTGGGCAGTCATTTAAGGCGATGTGATATCTCGGCCGCGGGCTGATTTGCGCTCAGTGGGCAATAAAAGCTGCGATTAATTTTTATCCAAGGGTGCTAAACTTTAATGGAGAAGACCGAATTATCAGCGTCCGCTCAACTGTAAGATGAAGACGATAATAATTTGCGCACAGGCCACGATGTCGAAGACCCTTGATGAAAGCGCATTACAGTTTTTGTTACCGACTGGGTCAGTTTCACATGGCCTTAAAACCTATTAGTCTCGCGACAGTCTTTCACATGGCCGTCGGTCAATGGTTGTTAAACAGTCTTTCGCTCAATCAACGGTTAATGTGCGTTAAATCCGCAGCGGTCTTTCGTCTACCCATCGATTAAGCCGCGCTCAATTGAAGTTTGGACAAGATTTCTGCAATAACCGAGCGTCTACTGTAAACACGAAATGTGGTTGTGCACACTACGTCTTATAAGTTACAAGACCAGCCGCACCGGCTCCCAAACCCCGTATAACGAAAGCATCGGTAAGTAATTGTATGCCTATAATAAAATAATAATCCCTTGATCGTTAGATAAAAATGCGATAGTTATTATTGGTCGCCGAACTACGGTACGAAGCGACGTACCGTGCGGCTTGAATGCGCACGGGCATTCGGCACCACTCGATGTCGCTGTGCTCGCGACATCGGCAGTTCGGTTTCCAATATTAATATTTGAAAAATTTGTTTCATGCGATTGACAATAAATGCGATAAGAATAATTATTTTGTTCAATTTGTTCGATTTTTTTTTATAAAGTCTACATTTACCAATAATGGATACTCAGTGTTGGTAGAAATAGTTTTTTTTTTTGTTTTTTTTCTTTAACGTAGACGCATTTTTTTTCACCTGGTGCTCAAACCGAGTACTAAGGACTAAACTCTATCAGTGTGTGTATGTGTTAGGACTAAAGTTCCATCTATTAGGACGGATACCAGTATGACGGCGGCTAATTCCACTGACCCAATTTTTTCCTCTCTTTTATGCTTAAACAACGACCGAAAAAAAAGATATACGGGGGTCGGAACTCGTCTACGAAAGACTAAATTTTTTTTTAAATCAAAATCTCTAATGGTTAAATGAATAGTCTGACGGGTATGGAAAGAGATCAAGCCGATTTCATCTCTCAGCACCGTCCGAGCGTTCGCGCTTCGGCGGTCCTTAATATTGCAAAGCTCCATGAGACCAAAAAAAAAAATGATTTCATGACGAATTATTAGTTTTTCTTTTTTTTTTTCTTCTCGAGAATAGTGCAATTCTCGTTCAGTACTTCTCTTAATACCAGATTAAGAAAAAAGATTTAGTCCCCAAAGAAAATTCGAAGAAAAAGATTATTAAACATCGCGATGATCCCATTCGAGATCATGGGGCGCGTTGTGACGTCCGTGATGCCGGGCGTTCGGTACCTCGCACTCGTTCTCGCAGTCCGTAGTGTCGAGGTCGTCATCTCTGAAGGAGTCGTCCTCAGAATCCGAACTTCCGGAATCATCGATATCCTCCTCTCTCTGAGCCTGACGACTGGGGTCGTTTTCCGACAGTCTATCCATAGGATTGACCGTTATGGCGAGGGCCGAATCGTCCCATGCCATTTCGGTTTCGGCTGCGAGCTCGTCGCCAGCGGTGCGGCGCTGTTTCGCGGCGCCTCTGACCCGCACCGCCCCGACGACCCCCATGAGCAGGAGGAACCCGATGCAAGCCACCGCGACGATGGTGATCGCGTGGCTTCCGCCTGCGCTACCGATGCTTCGTCCGCCTTCTCGTAGGGCGGTCGTCGCGTACTCCTCCGGTAGATCGGCATGATGCGGCGATAGCTGCGCGTGTCCGGGAATCGGTTCGAGGATCTTCGCCATCGGCGGATCGTCGGACGACCATCGCGGACTGAGCGTTGGTTTCTCTTTCGGATGAATAACAGCGAGTGTCTGGATGTACTCGTTGCTGGCGAATCGTCCGCTCAGCTCCGAGCAGGTCAGCTTGAAGACCCGATCGAGATAGTAAGCCGGCTTGCGATTGGTGTACATTATCAGTCGTATCAATTGTTGATAATTGTACGGGGTGTCGGCGCCGGATAGAACGACACCGTCGCGATCAACGCGTGCGGTTATCGAAACGAACTGCCGAAGCGCGTCGCCCGGCAAGCCTAAGCTCTCGTGATCGGGGTTCAAGCTGGGATAGACGCTTACGGCGCAAGCGTCCAATCTCGCTGCCGAGCCCGCGGTCACTTTAGCGTCCGGGAAGACCCTGACTCCCAGACGGAAATCAGCGTATTCCCGAGCTACGAAACCTGTGCCGTTGACCGTTATGCCGGGACGCGGAGGTGGCAAGACCGTGACATAAGATTGCACGGAAGGAGCGGCGAGAGGTCTGGTCGAGCTGCCTTCGCAGAGTATCGTGGTGTCGAGACGGAAGTTGCGTCTGCCCGGAGTTGGGAAACGGCGAGTGTTCGAGTAGCCGATGCGGCGCAGGAGGGTCTCGACGTTCGTGTGATTATCGCCGTCGATACGCACTTCGGTCATGTCCGAGTTGGTCAGAAGTTGAGTGCCGGGCTGCAAGAGGTCCATCGGCGGTACGTGAATGCCTTCTTGGCAGCGTCGAAGGCACGTCAGAACGTCGGGCTTCTCGTTGCGACCGACCAGGACGGAGAGGCCAGCGAGATAACCGCGGAAATGATGCTTCGTTTTGTTATCGGAGCCTTGCCAACACGCGCCGACGACGAGGGTCGTGTTAATGCCTTTGGCCGGATGCAGAGGCCAATCGTCGATAACTTCAGGATTCTTTTCGTCGGTGCGCCACTCCTCGCCGTCGATGTACAAACTCACGTGCGGGAAGTCAACTTGGAGGGCGTAGTGGTGCCATTTGTCGTCGCATACCTGACTCAGCTTCCATCGCCACTCGGCCGGACGGAAGATGTTCGGATCGCCCTCGGAAAAGTCACGGCGCAGCAGGAGTATCAGTCGGCAATTTCGGATGAAGAGAGCGTAGTGGTGTCTGTTCATTTCTGCAGAAAAATTCATTATTTTCGACCACGTAGATTTGTGTTTCACGTTATTCTTATCTTTGAAAAAAAAAAGTAAAGTAAAATAACTTGGGCTGAAGGACTCGGGTCGATGGCCCTTTGCCAAGGTGTACAATTATCATTAGCAATAAAACGAGTATAAGAAGGTAACGGTATAAATGTTGAGAATTGGCAATGCATTTTTTTTTTTTTACTGCTACTACTAAAATAACTTACTGTGATCATCAGCAGCACACAGAATATGTTCCTTGACATGGGGATCCTGTCTGGGCCTCGGTCGATGCTTGACCCACACTCCGATGCTGAATTTTTGTGCGAGCGCCGGGTCGAGTGCCTCGCTAGGGACAATGGCGGCCGAGTTTGTTCCGTCGAATTCGAAAATTTCATCTGCCTCTCTGCCCTCGTCGCGGGACAGCGACGCGGTCCAAGCGGCGGTTGGTCCAGGAGTCGGCAACAGGTCGACGCTGTCTCGGGACGCGCCGCAGAGCTTTCGCTGACTTCGAACCCCGTAGGTGTCGCGGTCGCAGCCTTTTCCTATGTGATCCGTCGCCAGGGTCAGAGTCGTTCGGATGTTGCGCAGGACGCAGGGTGCGTCGCAGAGCTCCAGCTTGGCGGAGGGAAGAAGCGGCTGGGATCCAACGCCAGCGGCGTAGTCGACTCTTTCCGGTATCCCGCGCCAGCCTGGTGAGCAAACCCTGTTTACCTTAACGGTTACCATCGCCGGTGCCGATTGTTTCATTCCGCAGTCGTAAGCGACGACGCTGAGGATGTAGTTGTGAGAACGTTCGTAGTCCAATGGTTCGGTGTTTCGTATGGCGCCCTCATTGTCGATGACGAACGGTTGGTCCGCCGTCAGGATCTCGTACTTGCAAACGTCGCCGAATTTCGGGGTGCAATCCCGATCGGAAGCCTCGACTCGCACGACCTCTTCGTACAGACGTCCCTCGTCGACGGTACTGACGTAGGCCGGCTGAAGGAATTGCGGTGCATACTCGTTTACGTCGACCACTGTGATATGGACCGTGGCACTGGAAAATTTCAGAGTCTGGTTAATATAATATGATATAATATAATATAATATAATATAATATAATATAATATAATATAATATAATATAATATAATATAATATAATATAATATAATATAATATAATATAATATAATATAATATAATATAATATAATATAATATAATATAATATAATATAATATAATATAATATAATATAATATAATATAATATAATATAATATAATATAATATAATATAATATAATATAATATAATATAATATAATATAATATAATATAATAATTCGTTATAATCAGAAAGCTCGCGTTACAAAATACAAAATTGATTGATTGATTGATGGTTCATGTTTCAGATTCCGGGATGTTGAGGCAAAGAGCTCGCGCGTCGGATGTGCCGGAGCAGGATTAACTTTTCAGAAGTACACTTTCAGTTTCAATGTACGATATCAATCCGTGCAAAAGTTAGACTGGTGAAACCGCAGTTTTGCAGTGTTTGTGAGTAGTTATTGTACTAGAAGCAAAACTAGTATTTCGCAAAGGTAATAAATCAGTGAACTTTGCCATTCACGTTCGGCACTGAGATGCAAATGGTATCAAATGACATTGTGTACAAACGTGAGGTCGATGACTTATCATCGACGATATTTATTTATTTATTTCGACGGGAAAGAACCCTTTTACAAAAACGGAATAAGTTACAGTCTACTAAATTTGATGTGGAATATTATAATTAGCACTCTACAATTAAAGTTCGAAATATTACTACAGAGTTTTTATTTATAATCCATATTGCACGCAGAAACGAGACGATCGATAGACTCTTTGCCTCTACTGAGAGTACATGAAGTAATAGATTCGTCAGCACATTTATTTGGTGAGACGCTCCTCGGGGTTTTCTATATTCTCTACTTATACAAATGAATCAATAAACCCGGGTTTAACCGTACGGTGGAGACGAACTCCATAACATTTAATGCATCGCGAGCTGAGTATTAGCTCGAAATAGATTAAATTACAGCGAAACCCCTCAATAGTCCGCGAAAGCGACAAAGGGGCCTTCTCGATAGTTCAATTTCAACAGCCAATTGGGTAATGGAGAATCAATGAAAGAAGGGAGAAAATGGGGATGGGGGAACTATTTTAATTTCAGAGTGTCAAGCCTAGAAAACCATATAAGGACCCACATAATAACGTGAAGCACTTAGCTTCTATGGCATGTAATTCCTAAATTACGTCACCTCAACAGACATGCTGACATCTCTTCCTACCGATTTCACCACGAAGAAGATAAAAAATATCTATTCCCGGCGAAGTATTAGCCCAACAAAGACGGGGGTGCAAAAATATGTACAGTCGAAGCTCCCATATGTTACATTGACATACGACCTTTAAGCCCGGGTTTGGCCCTTCATAGCTTACTAGCAGGTGGCTCGGTGGCTTCGGACCTTAGCTATGGACTTTAGAAAACGGAAATTTAGATTTCCGTAGATTCACTGGACACACATCACTGGATCCGCTTTAACAATGTCAACGTCATCTCAGTTATCAAACCGGAAGTTACATATTTTCTGCAGAGGAAGGAGTTTTTTTTACACGACGATAGTGCACAGCGCTGTTGGGCACCGCATTACTGTGCACGACTGACCCATATAGCGCGAAATATTTTGAAATCATTTTAGAAATATTTTCAATTTTTCAAATGTTACGGAATATTTCTAAAATATATGAAGATAATATTTTGTAATATTCCATCAAAATATTCCAACGAAGTATTTGTGAATCATGGTGACAAAATATTTTGAAATATTTTTTATTTCATGTTTCAACGAAATATTTCTACCAATGTTCCGTGTCTATGCGGGTGTACATGCAATTTGGATTGGCGATGCAAACTTTCACATTTCGCTGAAATTTTCAAAAAACATTACTGAAACATTTCAATTTAAGATTTACGAGCGGACAACCAAATATTTTGAAAATGTTTTAAAAACAGTTCACAAATATTTTAAATTTTTCAAATAAATATTATTGAAACCTTTAAAAAAATGTTCAGTGCTATGTGGGGAAACGCACAGAATAGTACCAGATGAGCATAGTAGAGGAATAGTTATCAGGGCTTGAAAAAGGGTCCCGTGGGGAGGGGGGATAATCAGAACCTGGATTCTTGAAAATTGGGATAAACAAGCAAACGAACAACTTTCGAAAATATATATTAGACTTATTCGCGCGTTGAGTAACATACGAGGGTTTCCGCTGTATAATTTTCGAGGGTGAAGTATGATTAAAGTCACTCTCGGGTAACATCCTCGTCAAAATTTGTAATATGGGTCAATGGAACTTCAAGCAAACTTTGGCTAAAGTCTCGTATCGGGGAAATTCTCTTCGAAACTCGGTACTCCAAAGCCGGCTACAGGCCAATTGTGTTTCACCGCTAAATATCGAATTTCCCGAATGTTAACAGACTTTCGGTAACATTCTACTTACTTCTCTGACTGCACGCCTGAACATGCTACAGCGGCGATGTCGAACTTGTAGTTGCGCCTTTTTTCGCAATTGAGAACTCTGAGTGCTCGTAGTTCGGCTGTTCCTTTGTCCTTAAGGATTATATCAAAGGGTGCTTCTCCGTGATGTCGGTTCGCGATGTGAAATGAACACACTTTAGCGCCTAAGGCACGTATTTGGGGCGTAACTTCGACGAGTGTTTCATTCTCTTTGACCAGCCCGTGATATCCACTCTCGAGGCTGTCCAAATCCAGACGCAGGGCTGTAAAAAAAAAAACAACAACAACATCAGGTTTTTTTACGATTTGCCGATGAATATTTCATTATTTTTTTCATCTTTGTCGACGACGAGGCCTCTATGAGGAAATATTCGGTGCGCGTTTCGCTCGTTCTCGTAGGCGAAACTATGCAGCGTGTGTGTCCCGTGGACCCATGGATGCTGTGTTCGTCCGAGACGCTGATTTAATTGGAGGTCGAATCGGAGCTGTCCGCCGCACGAACGCTGCCGTCGGATAATTTGTTTATATTAATGAAACTAAAATATTAATTTCTGGTAATTGTAAAAATAAAAACGGTTGCGATTACAACAGAGTCTTGTATTCTGTAGAATTAACTGCTCATATAACACGAAATATTTTGAAATCATGTTAAAAATATTTTCAATCTTTCAAATCTCACGAAATATTTCTGAAAAATATATGAAAATAATATTTTGAAATATTTTTAATATCATGTTTCACCGAAATATTTCTACCAATGTTCCGTGTTTACGCGGGTGTGTATGTGCAATTTGAATCGGTGATGCAATCGTTGACATTTCGCTGAAATGTTCACAAAACATCTCATCGATACGTTTCCGAAACATTTCAATGTAATATTTGTGAGCGGAGGAAAAAAATATTTTCGGGTTTTAAAAACATTTCACAAATATTTTTTAATATTGATAAAATATTTTCAATATTTCAAAGAACTATTATTGAAAACATAGAAAAATATTTCCTTGCCATGTGGATGAAGGTAGAAATAATCTTATATAATTGCAGTTACATATAACTTTTTTTTTTTACTTCTTTGGAAAAATATTTAGACCCGTTCCAGTCATACGTATAATTCTGTGTAATTTCAATTTTTACGATTATGAGATGTAAATAACTTTGATTCGTTTACACCATTCGGCTGACGGTGGATTCAACGAACGCAAGACAAAAGGCACAAGCTGCCAGTATGATCGTTAAACACATTGCAATCAACATAAATGAAAAAAATGCCAGCTTGGTTATTGAAAGCCATTTGTTCACGAGCTTCTGCGCCTGTAATGCCAGAGATCATTAACATCAATAAAAATGGGTTACGGAGTCGATTTTTTTTCGCATAACTTGAGTGAAAGGGAAAGTTTCAGTACGCGGTGATACGCTCGGGACCTCGGAGCGCAGCGTACCTCTCGCCCGTCGTGTATCATCTCGCCTATCCCCTCCGTATCTCAAACATCGGCACACCATCTATTATTTTTTTAATCCTTTCATACCTGAGCTTTTTTTCCCTTCAGAATTGCAAAGAGTGCTCATCCATTTTTTTTTGTACCACATTATGGGGAAAAATGGGGTAATGGCGATCACCCGAGGGAGAATTCGAATATTTCCGGGGAAAATAAATATTATTTCACTCGGTGGGAAAATGGCGGTTTTGCGCACGCTTCGAAAAACCCCAATTTTTACACCGGGTGAAATAAAATGTTGTACGATACTCGTGCGAATGACGTTTTCTTAACTCGTGTGATTGCAACACTCGCCTCGGGCTCGCACTACAAACGTTTTTCGCACTAGTATCGTAATGTACTTATTTCTCCGTAAGCCAAACATCAGAGGTTCCTCTGTGGTTTAGCTTTTGGAGAAATTGGATCCTCGTAATGTCTACTACGAGATACTTGAATATCTTCGAGTAAAATAAGCGGATTTTTATTTTTTTCATATTAAATAAATAAACATCAACACACCGTCTATTAATTTCTTAGCCCTTTTATGCCTGACCTTTTTTCCTTCAGAATTGCAAAAACCGCTCGTCCTATTTTTCTGTACTACAGTATAGGGAAGAATGCGCTAATGGGGATAACCCTAGGGAGAATTCGAACATTTCCGTGAAAAATTAACTTTTCTCAATACGAGAAAAGTAAATAGAAAAAAATTATAAACATCGGAGGGATAACTCCGATGTTTATAATTTTTTTCAATTTTTTTTTTTTTTTACGTTTCAAGGAAAATGTCTCCAAGAAGATACTTGAATCTCTTCGAGTAAAATAAAGAGCGTGTCATTGTTTTTCACATTGAATCATCGTGTCCATCACTGCCTGCACTGTTAATCGGGTTTACTCTGTTTACGGTCATTAAAAAAAAAAATAGATTCGTGTCGCCAGTAACATGGAGTTTCTTTCTATACTTAGCAACAAGGATATCAATTACTTCGTAACAATGTTATTAAGAAACCAAATTCCATTTAATTTTAATTTGCGAATTAAGTGTACCATCGCTGCTCCCATTATCAAATGACCACTATTACCCCGTTCCTCGCTATCTACGCAAAGCAAAAACTGTTACCGTGACATATATTACCACCGGGCGCGAAAGGGTAATAAAAAAAAACTCGCTCGTAAAGTCGTTTATTTTTCAGCTCTTGAGATTGTTAGCTAACTAAGCGTTTTATAGGGCAAACACTATTGTATACGTTTTTTTGTTTTTTGTTTTTGTTATATCGAAAAAAGAGACAAAGGCAACGCGCGTACATTGATCGCTTTATTTTATTACTTTGAAAAACAAAAACTATTGATCAACATCTGCAAAACTGATAAATTTATCGCAAAAAGCTTTGCCCACCGCTAAGCCGAAACCATTAAATCTGCAGGGATTTCATCATACTGTTTCATATTGTATTGTCGTAAAGTGGTTTTTTTACAGCATTTGACATTGTTAGCTAATTAAGCGGTTTATAGGGCAAGCACTGTTTTATAGGTTTTTTCTTTGTTTTGATGTAATATCGCAAAAAGAGGCAAAGGAAACAGTGGTACATTTATCGGTGTATTTTATTACTTAAACTAACATCAGCAAAACCGATGAATTTATCGAGAAAACATAGCCAACCGCTACGACGAAACCATTAAATCAGCAGATATTTTGTCGTATTGTTTCATATTCTATTGTCGTAAAGTGGTTTATTTTTTAGCTCTTCAGATTGCTGGCTAACTAAGCGTTTTATAGGTCAAACACTATGTTATAGGATTTTTTTTCTTTTATTGTAATATCGAAGAAAGGAACAAAGGCAACGGCGGTAAATGTATCGCTTTATGTTGTAACTTTAACGAACATCAGCAAGACCGACGAATTTAAAGAAAATCAAGAAAACAAGAAAGTCAAGAAAACCAAGAATACAAGAAAACGAAGATTAAAAGAAAACGAAGATTAAAAGAAAACGAAGATTAGAAGAAAACGAAGATTAAAAGAAAACGAAGATTAAAAGAAAATCAGAAATCAAGAAAACATTTGCCTACCGCTAAGACGAAACTATTAAATCCGCAGGTATTTTGTCATATTGTTTGTCTATAAGTGGAAAACCCGAGTGAAAGGAAATGTTTCAGAGTTCAGCCAAGCATGCACCTCGCCGAGATCGCTGCATCGTTTGCATTTAACTCCAGTGAAATGGTATCTAATGGCTGCATTCAACGTCGTAACCTAAGACTTCCTTCAGATAAGGGCTCCTTGTTTGAAATAAGCAGCCTCAACTGTGGCTCGAGTCACTCTCGGGGTAAGAGGGCTGTGTGCGCTCAGCACAGTTCACAGAAACTCGAAGTTTTGGCTACGGACCTCTTGTATCGGCAGTCAAGTTAATAGTTCCGACGGTGAATGCGGATATGGCGATGAAAGCACTCTCAACTCGCTTTATTATAACCCTCGAATTCACTACAAATTATTATATAAAAATTCAAAAATTTATTTTTAAAAACATAATTGAGTTACTTTAATTTAACTTTTATTTGCATTTCGATAGAAATAAAAATAATAAAACTTGACTTCAGATGAGTCTTTTTATTTGTATAATGTGTAGTTTCAGGAAGTTTCGGGACGATTCCCCGTGGTACGCTTGCACACTGGATATTACATACGCATCGACGATCGTTGCAAACATCCAGCTCTAAATTAATGAGCTTATAGGTCAAATCGGATTTCGAATGAGACAAAACGGGTCAATGGCTACCACGACGCTCCCGGGGTCTTTTTCCCCCAGCGAGACGTTACTGCGGCTTAAACGTAAAAAGAAGGTCTTGGTATCAGCCCTTCGCCAATAGCGTTGTAAACGCATTGACACACCATCAATATCAATTATCCACTGGAACAAAAATTTTCAATATCTACTTCCGTTATTTAAAAAATAAAAAAAAAACACAAATCAATAATTGTAAGCTTGGCTATTTGTATTAGATCGTGTTCAACAGGAAATGCTTGGCCAACAGCGTTCTAAACGCATCGGTACACCACCAGTATCAATTATCTGGTAGGCCAAAGAATTACGTTATCTATTCCCGTTGTCTAAAAAAAAAAGCAAGTCAGTGATTATAAGCCCGGGTTATTTGTAGGGTATCGTGTTCAGCAAGATATGCTTGGCCAACAGCGTTGTAAACGCATCGATACACCACCAGTGTCAATTATCTACTAGAACACGAAATGTCAATAAATATTCCGGTTATCTAAAAAAAAACGTAAGTCAATGATTTTAAGGCGGGCTATTTGTATTAGATCGTGTTCAACAGGAAATGCTTGGCTAACAGCGTTGCAAACCCATCGATACACAACCAGATCAATTATCTGCTTGACCAAATATTGACATTATCTATTCCCGTATCTAAAAAAAAAAACAAAACAAAAAATTATTGTAAGGTGGGCTATTTGTATTAGATCGTGTTCAACAGGAAATACTGTGGACTCCCTATTATTAGAACAGCCTCTCACTATTTCGAAGAGGTGTCGTGGATGTGATTCACATCTCTTTTTCTTCCGAGTATCGAAATACACACAAACATCGGGGCTGCTTTGCAGAGCGGAAAAAAAATATTTTCTGAAAACGAGACCGGAATTTATTGACAAAAAAAGTATTGCGACCTGCACTCGACAACCATTGGACCTGAAATCGCCTACATAATTCGTTATTGGATACATTCTTTATATTCAATGAATAAAAATTGCATTTATTTGTCAATGTTTCCGCGATAACATAAAAAATGTGGGAATTATTTCGATGGCGTCCGTAAAAGAGCAAATGACATGCAATCTCAAAATAAAATAAATGAGAAACGCACATCAAGCGGTAAATCTGAATAAGCAATTTTTTTTTCATTTCCGCGAACAATTGTGCCCTCTTTCTGTAACTCAATCAAAAACTTTATTCTCAACTCTCATCCCAGTATAGTGGTAATCAATATTACCACTACAATGACCGAAACTGAAGTGTGCGTGTACTTTATAGTCAAGCGAGAAATTTATGTGCTTGAATTCTATTGTCTTACAATGATCACACGGATGTTACGCGTATAGTGTATTGAATTGATATTCTAGTTCGCATTCAGCCCCTCTGCAAACGACCCACAAAAAAGAACTTTAAAAAAATCAAAAATTAAATACCTCACTTTATGTCTTAGTTTACGCCTCGTAAATAACCAGTTGCAAAGATGAAAATAAAAATCGATGAAAAAGAAAACACTTCTTGTTCAGCAGAATGTAAAACAAAAAGAGACCCATGAAACCTTTTATTAATCCCGCATTGTATTGATATAACTGTCATATATATAGGTGTACAAGTGACACGCTATAGGTCAATACACCAAGGTGTATATATGTCGCGACTCAATCCGCCATTTACGTTTTATTCCCTTTAATTTTAATGAATCATCAGTCTGTTCGGACCTTCCGGTCCCGTCCGGAAATAAACGTTGAATCGAAGTAATTGTTAAATAAACAAATTTTATTATAAACAAAAACCATTGGACACAATTAGGATGAAAAACCGCACTACGGAAGACGATACGTTAAAATACAAAACGATCATTTCGTGCTTATTGTTCCGATGCATGGAATCGTGCGGCATCACTCCAGTGTTGCCTCTATAGGTAATGAATGCGCCATAATAGGTGAGAAGGAAGGTGTACTATATAGGAAAAAAAAGGTATCCCACTAATTCCCCTTGTGTCTCGTAAAATCACGAGTCAGCGAAAAATATAACGGCGACGACATAAATCTCGATTTTAAGGTCGACAGGTGTTAAAGTAAGCGAGTTCGAAGGTAAGCTCTAGAGGGGAACGAGAAAGCAAATTAAATTACCTCCATGATCGTTCAACGCAGTTGGTGTCGGCTCGAGACCTAGAATGCTCGCCTGCGAGGACTGGATCGTTAGCCCAAGTAACACTACACTCGCCGCCAGCAACATGTTCATCGAGCACTCTCAGATTTTCTTAACACTTGATGAAACCTCTCTCGACGATGTACAACCTTCGACGATTAAAAACGACACATCTGAGAACGAGGGATCTGTTAAAAGAGCATCGCAACGTCTAAGGTCTCACAGCGTTTCGTTCGCGGCGGCACACAATCGCGGAGTCAATATTTGAGCGGAATATCGATTCGGCAAAAAAATAGTAACAATTCTGTACTGCACGGGGCGCTGCTTGTTGCCCCAGTTCAAACTTCGTTTTAACTCGTGGAATCTGTTCAGTTGTGGAACAATTCGTTGTAGCGGAATTGACGAAGACTTCTGTGCATTTTTTATGATTTTAGGCAAAGTCTATTGTAGTATCGAGCTGATTAAGTAAATGATAAATTAGTTGAATTTTAGTTAGCAGTTGTAAGCGCGTAGAGTCGAGTCCACATCTGTGCACCTGCCGCACTTTTACGTCAAACGCCCCCACCAATCATCGTGACGAATTCACGAAACAGCCTTTACGAGATTGTCGTAACATAGAAATTGGGATTTACGCTTCTTGAGTTGTTGTTCGAATGGCAGGTTATGTGCAAATGTTTTTGTGTATGTGCTACAGTGTCACATAACAAGCACGGGTAATTAAGTACGTCGCGAAACAGAACAAAATCTTCATAGTCTGCACAGAAAAGTCGAAGATTGTTGCCGCATTGGTATGGCAGAGCACATGCGCACTTGAGGTCGCACGTACTGACGGTGTTTCGAGATAAGATCGTTGATATTGCACTCATGCAATTCCATTTATGGTCGTATAAGATATAAGAAACAAAACAAAAAAAACTGCATAAAAAAAGGTTGGCAATATCGAGAACATTTTTTAAACCAAATATGGCAGACAAGTCGATATCCTCGTCATCAGTGTCTTTTCATGAACGCCCATTTCAATATTCGGAAGGAAAAAATATAATGTTTTATCAAAACATTAAAATGGTTAGATTTTTAGCTGTATGGCATTTTTTAATTTATTCATTGAGCCTCGTTTGAATAATCGTTCACGTATTCACTTGCTCCCTTGCAGAATCTTCAAGATATCCAGAGACTGACGAATATAGCAAGCAAAGATATGATGGTGGTTCAAAAAAATATGAACAAAACTGTGAAAATGATTAATCTTATATCCACAAAAAATTCTCTGATAGACACCAGCTAGTTACAACGATGTCCACTGCAATGTTGTACCATATGAACTGAAAATAATAATAATTTGCAATTTTAAATAACTTTCGTTTATGAAATTATTGTATTCAATGTCTCGTTATTCCTTTCCATGTTCTTCAAGATATCTGAACACCGCTGCTCTTAAGATGATATGCAAATTATCAAACGATATATCATATTTTTGTATTTCAAAAAGTAATAATCATATCTTGAAATTAAGTAAGTGCATTCAGTGCAGCTTGACCGAAAATTGTGCAGTGCAGGGTTAGATTTACCGTGTGTCGGTAACCACAAAGTTCCGTAGGTAAACCGAGAAGAAAATGTGAGACAGGTAATGCGACTGCGCAACCTTTGCACATGTTTATATACGTCGCTCCACGTGACTCCATACAAGATTTTCGAGGTTAATATTTTCCCAAAAGAGCCTTGATGGTTAACGAACGAGAGCTCAAATAATGAAAATTTGTCAACAAGAGTACAAAAATAATATCAACGTCGATACGCACCGCATATTTCTTCTGTTCCGATCGACGATCGACACCGAACATCGAGGCTTATTGTAATAATGAAGGCTAAAAAAAAACACGTTAGGCAAAAAAAGCCGGTGAAGAAAACACGAAAGGAAATACGCAAAGAAAAACGAAAGGAAAAGAAGACGAGTAGAGCCAAGTATTACGAGCAGAAGAAAAAAGTTCCTGGCAAATTTGTTTTGAATCCCGAGCGTGCCGCGCCAAAGTCCAAGAATGTCGCAGCTCCGAGTTCGAAACTGCGAGAGGACGAGCTGCAACAAAAGCTGGACAGGGAGAAGCGGAAGGAGAAGAAATTGGCCAAAGAGATGGAAAGGAGGCGAAAGAGCCAATTGAAAGAGGCCAATCAAGAAGAGGACAGAGTTATCAAACAGTTGGAGAAACAATTGAAATTGAATAAGCGTAAGAGCAAATCTACGCCTAAATCGTTTGCTGCCGACGGACTCGACTGTATCCTTTTACTTGCCGTTCATCGTGAACAGCACACATTGCCGTCTGCTTATTATATGTCTCTCTTAACTGATGCGGTGATCTTGTGGTTAACATGCTCGTCTCTACACCGAAGCATCGGGAGATCGGCGGTTCGATTTCTAGTTTTGTAGTCTTGCCGAGAATAAAAATATGACTGGAACAAAGCCCAAGATATATAAATCAGTCACTTGCACGTAGTAACTCTGAGTTTGAGTATCGGAAGTATATAAGCGTGGTCCTACTGTACATTGTTCACATTGTTGAGGCTTGTTTTTCCTATGTCAGTACATACGGTATGCCTGAAGACGGGGACAAAATGCAAATAAAAAAATTGAATTAATTATATGTCTGTGATATTCTTTAACTCATCTTGAATCAGATCTTTTGGATTTTTGTAACGACGAGAATAGGAAAATCGCTGTGGAAACTGAGAAGCAGCTGTTGGGAGGCGATACAGACTCAGACTTTGAAGAGGATTTTGCCGTGGTCACAGGATCGAGCGCAAAAACTCTTCGCGATGCCGACAATAGCTTCGACGATACGCATTCCGAGGACAAAGCCTCCATGGGTTCGGACTCCGGCAGTGAGGAAGAGCCAGATCGACCACCAGCTAAAAAAATTAAAAGTGATGCTGGACCACCGCGTCATGGAGATAAACTCGAGATCGCTCCCAGCAACTGTGATTCACAGGACGAAAGCGATGTGCATTCCGAGGAGGAAGCTTTCATGGGTTTGAACTCCGGTAATGAAGAGCCCGATCTACGACCAGCAAAAAAATCTAAGAAAGACGCTGCACGGCCGCGTCGCGAAGACGATTCACAGGACGAAACTGACATGGACGAAGATGAGTTGTCGGATGTCCCGAACAGCGAAAATGAAGATTCCGATCTGAGCGATACGGAAATCGCTTCCGTAAACGATGAAAGGAGCGACGACGACGATTTGGCCGACGTCGCGAAAAATAAATCGGCCAATGCCGACGGCACGTGGGAAGATATTTATGGTAGAAAACGGGACAAAGATGGAAACATCGTGAGCAACATCGAGGGAAACAAATATATACCACCTGGAGCGCGTCTCAAGCAGCTTGAGGACGATTCCGGTTCTAATGAAAAATTATCCCGATTGAGGAAGCAGCTGAAAGGATATCTGAACAGATTAGCCGAGCATAACATGCATACTATCGCCGCACAGGTACGATAGACGAAAGCTACAAAACTATGTACATTTTTATATAACGGCACTGTTATTTTTTTCCTCGTATTTTTAGATTGAAGAATTGTACATGTCGAACAGTCGAAACAACATGAACGAAGTGATATCCAAACTTATGATGGAATCTATCGTAGCTCCCGTTATTACCCCGGACAGGCTTGTAGCTGAACACATGATGCTCATAGCCGTATTGCATGCTAACGTCGGCACCGAAGTTGGTGCACACTTTTTGCTCTCCCTCGTCAAGAGGCTCGACGAAATGCTGAAGACGTCGCAGGATATTGAAAACAAAGAGCTCGACAATATCGTGCTTATGATCTCTCATTTGTACAATTTTAAGGTAAATAATAAAGGTACACTAGGGCCTCGATTTGTGCGGCCTCGGTTTCCGCAACAGTCCCCACCACGGACCGAATATCGATCGACGCAGTAAGCTATTTGCCATGCTCGACAGCTAGTATGGGCGGGGCATGCGCTGCCTCGATTTTCGTGGGTGTCAGCGGGAGCCGGTCCCGCCGCTGTTCATGAAGTCGAGGCCCTAGTGTACAAATTTCCGACGAGCCGTCGAAATTACAAACAAACAAAAACTCATTTGTTTTCTGTCCGAAACAGGTGTACGGATGCCAGTTGCTCTACCAAATTCTGGAAAAGCTTTCGGAGCGGTTTACAGAAAAGGAAATCGAACTGATCCTCCTTGTATTAAAGAGCGTGGGTTTCCTCTTGAGGAAAGACGATCCGGTGGCATTGAAAGATCTCATACTAAGATTGCAACAGAAAGCGGCTAAGTCTGCCGATTCTAAGTCTGAAAAGTTAGTAGCTGAAATTTTCAACTACCAGTTCACGGTCGTCGTATCTCTGAGTTCCATTTTTGTACGAGAACAACAGCGGTCAGCTAAAAATTTGATCGCTACGAATATATTTTAAAAAGTACACGTTCGATTTTTGTAGTTCGAGAATAAAGTTCATGCTGGACGTCTTGCTGGCAATCAAGAACAACAATATGAGCAAGATACCGCAGTACGATCCGACTCACGTTGAGCATCTGAAGAAGATAATAAAAACCTTTTTGCGTAAAGGCAATGCCGTTACGCAATTCAATATCTCTCTCGAAGATTTGTTGCAAGGTAATATTAAAAAAACGTGCCGAACATTATTTATTTTTTAAATTTACGTTGATTTTTTGCTTCCTCATAGAGAAAGCTATGTTTTCGTAAAAAAAAAGAGATTTTAGCGTGAGATTACTTAAAATTGTCTAAAGCGTCGAGAAATGCGCTTTTTACCTGTCGTCCGGGTGTATGTCGGTGTGCGTGTGTGCGTGTGTAACAGATTTGCATCGTTTAAAACAACTATAAATCGGAAACTGTTTAAGATAGCGAGATGAAACTAGGTACACTAGTAGAGTGGTCACGTATCTTCACACAGTGCAATTTTCGATCGAGGCTGAATTAAAGATTTAACGGGATTTTATTTTCTTAATAGTGAACGAGAGAGGAAAGTGGTGGGTGGTCGGATCGGCTTGGACGGGCAACATCGATCTAACGAAGCCGTTGAAATCCACCGATGGAGTTGGCAAACCGCTCTTCAGCCAAAAGATATTAGATCTCGCGCGAAAACAGCGTATGAACACGGACACTCGAAGAAACATATTCTGTATTCTGATGACTGCGGAAGACTATCTGGATGCGTTTGAAAAACTGCATCACTTGGGTCTGAAAGACCAACAAGCTAGGGAGGTGATCTACGTAATTATGGACTGTTGCCTTCAGGAAAAGAAGTTTAATCCTTACTATGCAGTGTTGGCTCAAAAGTTCTGCGACTACGATAGAAAAAATCAGGTAAGGCATTTTTTCTTTAACGATCCGGGCAATTAAAAAATTGTTTCCATTCATTTCAGATGACTCTGCAATATTCGATCTGGGATAAATTAAAAGCGCTCGAAACTTACAACGATAAGCAATTGACGAATTTTGCAAAATTTTTGACGCATCTGTTTGTCGAGAAAGGTCTCCCTCTGTCGGTTTTGAAAGTAAGATTATGATTTTATGGTTCAATCGTGGAAAAGATCTGGTGAAAAAAGCATAAGGAAAGTTGTAAAAAAAATATGTTTATTTTTTTATAGGTGATTGAATTCGGCGAGTTGGACAAACAGACGATGAGACTCGTCAGACAAACGATCCTTGGGATTTTGTTGCACGAAAACATGGAAGCATGCGTTCAGGCGTTCGAACGTATATCAGTGTCGCCTCAATTGAAAGCGTTCCGAGAGGGATTAAGATTATTCATAAATCATTTCCTCGTTAAAAACGCCGAGTCGCGTTTAACTTCGACGGAGGATATTACCAAGTTGAAAAAACGAGCCGAATTAGTGGACAGAATATTGCTGACTCGAGCAGGAAAAATTGTTTTTTAAAATGCACATCGTCGTATTTTTCAAGTGCATTCAAATAAGATAAGGTAAAGGCTTTTCGAGCGTAAAACAATTATTTACTTTTGGAAATTCGTATTCTTTACCTTTCCATGACGTTTTTGACGAAAAAAAAAACAAAATAACAGGAAAACAATTTGCGATATAATTTACTAAATCATTGATAAGTAACTTCCAATGACAGGAAACGGTTGTATTTTTGGAGGGCTTTGAGACTATTTCAGCACGTTTCGTCGATATTTCAGAATGAACGATCAAATTTGAATCGATGCATTTTTTTATTAACTTCAACCGCAGACATTGTACAAATGTAGTGTCTTGTGATTGTGTAAATACATATTAATATTATAGAATTTATCAAATTACAGCCGTTAAAAAAATGAAAGTTATGTCTTTGACATTGGATGCCAATGAAACATTGCTCTCGTATTGAGTGATAGATAAAAATAATCGTTGAAGAAGAGAAAACGAGGAAATTACATATTTTTGATATAGAAACAATCAAACCTTCATTCGCGAATTCGATGCAACTTAGTTTCGTAATGTAGATCGTTGCACATTGGCAGGAATACGAAGAAAAAAAACATATTATCGAGTGTTTAGTAGTGGAGACCCGTCATGCATCTCTTGTAAACCTTGTCGGATACCGGTTGGAGAGGTCGCGAGCATCCCCAAGGGCCGTAACGGTGGATGCGAACGTAATCGTCACAGTTAATCTCACCGTTGCCGTTGCAATCCTGCAAGGAAAAAAAATCGAACGGATTCAATGAGAAATGCAATATCCTTAATTGATCCTCTTTAGTTTATTTTCTGCTTAATGCTTAATTAATTTTCATTGAAATTTTACCTTGGCGTATCTGCTCATGTAGCCTCGGAGAGCTTTCTTGGCGCAGACCAAGTCGTTGGCACATCGTACGAACGCTGTGAATTACAAACGGATGATTACAAATTGCGTGTAACAGTGTTCGCGGTGGAACGGAGGGAGGATAAATGATCTACTCACCATCGTCGGCGTTTTCCGACTCATCATCGACGGTTGGTTTGCCTGCGTCCGACCAGTAGCCCCAAGTTATGCGTAAAGGACCGCAAACGTCGCCGTTGCATCCGGCATTGATGTCACAGCCCGAAGCTACCTCGCAGATGCAGTTGACACATGTTTCCGATATATTTGGCGGGACACGCTCGGCTGCAAAAAATCGAATATACTGTTTCAATCTCTTTACATTGCATTTGAGGAACATTTCAGTTCTGGAAAAGAAGGATTGTTTATGACCATAGACATTCATAGGTCATATAACATTCTAAACGATTATAAATTAAATTTTTTCGAATATACACAGCCGTTGTGACCTTATAAAATTAAGTCCACAAGATGAAGTCCCGTTCAAAATTTATCGCTCTAAATCGGTGTCGATCAGTTATTTTCACCAGGAACGGGATTTCTTTGCGATTGAAAAATTAAGAGTCAATCGAGAAAATGCTTACCCTGCGTATAGGAAACCAGCAGACAGGCAACGACGAAGACGAATCTAACACTGTTCAGTGCCATGTTTTCTTTTTCTTCCTTGATTGTAACGAAAGTACGATTGTCCCTGAGTTCCGTCGCAGACTACTGATCACCCAACTGTCTTCCAGCCTTATATAATGCCGAAACTTCATCCTCCAAAGGGGGATTCCAAGATCGTCCTCGTGCTCGATTACAGCGCAGAGCTTCGCCAATTTACTCCAAATATAAAGAGACTCGAAAAAAATCTAATCTTATCTTATGTGATAAAGGATTTTAACATGTGTAAGTTTTACCGATATTAGAGCTATTAGATTAATAACTTAAGGCTTAAAAAATCATAGGAAAGAAATTGTCGAATAACTAATTTCATGACCAAGCTTCGAAATTTAGCACAAATCACAGATTGAAACAAAGATAATGAGATAACTTGACTGCAATTTTTTTGGTTCGTAAGATGCAGATTTGAGTATGAGGAAAACACCGAGGAACGCCGTTTATCCGAGGTAATGTGGGGAGAGCATACGTCGGATAAAAGTGAAATCTCGGATAACACGGCTAACATATTACTCAGCGTGCAAGCATTGCTGTTCTATCCGAGTTTTCCGTATTATCCGAGCCTGCACCTCGGTTAACGCGGGGGGATCGAATCAGTTGGGTGCCCGCATAACGCGGATCATCGGTTATTCGAAGGTTGGATAAACGAAGTTCTATTGCATGATGTTAGAAAACATTATAATTAAATCACGGGAGCATTGCAGTTATAGTGAATTTAATCGGTTTAATCTACCCAGGTAGCAAAGATACATCTGGCACGTGAAAGTGGTCTAAATCTGGCACGTAAAAGTTTCATATTTCCGTCCGGATGATAACTATAAACTATCCTACTTCCAAAAGTTAACTTTTTGGATGGGTGGTAACTTTCAGATACCGTCCAGACGGACATATGGAATTCATTAAGATCACTTTTTTGATAACTAATTTCTTTGTGCTATCTGGGCATCTATTAAATATTTTGATTGCATCATTTTGCTTCCTCATAGAGGAAGCTTTGTGATGGTGAAAAAAAAAAATTTCGAGATTTTAATGAAAACGTGTTCAGAATGTTCCAAAACATCGAAAAATCACATTTAGAAAAAATGTCCGGATGTATGTGTGTGTGTGTGTGTGTGTGTGTGTGTGTGTGTGTGTGTGTGTGTGTGTGTGTGTGTGTGTGTGTGTGTGTGTGTGTGTGTGTGTGTGTGTGTGTGTGTGTGTGTGTGTGTGTGTGTGTGTGTGTGTGTGTGTGTGTGTGTGTGTGTGTGTGTGTGTGTGTGAATCGGAAGCGAAAAATTCAAACCACTATAACTCGAGAACGCCTCCAAGAATCCGGCTGAGATTTTGCACATACCTTGTGTGGTTAATAGTCAATGTTTCTGTAAAGTTTCCTCCAAAAATGGTCAGTTGTTTTTTTTGTACGCCATTTTTAATTTCTTCGAAAATGTCTGTACGCACTGTAGCGCTCGCAATTTTTTAGCTGTCGGGCTAAAAATGCGTACACAGATAGAATCTGATCACCCGAGGATCCCATTAAAATTTCAAGAAAATCGATCGAACCGTTTAAATTTTATGTCATTTTGAATTTTTTGAATTTCATGCAATTTTTTTTTTTTTTTAAGACGCATTTTTTTGGATCAAATATTCATCTGTGAATAAAATAAGTGGCAGATTCGTGATCAGCGCGAAAAAATACATAGAATTACAGTCCCGGAGCGACAACTAACCAAAAAGTTTACCAGGCATTTTTATAGCCAAAATTGCAAAAATGAATGATTTTAGGTATTTTTAAATAACGATTTCTTTGCTTTTCGATGGCATCGCGGAAAAACCCAGGTGCCTATCGTGATCTACGGCAAGATATACACAAGGCGATGGATATGACGGGATTAAAAAGCTAGATAAAGAGGTATCACTAGGAATTCTGGAATAACAATCGAAAGGGTAAAAAAAAATTCGGGAGCGCATATTTCCATGTATTTTTTCGCGCCAAACGCAGATTCGACAAAGTGAAACGTGACGATGGAATATTTTTTTACGCGCTGAACCTGAATCGGTCAACCGTTTTGCATAAAACTCTAAGACGTTGACGTTGAAAAAAGTTGAAAATTGAAATTTTCATATCGCTTCCTCATAAAGTTGAAAATTGAAATTTTCATACCGCTTTCTCATAAGGTTCCTTTATTCGCGAAGCTTCCTCTATGAGGAAGCCAAAAATACAGACAATGCTTCCTCATAGAAGAAGCTTCGCGAATAAAGGAACCTTATGAGAAAGCGGTATGAAAATTTCAATTTTCAACTTTATGAGGAAGCGATATGAAAATTTCAATTTTTTTTTTTATCAGATAATTTGTATTTGATAAGGAGGATACGTGACTAGCCGAGACGTTTATTATTCGACATATTGTAACGGTAGCAAAGTCTGGTAATACAAACTATCGTCATGTGGTCATCGATTGGATTAATCCACCTAGCAACCACGGGAAACGATAAATCGTGGAAAGCCACTATCTGACTCTATTTGTGTCGCAATGATATAACCCCCCCAGTTCTGCGTCCGAATTCGCATACGATAGGCCACCAAAACAGAATTTCGACGGTATTATGAATTTATAAATTACGTGGACTTTACGGTCGGGGAGAAGGAAGTGACTTGATCGATCGTACCGCAAACACGAGTATTTATTGTCACAGAAAATTTGTACGCTGAGACATTGAAACCCACATCTATAAAATCCACTGCGCTATTGCACAAATATGGCACAAAAGATCTATAAAAATGTAAGCCGAATCCCACTGGCTTTGGTCTTTCCTTTGGTAACTCTAATATTTCAGTTACTGGAACGGTAATTAATTCGCTTATGATTTGAAGCCATTAGGATTTTTTTGTTGCCACCTCCAAGTGTCCGCGCCTGTTGAATTAAAAAAATAGTCAGCTCAAGCGATTCTACGATAGAGACAATAGTACGGATTTTTTAAAATGAACTTCTGTTCTTACACATATCATCCATATTCTTCGTGGCCACCCATTCAAGTTCTTTCCTCGCCAGAGTGGCGTCCGCGTAACTGGCCGAAATGTCGCCGGGACGACGAGCGACTATCTTGAAGGGAATCACCTTTCCGGACGCCTTCTCGAACGCGTGAATGACTTCCAGTACCGAATGGCCCTTTCCCGATCCCAAGTTAATCGCGTTGAAACCTTTGGCTCCTCGAGACTTCTGGTAAATTATTGCTTTAACGTGACCGAGAGCCAGATCGGTGATGTGGATGTAGTCTCGAACACCTGTGATACACACGTTTTACCGTGAAATTCATTTTTCCGCATGACAAATATTCCGCTCTTGAACGCATTATCTTTTTACCTGTTCCGTCAGGAGTGTCGTAGTCGTTGCCGTAGACCTGCAGCAACTCACGTTTTCCAACTGCAACCTGAGCTATGAAAGGCATCAAATTATTTGGTATTCCGTTGGGATCCTCGCCCATCTCTCCCGACAAATGAGCACCAACGGGATTGAAGTATCTGAGCGATATCACAGACCAACTCTGAAATAATAAAAAATAAAAATAAACAATCGTTTCGTTACAAAATTATGAAAAGTACAAAAGTCCTCGATCCCTGCGATTCTACCTTGTCCGAGCTGCACAGATCCTTCAGAATCTCCTCCACCATGAACTTAGTTTTTCCATAAGGATTCGTGCAGTTACCCGTTTTCATATCCTCCGTGATCGGTAATTTTTCCGGATCTCCGTACACGGTCGCGCTGCTCGAATATATGAAGTTCCTCACACCGTTGTCCCTCATCGCCTCCAACAAATTCAGAGTACCCGCGACATTCGTTCTGTAATATTCGAGCGGCATCGCGCACGATTCGCCGACCGCCTTCAGTGCCGCGAAGTGTATCACGCATTGGAATTTGTACTGGAAAACGACGACGCTTGTGCACTTGTCGTTCCTCCGAGAATGCTACTACGTTTACCGATCGATGTTGAACAAAGCGGGCAATTTTACCTTTTGAAATATCTTCGCGAGCGAGTTCTTATCGGTGATATCGCACTCCTCGAACTGCACCGGTTTTTTTATCAGCTTCTCAACCTTTTTCAGGGCTTCGGGCTTGTCGCTTTCCGCTTCTGAAAAATAACGGAATCGGATCGACGAGTTATTCCGCAGTCTCGGAATTTCAGAACAGCAGTTTCAGTCGGACTCAGAAAATCGGCAGAAATGTACGATTTATTTACCCACCTTTGTACGCATTGCCAAGATTATCTATCACCACTACCTGAAAGCCTTCCTCTATGAGCTCCAACACCGTGTGAGATCCGATGTAGCCCGCACCTCCGGTCACAAGTACGTTCCACGTATTGTTCGCCATATTCTTATCCGGCTCTCTCGGCGCGCCAATTTCTCTCAACTTCTCCACAATCTGTAACTCGCCAATTCTACCGATAACGCTTAAAATTCTAGTAAATATTTTGTGCGTAAAAAAAAATTTGCCCGATACGTCGGATTAGTTAATTTTCCTCCAACAACCACAGAAATGTAAAGGGCGATCGATTAATGGAGCGAGCACAGTTGTACGTACAAGACACCGAGACCTCTGTCAAGCACTTTATCGACACAGAGAATAATTATGTCACGCATCGTGGAAAGAATCGCTACTGACCTAAAGATTGCGATGTTTAGGAGTGACGCAATCGAAATTTGGAGGAGGAAGGTCAATCGATTCTAAACAGCGACGCGCTCATAGATATTCATCTGCTCTCCAACACCCTCCGATACCTCGAAAGCAGAGTCTAGACAGTCGAAAATAATTTAATAGCGATTGCGATAGATTCGTATTTTTTTTTTTAATTTAATTAATTAATTTATTTATTATCGTAGTATTTTGTTAATTGGAGCAAGAACGACGATCGTCGAAACTAACCTCTTCCGTCAGGGGATGGAAGCATACTAACGTTATCAGCAGCCAACGATAACGTATTCGTCCACGATCGTGCCACGTCATTTTGTAATATTGACAATAGACACGTGGATCATCTCATTTGTCAGAGACTCGCGGAAACAATGCGTTATCCTAATGCGAGATAGCAGCCACGTGATTAGGTCGGCAGTTCGAATCAAACGAGCTGATGCACTGTCAGGTACGAGCCTGACAGTCGATGTAAACAAATTGCCGAAAAGGACCACAAATCCCGTCTCGTGCTGTATATTTTTGTGTACAGTTCTACGTGATTTTCCACGACACGTTACGCAGTGTTTGTTTTATTTTCAGCAGAGCAGTTAATTTGATTGCCTATAAAAGTAATCGGCCGAACGCTCGAGATCCGCGACAAGGAATCACGCCCTCGTAAAAATTGCATCCTTGCTTTCACATTATCGGATCAGAGCTTTCGCGTAAATCGCTGGATTACCGTCCGCCGGTATTAAGGTAATAATAAAATCGTATTTCCGTCTCACACGCACGATTTGACCCGCCACTCGGACATTTACCTTATCTATGTTTCTCGCAGCCGAGCGAACGCATAATGAGATAGCAGCGACGCGATTACGTCGGCATTTCGGATCGAACGAGCGTGATAAGCGACGTAAGCAAATTGACGATAAGGACCATAAATCCCCCGTCGGACTATATGTTTTTGTTTACAGTTTTTGCGTGATTTTTCACACGTTAAGCCACTTTTTTTTTAATTTTCAGTAGAGCAGTTAATTTAATTGCTGATAAAATTATAAACGGCCAAACGCTCGGGATCCGAGACAAGAAATCACGCCCTCATAATAAAAATGAAATCCTTGTATTCGCATTATTATCGGACTTGACCTCGGTCGCATCGAGGTCCGATATTGCCGGACGTAAATCCTGTGAATCGCTGTATTATCATCCGCCAGTATATAATCTATATTCTTCGCAGCCGAATGAGCGCATAGCTGCTGCGCTCTGGCGACAGGAATGTGTTCGAACGGGGCGTGCTCGCCCGATTGCGTCACAAGAGAAACCTCGATTTTTCCCCGACTGGGCTCCCTCTCTCTCTCTCGGTCTGTACGCTCCACCATTTTGACTAGCGCGTAGTAACATCGAAAAGCAGTCCCACCGCCACGACGTTCGAAAGCTAAACGATTTAACTCGGTCTCCGTAAATCACGTCGAATCGCTGCTGCGACAAACGATCGAGTTTGAATTCATCGATAGGAAGCGCGCGATCGCCTGAGCTCGTCGATACTGTCACGAGGAATTAAATCCTCGACGGGACTACTTGAAAATGGCGCGGGCATGGGTAGCGGCCGTGTGCGTGTAGCGTCGAGCCGCGATCCGGCGAACCTGTTTTGTGTTCGTAGCTGTCGGTAGAATTGGAACGCGAGTGTTTATGCCTTTAGTGCAAAGTGCCCTGCCCATTCGATGCGATAGAAAAAACAAAAAAAAAAATTAAGACTATCGGTGTTACGGTTACGGTGTTGCTTGTAGCGAGGTTTTTTAAAACAACATATTCGACGCTGCATACTGGACAACCTTTTCGGAGGCTATTGCGCTGGGATCTCAGAGGTGAGTCGTCTGACAAAGATACCACACAATTTCGTTTACCTTTAGCTTGTGCGTGTCTCTGCCCTTAGTGAGCAGGTACCTCGGTTTATAACGGTACATCTCGCTAGTGTCGAAATTCGTGATCATTTGTCGTATTCCTCCACCGACCGACAAATTCGAGCTTCATTCGTAACTACGTATGTTTAAAAAAATTTCATCGTTTATCGTGGCCAGCTTCCGCTTTTAAATAAGTTATTAGAAATATCGTTCCGGGACAAACGCTTGGCGTGTAAAATGCATCGGTGATTTATCCCAACGATCGCTGAGAAAATAACAGACAATGTAAACGAGCGATTTCTCCGATCCAACGAGATCTCGCTCACTCTGTATTATTCAGGTTATCGCGGTGCCGCTTACGGCTTACTCCGAGTGACGTTTCGTGCGTCCCGTACTACTACTTACTATCCCGCTTGCGATAAAGATCGCGTCGCGGGAGCGTCAACAACTTTTCATTCACTTAACGATAAACCTGTTTGTCCGATAACCGTACGGACCAGCTACGGCATGCTTTTTCTTATTGTCACACATTTTCAATTAAATACGCGCGACGCGGCGATGTGAAATACGAGTGGGCTCGTATCGGCGAAATTCGATAGGGCATAGACACGTTATTCGTGGCTGTAATTCTATACACGCTAAGCGTCTCTTCCGGTCAAAGGCACCGCGTACGAATCTCGTGTTTTCCTTCGTCTATTTACATTTGCCTGTTGCACACGTGCATAGTATTGTTCTCGTGTATAGGCTGGCCAGGTAGATATACGACTCCGAGCGTGACACTGTCAGCGTTTCCTTGAGACCGCTCGAAGTCGATTATACAAATATGAACGTTGAAAAGAGCTCGGCCGGGAAAAGATAACTCCCGATAAACTCGCGTCTCGATGACTTCACTTCGTACGAATAAACATCATGAATTATCTTCTACTGCGCGTTTCCGTGAGGCATATATTCCCTCGGGGAATCGATTCTTCTCGTCGAAATTATTATAATATTTTGCCCATCATCCTTATACATTGCGTATAAGGACAATAAGCGTGTATATTAAAATTACCGCAGCTCGTTTGCTCGAACCAATCGAAATACGAGCTCAATTACTCTGAACCGAGCTCGGATCGAGCGACGCCCAATCACGGCTAATTAATAGATGCCAGGTTGTTTAACGAGTGACGGTGGGATTCACTCCTGGGAATCCACGACGGGGTATGGATCGACGGAGACGCGTGGGTTCGGTTTGTGCACAATATTCTCAATGAACGCCACAAGGGAAATCGTCCGCATTCGACGTACCCCGTAGTGCAGCAAGGAGGGTGGCGAGATCGATTTTTTTTTTCTTCGAGCGTTTGCAGAAAACTGCCGTTCGGCGCCTATGCGCTGCACACGGAAACGTGTGAAAACTTGCGATAGCCGCACTGCAAGATATATTGAGCGAGTCACGCGCGACTTCCCCTCGTACCGGCCCGCCAATGGGGATAGCAATGAATCTTGCGCCGTTGGCGATTTCTTTGTTACTCGCCCGGTATACACTGACTCGCAATTGGCATTCGGACGAAGGGTCATTCGAGATCGCCTAAGCGTTTTAACAATAATTATAATAATGGTGCTTTTGCTTCGTCATGGAGAAAGCTTTGTTTTCATGATAAAAAAATGTTTCGAGATTTTTATGATAACGTCTTCAGAATGTTGCGAAACATCGGAAAATTACATTTAGAAAGAAACGTCTGAATGTATGTGTGTGTGTCTCAGACCCAAAAAATTTACATTCTTATAACTCGAGTACGACTTGAGCTATCAAGCTGAAATTTTTAAGGTTGGTAGAGGGGTCAATCCTCAATGTTTGGTTACATTTCTAGCAAAATTCTTTTGTTCATAAAAATTTTACGCGATTTTGAAGATTGCTACATAAAAGTCTGTGCGCACGCTAGGTCTTACCATTTTTTAAGCTATCGGATTAAAAAGGTGTACACAAAAGAATCATTATTGACCGATGATCCCTACTGAATTTAGTGAGGATCGATCGAACCGTTTAAATTTTATGATATTTCACGAAATTTAGTATTTTCTTTCTGACACGAAGTTTCAAATATTGAGCTATGAGCGAAACAAGGCGCAGATTCATAGTTAGTGGAAAAAAAAAACATTAAACATGGCCCCGAAACGGGAAATAACAAAATTTTTTAGATAGATAGATCGAATTATTATTGGTACTGTGATAAATCCCCTAAGCACCATAACAGTACATAAGTTGCAATACAGTGTAGATTTTTTCTTAGTACACAGCAATGGCAATAATTTTTATAGGGAATCTTTGCAGTTAATGTTGCAAAAAATGTTTGATTTTTTTTATCTTCTAACGCGATTACTTTCATTTACCGACAAAGCTTCTTCTATGAGGAACCCAAATCACGGAAAATGATTGTTCATTGAAGCTTTTTTGTTTTACCGTCAGAAACGTTTGTATCGATCCGTTTGTCCAACTGCTTCGATGGTACGTTAGAACATGTCGGCATTAAATGTTTAATTAAAAAGTTGACGAGAACGCGATGAAATTATCTCGGCTGCAGGAATAAATAAACCAATGAGAAAACGACGATACGCGCGGGATTCGTTCGATGGGTGAAATTACCGTGACTAAAGTATCCCGGCAATTATCGATAATACAGGAAATTGGGTCAATCGCTCTCGAACACGATATTCCCATGCGTACAAACAGACACTACAATACAGAACGCAGTGGGAAACGAGACCGGGGATAGGTGCGTGCTGAGAATTGCTTTCAATGAAACTATTTGAAGCGTCGCAGCGACCTTCGCATTGCAGCGGATTAGGTGTAATTCAATGCAAAAGTTGTTTTCCGCGCAGAGTGGAATATACATATATATATATATATATTTTATACTGCGACAGGGCGTCGTCGGTTCTTTGCTTTCTCAACTGCGAGACGTAAACGTCCCGCCACTCGAACGATCAATTATGACGCATCCTCTCACGAGCGATTGCGAAGAACGAGAAATAGAGAGGATAGAAGAAGTATGTAAGAGAAAGAATACAGGAATGTATCGCAGTCGACCTTCGAATTTTATCGATCGGCAGGTTTGAAAAATTTATTTTCGTTTCGCTTATGGACACTTCTAGTTAATATTTACCGTCGAAGAGAATCACGATTACTCGATAGTTAGAAAGTGTGAAAATTCCACGTGGCTTCACGAGGGACCGTTTCACAGCCTGTGATTCTCGCCGTGAAAAACAGACACACCCATAAAAAAAAGAAAAGTCCGCAGAAGAACATTATTAGCCGTTTGTGCTAATGTTACAGTGGGCTGATAGCGTCGGTGGGTAATACTCGACAAGCGACACCGCGGGAATAATTGTTCGGTGACCTTAATTAACATCACTTGTCCGGGATTTATAGAGTGCCAGCCGGGAGAAAATTTATACACGCCCTTCGTAAATCCGATAGTACATTTGTCGGCGCACCCACAATAGTACTGCGTGAACGTGTGCGGCGTCGTCTCGAGAGGACTTTCGATTATCGATTTATCGATCACGACGTTGCGCGCGCACGCGAACGTTCCCTCCAGTCTTCGTCACCTTCCAGTCCGACGAACGCAAAAATTGTGGAGACTTCTCTAGATGCAAATTAATTCCGACAGTCGTTACGAATTAAAGAGCTCGATATCCGTGGTCGATGATGCGTGATCTAAGAAAAGAACCGGCCTCGGTTGTGCCGATGCGGAACGACAAACTCTAAAAAAAAACTTGACTCGTTCCTCCGTGGAGGAAAAGGTGAACGCAGCCATCCACCGTAAGCGCGGCGAGGAAAGAAGAAAGAAACAGCGTAGGGCGTGTTGCCGAGAAGCGGCGCTGCACCGCGATACAGCTCCGTGACCGGCGTAACAATGAACTTGATGGGTTAACGCCTAACGGCTCCTCGCGCTCCAAACGTGTAAATACTACGTATAGCTTGCGTACAGGGTATTACTATACACACACTCCGACGTATAAAAGTCAAGGTTTCCTTTCCGAACCACCGGACGGTAGTTCCTTTCGATTTTCATTACCATATAAGCAACAGTAGCGGAAGCATGCACGCACGTTGGACCAATTTTCAACAGTGGCTTTACACTCTCCAAGCGAGTCGCGACGAGCTCGGAGACTCGATACGCTCTACACAATGCTATATCCTCTCTGCCGTGAATCGAGGGCCGACTAGCGATGAGTCAACAACGTCCGGTGAAATTTTTTCACCTTTCACCTTACATTGTTTTATTGGGGTAAAAAAAAAATCACCCAACGAACATTTTTCTTTTGTGTAAAAATTATTTTTTTATTCACCAAAGAAATTATACTCTCTCTCGGTAACATTGTAGCTGTGTTTTTTTTTTCCTTTCCTTTTTTCATCATTACATGAGAGCGCGGACGCGTGGGCACACCGCACAAAATGTCAACGTGACCCTATTCCATCCAGACGACCCTTTGACACGCGACTAAATGAAACATACACACGCGCATCGGGCGTTGATGGATAGGAGAGAAGTATACGGCCTTACCGCCCGTGTGCGTCGGTGGGAAAGAAAAGAAAAAAGAGGTCTTGAAAGAAGAAGCCAGAGTGGTGTGTGCGACGAGCGAGACCAGCAGATACGCGTAAGCTCGCCTGCGTTGGCGGTTCCGTGCACAATGGATCGCGCCGGGAGTACGTTTAATGGGGATCCCTTCGCCGACGACACGCGCGAACACTCTTCGTCTTCTTTTTTTTCTTTTTTCTTTTTTTTTTTTTATTCTCCCCGGCTCGTCGGGGATCCAGACGGATGAGGGGGTGTAATTTTTTGATCGTTCACTTTCGTGATACGCCTGTACGGGAACCGAGCCACGTGCCTGCTGTACTCTTCTCTACCCTTTGCTTCCTACTCATCTTCGGGTTGGCTCTCTTAACACACGACTGAACTGTAAAGCATCGCGATGAAAGATCACCGAGGCGTTACATCGGAGGTTCGACGTCTATGGGCTACGTTATACAGACTTCTCGTCTGGACCAATCGGAAGTTGCGTAATCGTTGAATTTTTTGGTTTCTTTTTTTCTTCATTCGTCTGCAAAATCGTCGATGCGCTCGCTCGAACGCCGATGAGAATTCGACTGATCAGGAGAGGCCAGCACGTTTGACTTTTACAATGCGGATTGTGTATAACGTGCAGCAGTGGCGAGGATCGCGTCATCGCTACGGTCGCTCAGTACGGAGAGCGTCCCGCGTTACCTCATCGCTTCGGAACACGCATTCGCTCGGGCTCGGAGAGTCGAAAGCTCAAAGGACGACCGGTTTTAGCGCTGACGGCATGTTACTAGATTGAAAATAATCGCGACCAAAGGCACAGTGAATTCTCATCTCGGCGGGGATCGATTTATTTATTTTTTTGTCCGAGCATCGGGGACAGCGAGTGACTGAAGATTAATTTTTTTTTTTATCGTGTATCTCGGCTCGAGTGGACCTTCACGATTCGCTCGACCGGCTAATGTAAGAAATTGCGTGCAATTGATAATCCTAATGAACCTGGAATAAACAAGAATATTTAAAGTCTGTAGAAAATAGTCGGATATTAATCGCCAACGCTCGGTTTCATGTCAGCGAGAATGAAGGTACATGCTGAAACGACATCAACACCCAAAATGGTTGAAAATAATCGCGACCAAAGCCACGGTGAGTTCTCGTCTGGGCGAGTATCGATCTATTTTATTTTTTCGTCCGAGCGTCGAGGAAAGCGAGAGACTGAAGATTACATTTTTTTTTGTTCCCATATATCTTGTGTCGAGTGTACATTCACGATTCGCTCGACCGGCTAATGTACAAAGTTGCGTGCAATTGATAATCCAAACGAACCTGTAATAACCAAGAATATTGAAAGTCCGTAGAAAATCGTCGGATATCAATCGCCGAGGCTCGGTTCCACGTCGCCGAGAACAGAGGTATATGCTAATGACCGGAGTCGTTTTAATAAGCTACACCAACGTCTGATTAACCGCAATCTCTACCTGCGTGTCAGTTCGTGCCCATCATTCCAGCGGCGGCCATTGTCGTTGCGCAATCCACGCTAGCCCTGTCTACCGTGCATATTCAACGGCAGATATGCCGTTCGAATAAATGTGTATGTGTGTCGTGGTAAACGGAACGAGAATTGACTCACCCGGTAATTCATCCACGGCAATTCCGTGGCAATGCACATTATACTGTTGTTACTGTTAATCGAATCTTCGTATATAACCGCGGGAGCTTCTGTGACCGAGAGGCAACGAGGGAATCTCGACGTTGGTACGGCACTACGAATCTCTGACGGCACTCGGGCGTTATTCGTCCCGTTGTGTCACGCAGTGACCTAGCTAACAATTGACGACAATTTAACTCGCACATCTCTCGGGGACCGTACATCGCGCGCGCATACTTCGCTCGAAGTCACTCGACACGCGAGTTTGACAAACGAGTACTTCGTCAACCCTCGCGTCATCGACAGAATAAATATAAATTCCGCTCGTTTGCCATGAGGGAAAAAAAATATCGATTTTTTTTTGACAGTTTCCTCTTTACGATATCTGAAAAAGTGCACGGTAAAATATTGTTCATGGTCGCCGCGGTCAGGGAAAACCGGGAAAAGTCAGGGAAAACGAACTTGGTTAGGGAATTTCAAAATTGGTCAGGGGAGAAATAAATTGTCGCGGAATCTTCTATAAAACAATAAAAAGTAAATAAAAGGAAGCGTAAAAAGAAAATTGCGAACATTTTGAAAAAAAAAAAACAATTGAACATCAATACAATAATTAGACATTTTCATTTGCATGATTAATTTGTTTTAGTTCAAGTCGTTAGAAGTTTCGTCAGGGAGCATTTTTTATTGGTAAGGGAAAAGTCGGGGAGAAGTCAGGGAATTTTTTCCGGGGGAAAAAACGGCCACCAAGTTGTTAAAAAATGTCATTATATTCGTGGGATGTTCCTCTGAGATAATCGTGTTTTTTAATCAATTCATAAATCTCGTTTCGAGGGTAGAACGGAGAACGTGCCGTTTGTGATTGTTACAGGAGATGCACAGCAATCGTAAAATCTAAAGTGTAAATATGTCGGTTTCGGAATGGTAAATTTCACTTCAATTACACAGATCTTTGGATAAGGTATTCAACAGCCTGTTCGCCAATTTTAACAGAATTCTTAAGAACGAAAAAATAAATAAATAAATCTCATTCCGTACTATTTAAACTAATGGCCGAACGAAGCTGTGGAAATTGGAGACGGGGAGATGGAGAGAGAGAGCGGTCGTAACGAGAGAAGATATAGCGGGATAAAAATGTTGTCAGACTTATATTCCATATACAGGTGTTTCGCGAGAGCCCGCCGGGCAGCCGCAACTGCAGAGGTTCATTGAACCACGCACACGCGTGAGCGGGAGACTTGTAAAGCTAGCGCGCACATCGGGCATACTTTCGTCTGTGCTTTACGTGCAATGTGTCGTGTCCGAGTTATCCTTGATTGGGCATGGTTTAGAATGAGCTCACCGAACACCTGTCCTCAGGCTCGCATTCTCAATCGCAGTTTGTTAAGCGTTCACGTTGAGCCTCCTTTTTATTTTATTTTTTAATTTTTTAAAAGAATGTATGATTCGTAGAAGATTTTGCCTTGGGACAATTTGCCCATAGAGTCGAGACAGATATTTTCTTAAAGTATATTTTCACTAGGCGCTTGTTGTGGTTCGAGCGCTTCACGACCTCCCTATGGACTATGAAATTTAGAAACCTGAAATTTATACTTTCGGAGATTTAACAAAAATAACGTCACCTCCGGTTTGACAATCTCATTTTTCGACCGCAAGTGACGTCATACCGGAAACACGTCACTACCGGTTTGAAAATCTCACTTTTCGAATTGAAATCACCTCTACCCGAAACACGTCACTTCCGGTTTGAAAAATGTATTTTTTTGACCGGAAACACTTCACTTCCGGTTTGAAAATTTTATATTTCGACCGGAAACACGTTACTTCCGGTTTGACAATCTCACTTTTCGACCGGATGTGACGTCATACCGGAAACACGTTACTTCCGGTTTGACAATCTCATTTTTCGACCGGATGTGACGTCATACCGGAAACACGTTACTTCCGGTTTGACAATCTCATTTTTCGTCCGGATGTGACGTCATACCGGAAACACGTCACTTCCGGTTTGAAATTTTTTTTTCTCGACCGGAAGTGATCCTCCGAGATTGTTTGGTTCCCGATGACCCCCGGCTGAACGTTGCGGGGTCGTTGGTGTACCTAGCTAGCTCACACAAGAGATCATAATCACTTCGAGCGAGGAGAAGCCCAAAGAGAAAGTTAAAATAATGTTTACCGAGTATTTCAACGCATGACAAAGAGTCAAGCTTGCGAAACGTAGTAAATTCGCTCTTCCTTACGAGTATCATACACCGTGCGGTATAAATGGCACTGCAATTGAGTCATTATAACTCCGAGACACAGTGAACCCGATAATGAGTGGAGAGACGACGAGTAGAGGCTTCTCCGTGCGGCCGCTCCGTTATTAGAACATCCTCGCGCGAAGCTGTCTATCTAACGAGTGCAAAGAAAAGAGATGACTCAACGGCCACTAAAACCGTAGTTCTACTCGTGGTACTACTCGAGAAATATAATAAAACATGATAAAGTAATCTTATGGACGATCAATAGTTTTTATGTACATGCCGAAGAAGCGATAGGAGGAGAGCGGATGGAAAATGGAACAGCGGGGCAAAATGGACCATCTTTGTAATTCCTTCGCTCGGCGATGAAAAAGTCACGTGTAGGATGAAGAACACTGGTTCGTTTTGCCCCACTCTTCCCTACAACCTTCTCCACAATCTCTCATTCGTTCGTACGAATTCTGTCGATACTCAGGTAGAGACGTTTACGGTATCCGGCAAGTTTGTGAGATTGTGGGGAAACTCTTGGTCGACACGACAAACCCGCGATAGCGCCGAGTCGAAACAACGACGATGTTTGCAGTCACGACGAGCGTGTGCTTTCTACTCTCTTATGATTCGCAGCAGGAACCCTCACGAATATTGATTATTTCAGTGCAGGGCACCGTCTGCCCTCGGCGCTACACGAATACCAAATGGAATTTTAACAGGTGTCTCACGCGATATTTTTTTTTGTTCTCGTAGTTTACGGAAGGGAACTCGCGGTTTTCTCTTTTTTTTTTTGCCCCCCATTGGATCGTTACGACTTCGCGATCGTTGGGTAACCGTAGATTGTTTCGTGGAAAAATCGTTGGAATTGTAGATAATCTCAGTCATGGTTGAGAAGAGAGAAGCTTCATGAAAATATTATTATTTTTTTTGCAGGCTGAGCGATGCCGGAAGAGCAGAAATCTGGAGGGCCGGCGACCGATGTCATGGCAGAAAATGGCACCAGCTCACCGAGCAAGAGTCCCATTAACAAGGGCAAAAACACGGTCGCCAAGGTGACCCTACTCGATGGCACCGTCAAAGATTTTTCTATCGAAGTGAGCAACTTTATATCTTTTTTATTTTATTTTTTTTTAACTGGCAACCTTTAGGCGATGTGAAACGTTGGCACATTTACATCTCAACGACTCACAACTCTACCAGAAAACATCTCTACCGTATTGCAACTCCACCGTATTAGAACTCTACCAAAATCTCTATCAAAGAGTAAGAAAACTACCAGAATCAAAATAAAACTCTACCGAAATACAGGGCTGCCATCTAACCTTGTATTTTATTTCAATTGCGGTAGAGTTTTATTTCAATTTCGGTAGAGGTTTGTTTCAATTCCGGTACAGTTTTATTTCGATTCTGGTAGAGTTTTTTTACTTTCTGGTAGAGATTGTGGTAGAGTTCTAATACGGGAGCGTTGTGAGTAGTAGAGATGTAAATGTGCCAAAATCTGTAATTTTTATTCTTTTGCTTTCTTTTAGAGGAAGCTATGTTTGTGTAAAAAAAAAAAAAATCGCTATTTTAGTGTGAGACTACTTAAAATAGTCTGCAGCGTCGAGAAATGTAATTTTAACCTGGTGCCCGGATGTACGTGTGTGTGACAGACTCCATCGTGTAAAACGACTATAACTCGGAAACGGTTTGCGATAGCAAGTCGAAATTTCGTACACTAGTAGTGGTCACTTCTCTTCATTGAGGGTAATTTTTACGCAGATGGAGGGCAAATTGGAGTTTTTACGCGATTTTGAATTTTTTGACAAATTTCTCTGTTATCTCTAACTTGCGTAAATTTTGATCAATCGTCCTAAAACTGCACACGAATATAATATTTTTATCAAAGAACTTTAGTATTGAATTTGGTCGAAATATATCCAGTTAGATTTCTGGTCAGATTTATGGAATTTCGATTTTTTGAACAATTGTTAAAAACGGTCTAATTCGAGTAAATATGAAGGTATCGAGCTTCAATTTGATATGGGAATGGACGAACAATGTACAATGTTTCGTATTGAATTTGGCAAAAATTGATGCAGCCGTTTAAGTTTTATAGGATTTTGAACATTTGAATTTGTTGAAAAATGTGTTTTTTTTTTGCATCTAATATGAGTTCCTGAATCAAATATCAAGAGTAAAATGAGTTATAGTTTTGTAATCAGTGGTAAAGAATATAAATGCTTCAAAACAACCAAATCCGCAGATTTGAGTTTGCGATTTCCTACAATAAATTTTGGGTAAATTTTGACGGTTTTAACTGAATGAGATTTAGAAATGTTTTTATGTTACAAAAAAGGTGCAAAGTAATTTTGCACGTGGTTTTTCTATTTTTTTTTTTCGAGAGTGATAATGCTTGATATTTTTGCTTTCAGAGAAAGGCAAAAGGCCAGGAGCTACTCGACAAAATATGCCAGAGTATGAATCTACTCGAGAAAGACTACTTCGGCCTCATTTACGAAGACAAACACGATCCCAGAAACTGGCTAGATCTCGATAGGCGAATTGGGAAGTTTATCAAAAGTATGTCGATCAATTATCCTCCCTAAAGTTCAACGCTCTATATATATATATTTTTTTTTTATATAAAAAACTATGTTTTTTATTCATCATTAATGATTTGACCTGTTTCCCTACAGACGAACCCTGGAAGTTCAACTTCGAAGTGAAGTTTTATCCTCCAGACCCCGCCCAATTACAGGAGGACATAACACGGTACCAGCTGTGCCTCCAAATAAGAAACGACATAATAACCGGACGACTACCGTGCTCGTTCGTGACCCATGCACTTCTCGGCTCGTATCTCGTCCAATCCGAGGTCGGCGACTACGACGCCGAGGAGCACGGTAGAACATATCTGAAAGACTTCAAATTTGCTCCGAATCAGTCGCCCGAATTGGTAGAGAAGGTCATGGACCTTCACAAAACGCATAAGTGAGTTTCGATTCCAATGTCGTGTCTCACACGAACGATGTCGATAAAATTCGAGCTGATTTTTTTTTGTCAATTTCCAGAGGGCAAACGCCGTCCGAGGCGGAGCTCAACTACCTCGAGAACGCGAAGAAACTAGCAATGTACGGTGTTGATCTACATCCGGCTAAGGATTCCGAGGGCGTCGACATAATGCTCGGCGTTTGTTCTTCCGGTCTGCTCGTCTACAGGGATCGTCTGCGAATAAATCGTTTCGCGTGGCCGAAAATATTGAAGATCTCGTACAAGAGGCACAATTTTTACATCAAGATTCGACCCGGTGAATTCGAGCAATTCGAGTCTACGATCGGATTCAAGCTCGCCAATCACAGAGCCGCGAAGAAGCTGTGGAAGGTGTGCGTGGAGCATCACACATTCTTCAGGCTCATGAGCCCAGAGCCCGTGAAGAAAGTAGGAATATTGCCACACTTGGGATCGCGCTTCCGTTACTCCGGCAGAACTCACTACGAGACGAAAAAGACACCGATCGAGAGACAACCACCGCAGTTCGAGAGATCACTGAGCGGGCGGCGTTTGACTTCGCGGAGTATGGACGGTGAGTCGAAAATTTTCCTCTATAGAATGCAGTAGTATCCTCCTGTTGTTCCCCGATAATCCTCGAACGCGTGGTCTGACCATGTAGCTTTAGGTGGCCCGAGACCGGTGGAGACGTACGGCTCCGAGCCGAGCAAGAGGCACACGATGAGCTACGAGCCCGAGATGATACCCGACATGGAGCACATCGACAACAAGCCCAGCCCGATTAAGAAGCAAAAGGAAAAGGTGAGAACATAAAAAAAAAAAAAAATCCCGATACATCACTCGATTCGATGTATCAGGTAATCATTTCACGAAAAAATCGTTTTCACTCTCGAACGAATAATTATATATTTTTTTACCGCGAGACTAATTGGGCGATTTTCGCTGCAATTCGTACGGATATGAAACTGAACATAACATCGTTACGGGAAACACCAATTGGTACACTATATTTTCTCCAAGAGAAACCGAATGGATGCAGCAATTTTCATAGTACATAACACGATCACTGTTGCACCATTAGCTATGATTCGTGAACCTTTTGAGGTCTCGCGCGGGGAAAGAAAAAAATAATAATAATATAGCGGTACAGGGGCATTGACTGAACGGACCTCAGAGGGTTGAACACTAACGACATCTTCTTGTACGTAGTGTGGCATGTCACTATAGGTATTATTATGCCCGATGTACTAGACCTGTATGTATGTGCAACGGAGTTTCTTAACGATTATTCGTACATACATACTATACCTATAGTATATTATATATATATATATCTCACGATTTCGGAGTCAGCCGGATATCTTTTGAGACGTACGTGACACATACTGCGTTGGCTGCGTGAGACTGCAACCATATAGATGCAAATTGCATGGAGCTACATTGACGCGACTATGTGGAATTTACGCGAGGCGTTAACCGTTCACTCCTCAATTGTTTTTTTTTCCCTTCGTAACATACAGTAGAACCTCGATTATCCGAGCCTTGATCATCCAACCGTCAATTATCCGAACCATGGCTGCGTTTATCCGATCGCTCGGTTATACGAACATTAGCGTACAATATTATACATTATTGCTCGCCGCAGCAAGATACTCATCCGTGTTCCAGAGTGTGGAAGCGCGCTTTTTCTCTGCCAGTGTCAATTCGCTCGCACACTTTCTCAAGCAGTTTTACCTATGGTAGCGAAGGTCGGACAGCACACATCAGAGACTCGTTTCAATACCTAATCGTGTCAATCGCCTTACATAGGTACCCAGGTAGCACAAAAAAATTAGTTATAAAAAAGTCATCTCAATCGGTTCGATGTGTCCGTCTGGACGAAAGTTGCCACTCATCAAAAAAATTAAGGATGCTTCACACGTACATTCGTAGCCAAAAGTGATTTTTAGTGAGAATTTGAACACTTCCTAATGATACAAAAATCTGAAAAAATCAACTGTATGAAAGGTGTTAAGAATATTCATTTTGTATAACTATAATGTCAAAATGTAATTAACAAATTGCCAAAAAAAATTGTTCGACAAATTATCAGCAAACCTTTCTTTCTTTTTTCGAATGAATTCATTAATTTTCTAGAAGCCCCCGGAATTATTTCACAATTTTCTAACATTTTTGAATTTTCCGTAATTGAATTTTTTTTTTTGAGGCCATAACTACGGAACTTTGGCGCAGTCGCTTCGAAACTTTTTGTGTGTACTGTGGAATCGTGATACGGAAACATATCCAAAATTCGTGTCCCTACACCAATTTTTCGAATATGCGAAAAAAATTGAGTTGTAAGAAAATTCTGAAAAAATTCAAATCAATTTTAAAAAAACATCAAGAAATTCATTTAAAATGAGAAAATAAAAGGGTTTCTCATTTTTTTTATAATTATTTTTTTAATAACTTTTTGGCATTATGGTTATGCAAAATCAAAGGTCTTGACATAATTACTACGGTTGATTTTTTTCAGACTTTTTGCATATCGCGAAGTACTGAAATTTCGATCGAATAAAAATCAAATAAAAAAGTCCGATACATCCTTAAGTTTTGGACGAAGGATAACTTATAGTTACACTCGGATGGACATATGTAACCCATTTAGATAACTTTTTCATGCAAGATGACTTTTTGCTACCTGGGTAATTCACACTGAAGCGGCAGAAGAGCGTAGCTAGCGTTCGACAATTAAAAAATCGACGACTTTATTTCACAGAACCCTCGTAATAAGACTTCGACATTGCAAATACGTTAAAAATATGTTTTGAAGTTTAATACACACTGTTATTTAATTTATATATGTCTTATTTATATACATGTTATAATGCCGTAAAAAAATGTGCGTATCGATTATCCAAATTTTTAATTATCCGAACTAGACCCGATCCCGAAAGTTTCCGATAATCGAGGTTCTACTGTACACAATTATACAAAACCGTAAATGTTAATACACACACATATACGAGACACTGTTAACAACATCACAAAATCATGAGTATCTTCGGTTCGGAGCTTCATTCATATGACTAACCCGTCACGTAACTAACACCGATAGCTCACTCGAAAAACAAGCGCTGGAACGACATCGGCTAGCAGCACCAGTAGCCTGGAAGGGGAGTATGACGCTGATCGTGTCCAAAAGGTATAGATTAATAATAAAAAAAAATTTAAAAAAAATTAAAAAACATTCACAACAATCGTGTCATGCCCATATCTCTCTCTGTATATCTCATAATCCACTACTATAATCGCACTAATGTGTAGATCTCTTGAGATTTTTGCGTGCCGTACCAAATTGGTGTACTAAAGAATTTTTATTTAATATTAATAATTTTTTTATTTCTCGCTCAACGGCTTCGAGCAGTGCATGAAAGCCGACATTTTTTGCAGATCTGACAAAAATTCGCAGATAACGGTTATTAGGCATTGTGATCGCGTGGAGCATGCACGAAGAAGCCTGTAATCGGTTGATTGATTGTACGATTGAGTTCAGCTTAAAGTTGCGTTTAACGTGTGTGCGTGTGTATTTTTTTTGTAAACTCCTGACGCGGAGCTGCGTATAATCGAATTAACGAATTTACTTTTAGAAACCCGTTGGTGGAATCGCTGTGCTTCCCACCGGTGGCCTCACGAAGAAGAGGAAGGACAAGCAGAACGAGAACGAGAAGGAGAATCACAACGATCTCAATAATTCCGACGTTATCAATGAGAGCGCCATGGTCGGCGCCATCGACGAGAATGCCGCTAACAAAAAGCCCTCGAAGATCGACGAGTCACCCGAGAAACGGGACAAAGAGAAGAAGGAGAAAGTCAAGGTGAGTACGATTTTTATCCGGTGAAAATTTTGACTCCCGGACGAGCCTACTCGTTCGGTGGTCTTTATTACAAAATTTGTTCGAAATAGTTTAGAATCAGTTTCTGTAGATTGCATAGATCGCTGTAGATCGTTGGCGAAGCTCTGTAAAAATTAGAAAAATTTTATAGACGTCATGTCTAAAAAACTAGGCCGACAAGTGTTTGTTAACAATTTTTTTTTCGTAGCATGTACCGCATGTCTTTCTTTTTTTGTTATATTTACCATTCCCAAAAGATTCCCTCCGGTGGATTGTCACTGTTCCGGAAGCGCGACAAAGATCAGTCGAAGCAGAGCAAGGACAAGAAGAACAAGGAGCTGGACGAGTCCGGAGACAGGAGCGATCTCGAGTCCGGCGTGGCAGCGACGGAAAAGCCGGATCATCGTCAGGCCGACGAGAAGCCGAAGACGGCTGGTTCGCCGGATTCGTCGAAATTGCCAGGCTACACGAAGCCCTACGACTACGAGGAGACGGAATCGTCGCCGACGAGAAAGCCCTTCACCCCGCACGGTTTCTCGTACGAGGACAGGCCAGCTTCGCCGGGGGTTCAGGATCAACAGTCGCCGACGTCGGGCAGCAGAAAAGCCACGGGACTTGCTTTCAACTACGCGCCGGGCGAGGACAAGAAGGTCGCGGAATCGGCGGAGAAGCGCAAGACGAAGGATCTCGCACCGAACAAAACACCGTCGGGTTGGAGAACGCCTGGCCTGAATTACGTCGAGTCGGCGGGACTGAAGGAGCAGGAGAGGGGAGTTCCGCAGAGCGAGCCGGACGAGAAGAGCGTCACCGCGGCTTTTATCGCCGGCGAACTTCAGGGCGAGGGAGCGGCCCTAAAGCCGGGAGTCATAATACCGGGTACGGTGGAGCCAAAGCCATCCTATCGCGTGTTGCCTCTGCCCGACGGATCGAGGGTCATCGGCGGTGTGATTTACACCAAAGACGGCAAGCCATTGGATCAGAATTCCCTCGGATCTGAGGGCAGTCTGATAATCGAGGGCAAAGTCTGCGGCAAGGACAAGAAACCGATGAAGAAAGGCGAATTCGGACCGCACGGAACTCACGTAGTTCAGGGGATCGTCGTTGGAAAAGACGGCAAAGGCCTGTACCAGGCTGTACTCGGAACCGATGGAAATTCGGTGAAGAACGGTCTTATCTACGGACCGAACGGCGAGCCACTGAACGAACGAGGCCTCGGTCCCGACCACGCGGTCGTTCGAGACGGCAAGATCGTGGCAAAGAACGGAAAGCCAATCGCCTTCGAGAAACTTGCTATCGACGGAACTTACGTCAAGGAAGGTCTTCTCTTCGCTCACGATGGAAAGCCCCTTACCCAGGGCTCTTACGGAACCGACGGCAATCACATAGTCGGCGGTGTTGTTTGCAATAACAACGGCAAACCGATAAGCCAGATCGCCGTGCTGCCCGATACGACATACGTGTGCGACGGTCTGATCTACGGGCGCGACGGCAAACCTCTCTCGAGTGGCGATCTCGGACACGAGGGCAACTACATAACCGAGGGAAAAGTTTACGGCAAGGACGGCAAGCCGGTTAAGAGCGAATCCTTCGGCTCTGACGGTTCGACGATCAAGGACGGTGTCGTTTACGGCAAGGACAACAAGCTCCTCAATCAGGGCTCTCTTCTGCCGAACGGCGCTCACATAAAGGACGGCAAGATCGTCGGCAAGGACGGCAAAGCGATAAAGCACGCATTCTACAAGACCGACGGTAGCTTCGTGAGGGACGGCGTCATTCACGGAAGAGACGGTCATCCGCTTAGCCAGATACCCCTGATAGCCGACGGAAGTTTCGTAAAGGAGGGTTCGATCTACGACAAGAAGGGCAGGCCCTTGACGCAGAGTCTCTTCAAGCCCGACACGATAGTTATTCGCGACGGAGTCGTCTGCACCGCTCAGGGAACGCCGCTCGCCGACGGATCGCTAGGGGCGGACGGCCTGACGATCAAGGACGGCGTCGTTCTCGGCAAGGACGGCAAACCCGCGAAGCAGGAGTCCTTCGGATCCAACGGGAACTACGTGAGGAAAGGTGTCGTATACGCGAAGAACGGAAAGCCCCTCAACCAGGACTCGCTGATGCCGGAAGGCGCGGCGATAAAGGACGGTCGGGTTTACAACAAAGACGGAAAGCCGATGAAGGCCGCTTTCTTCAAACCCGACGGTAGCTACGTCAAGGACGGTCAGGTTTACGGTAAGGACGGTAAACCCTTGAATCTGAGCTCCTCCCTGCCGGAGGACAGCTTCGTGATGAACGGTGTGATATTCGACCACGCGGGCAGGCCGCTCGACAAGGACATCTTCGGATCCGACGGATCTTACGTCGTGGCCGGTCTCCTGCACGGAAGAGACGGCACACTCATTGCGGAGGGTATATTCGGCCCCGATGGGAACAAGATCAAGAACGGTCTGATCGTCGGAAGGGACGGCAAGCCTCTGACTCAGGACAACAAGGGACCCGACAATATCGCCGTCAAGGACGGGAAGATCGTCGACGAGAAGGGCATCCCGAAGAACCAGGGTTCTCTTTTGCCGGACGGTTGTTACATCCAGAACGGTATAGTCTACAACAGGGACGAGCAGCCTCTCAAGCTGGGCGCCTTCAGACCGGACGGCACGTACGTGAGGGACGGCCTGATCTACGGCTGGGGAGGTCAACTGTTGAACGCCGGAACGGAATTGCCGCGGGAATCGTACGTCGAGGGCGGAAGGCTCTACGGCAAGGACGACAAGCCCCTCAATCACAGTTCGTTCGGACCGGACGGAGGTTTCGTTCAGAACGGTTTCATATACGGCAAGGACATGAAACCTCTGGCTCGCGGCACCTTCGGCGACGATGGCAGCTACATTCAGGCGGGATCCGTGTTCGCGCCCGACGCGAAGCCTCTGAACAACAAGCAACGGTCGACGATCACCATCACCATGGTGCGTTACGGTATGATATGCGGACCGGACGGCAAGCCACTGGAATCCGGCAACTTCGACAGCGTGGGCAGTGTCGTAAAGAACGGAAGGATATACGACTCGGCCGGTAAGCCTCTGAATCTTCAATCTTTCGGTGACAATTACTCGGTCAAGGAGGGTCTCGTTCACGCTGCGAACTCGAAACCGTTGAATCTCGGAAATCTCAGCCCGGAGACCAGTTACGTCAAGGGCGGAAGGGTCTACGGTCCAAATGGAAAATTACTCACGCAGGAAGCCTTCGGACCCGAAGGATTGAGAGTTGTCGACGGTGTAGTCGTCGACGCTTCGGGACATCCGTTGAAGAAATCTCCCTTCGACAGCGAGGGCAACATCGTCAAGGAGGGCGTTGTCTGCGCCGGCAATGGGCGACCACTCGACAAGTATTACACCATTATCACGATCACGTCCGTGAGGAGAGGTCTCATTTGCGATAAATCAGGCAAACCGATATCTCAAGCGCCGTTCGGAAACGACGGGAGTTTCGTCAAGAGCGGCAAGATATACGAGAAGAACGGCAAGCTGCTGAATCAAGAGATCTTCGGGGAAGACGATGGCTTCATAAAGGATGGCGTGATCTACGCGAAAACGGGACAGCCCATGGATCGCGACGAATTGCCGAAGGACTCGATGGGAACTCCAAAGGTCGTCGTCTCGAAGACGAAAAAGACGCCAGTGCTGGCGAACACACCGACGATAGTTAAGACCACGACTAAGCAATCGGTCGTCAAGGATCAGGAGGGTCTGACGCAAAATATCGAGGAGAAAGTCGAAGACCTCACGCCCGGCGGTACCGGACAAGTCGTCGTTTCCACGCAAGTCAATAAGGCAAGGATACATTAGTCTTCACGGGACAGAGATTGATCAGAAATCAAGGCGTTTCTTTGCTATTTCTTTATTCGCGTACAAAAAGGATTTGCGAAAAAAAAATATTATTAAGGGTACTCGATTAAACGAAGATTCTCGATCAGTCTTTGTGCGTCGTTAAACGTTAAAATTAATGCAGCGCACCGACACAAATAACACTAGCAGGTAACGTCTTCCAACTAACTATCCGTGACCCCATCACGCTCGATCCTCCCGCACGAACATTTTATCAATCCCTCATCTGAAGTTATAGCCCAGTAACTGTTACATGCCCGATTGCAATTATTTTTTTTTATATATAACGATTGCTCGTGATATTTCCGTACGGTAGTCTACAATTTCATTTAATCATGACGTATTAGTGACTTGGTAGTTATGTATGTACGTAGGCCGAGGCACCGGAAGACAGTAGAACCCCGTACATGACCGCTACGGCTGTAACGACCCGCACGGCGACAATGCACGAAGATCTCGAAAAGAATCAGAAGACGAGCCAGGTTTGTGTTACTGTATTTATTCCTGTGTTACTGTATGCATGTAGTGTATATACAGTTTTTTTTTATTTATTTTTTTTTTCGTTGCAAAGAAGTGTATCTAGGCATGTAAGAAAATTCGTTGGTTTCCCTTTTCATTAGCAGTTTTGTTCGAAAAATATAGGTCGAGGAAAAGACCGTAGCGCACACAACAGCCACTAGCGCTACCAGGCAAGAGCAACGGGTAGTTACCCAGGAAGTCAGGACCACCAGTCACGTTCTTGGCGAGCAGGTACGCGAGAAACGATTTTTATTTTTTATTCAGCCTGGTTATTATTATTATTATTGTCGTTATTATTATTATTATCATCATTATTTGATTAAGTGTGGCTGCATTATTATTGTTCATTATCTTTTGGGCACTAAATTTACGACGAGCAGTAATCAAAGTTATTGCGATAAACGAGCTAATACGGATAGATAAGAGCATTTTTCATTATGTGTTATTAAATTGAATCTAATGTCGCACATCACTCGGATATTCGTTACCAACGGGGGAATTTATCAATTTTTGCAAATACTAATTTTCACGCATACACACGTAGAATTGGAAATTCAAATGTTTACATCGCTTGTTCGTCATCGGCTCAACTGTTACACGGTCGAATTTCACAAACGGGAACAAAGTTTAACATCGCAATTTTTCATTTATCTTTTATTCGTCATTTATTTGTAATTTATTACGGCGGCTTGGCTAACACGTTGCATGGCGTAGCTGTACACACGACGGCTCAGTACATCCAGTTCGAGCAGCGGTGATTCGGGTACACCAATTGACATCGACGACGACCAGCAGGCTTTCTACAATCAGTATTATCAGGTAACTCATTCACAAGGATCATTTAATACGTTTGTCGAATGGACATCGGGGAAACGTAAGAGAGCGAGAGAGAGAGAGTGGCTAATGACACGATTGTAATATAATACAATATTTTACGCATGCTAATCGTTTCATACATATTTTTTTCTATTCGTCAAATAACTGGGCAATTAATTATGATAACAGAAGGAGCTTCTGGAAAAAAAAAAATTAAAATCTTAGATATATTTAAACGTAAGTTCTGTTCTGATGCAATTTTTTTTGTAAATGTACCGTGTGCAGGGAGACCCAGCTGGTATAGTTGCGACAGAAGCGCGAGTTTACAGCGGTGAGCCCGACAGCAACGTTACCGCCACGACGACGGTACCGTTGGTCGCTACAGAAACGAGAAAAGTGGAACTGGAGAACGAGGATGGCAGTTACAGTGCGACCGGTGAAATCGTCAGCTCGCAGACTATATCGAGCAAGACCAGAACCGTGGAAACTATAACCGTTAGTAAAAAAAAATATATATTGATCGGTCTTCGTCTCATCGTTACGGTGCCGAACGAGGTATATATTTATTTCTTGTCCTTGCAGTATAAGACGGAGCGGGACGGTGTAGTCGAGACGAGAGTGGAGCAAAAGATAACGATACAGTCGGACGGTGACCCGATCGACCATGATCGGGCACTGGCCGAGGCTATTCAAGAGGCAACGGCAATGAATCCCGACATGACGGTGGAGAAGATCGAGATTCAACAGCAAACGGCGCAGTAACGATTTCGATAAATCACAGTCGACTCGATGCTGATTAAAAACGGGCGGGTACCCTGTCTACGAATATCGCGCTAAACTAATTTTTACTATCTCTTCACCATTAAAAAAAAACGTGTCCTACTATAAAGGCTTTCGTATCGAATTGTCGAATAAGCCAGGCAGCAAATCGGTATTAGCCGGCGAAGATCAGTGCTTTCAATGCTGCTTTATCAATCGTAAAAAAAAAAAAAAGAAAACAAACTGCATAGCCCGGCCTTAAGTATTGCAAACGAATTTTTTTATTATTGCGTACCCGCGGTTTCCGGATACATTTGCATTTTCATCGTATTTAATATACATGCTATACGTTAAGATCGCGCGTATGCGTACGTCGCACGTACGTATCACTAAGGTTCGAAATTGCAAGGATAACGTTCGTACTGTAGTACGTGCGTGATAATAAACTAGATTGAATACTTGTTAGGATAAAACGAAAATGAAACAAAATATTGACAGGGTACCCTGGCGATTGATTGCTGTCAAACAGTAATTAAAACGAAGTAGACGCTTGCGACGCGAGCAACACAGCTCAGCTACGCTGCCGCAGAGAGAGTATCGCTCTTTCTAACGATAAACACGATAGAGAGTAACGAACCTTCGTTGGTGCACCGAATAAAATTCAATGCAATCTGTGCGAAGCTGCACGCGTAATCGGTACGCAAAGCATAATAAAAAAAAAAAATTTTAATGGAGCGATCGATCGTAAATGCGCAGCGTCTGTTCGCGGGTCGTCCTACCAAATAACGATCGCCCATATACTATATGATTATTATTTCTTTTTTTTACGATAAGCGAAGCAAGAGAATCGAGCACCTTTTGCTCGCAACAATGATGCATTGCGTGTGCTTCGTTGCGATACCGGATGTATAGTATCACTTTAAACTTTGAATATTTTTACTTTGACAAAAAAAAAAAATATATATATATATATATATATATTATTCATCGACGCAAGAAAGAGAGTCAGAGCTGTCTGAATATAAAGTATATTAATATATTATATATATGCGCCGAGCGTGAATAGTCAAAATCTGTCTCGTTGCCCTCTCGCGAAAACGCTAAATCCAGTGTGCGAAGTACGAATACGGAAGATAAGCCAATAACACCGCGGTTAAGCTGGCGATTGGTGACGACGCATTCGACGGAAATCGTTTGGGGGGGTTACACGCGTAGATTTTGCCGATTCAGGTACTATATGGCAATTTTAATAATTATATTATTGATAGATTAACGCCAAGGGCAGAGATGCATTGGTCAGCGTATATGTCTAAATCTAGCCGTAGCTTGTGTAGTTCTAGAAAGTGTGCGTGCGAATGAGATATGTCGAATAGTTTCTTTTTTTTTCTTTAAATAACTCCATTTGCGTTACGATAAAAAAAAAGTTTCCCGAGAAACTACCGCTATAGGCAATAACGATTCAACCGGATTCGAAAGACAAGAAAGTTGCACGCGGTATGTGCACGCTCAGCTTGAACGGTGTTTTTTCTCCCCAAATAACCACTGAGACCATTCGCGAAGACTAACGCATTTTTTGTTTCCGTTCGTTTTTCTACCTTAGCATTTTAAATGACTTGGCGCATCATGGCAATCGGTTCGATTATACAAACTTAAGGAATGCAAATTTTATAGTTTGACGTGAATAACACGAGAGCCATCGAGCTCGCGATGCTCCGTGAATGTGGCTATTAGCCTACTAATATGTATCTAATAATACATAGACTGATTTAGGCATCGTCGATGGGATAACCATCGACGAGTGCATTCTATTTAAATGTAGAGTTTTTCAAGCATACACAAAAACACCAAGAAAAAAAAATAGACACCTATTTTGTCCGATTGTTTTAATGCATTTGCATTTTTCGTCTCGACCTCCCGTTATCGATGTGAAAAAAAAAAAACAGCACTTCTATAAACTATTCACCGAGAAAGTTGACGAAGCACCTTTGTATTAAATGTTTCTAACATTCCACGCGCTTAACGGTAACACTAATGCATCGTGAAACACGGGTATCGTATCGACATTATTTATTGGAATTTTTGGTTTATGGTTGTTACATTCATTCGCAAAGTTTACGAGAATTAAACATCGACGGTTCTCGTAACGCGACAGCAGGAAGCTAGAGAGTCCGAGAAAGAAAATGAAATAGAGACTCGCGATAGCTGTAGTGTAGTAAAAAAAAAAAGAAGAGTGAACATCAATCGTACACCGATGTGCGCGTACCTGTATCGCGGAAACATGCGACAGACTGTCGACTCCGATCTGATTAAATAATATTATTATTTTATTATGGGCATGGACGAAAAATTTACTCGGTTCTTTGTACATCCTGCTGCTGTCGTCGCGTAGAGCCATCCACGCTACTTTGCTTTATAACTTATATATAAATTTATATAAGTTATATTTATATATATATATATATCGAACGTATGAATTTTTCGAGGCAGCGTACAAATATAGTTTCTAAGTTTGTATTATGAAAGTTGCGTGTCGATGAACGTTGAAATAATATCGCCCTCTCGCGTATAGAAGAGTTACATGGAAAAACCAACGTGCGAAACATTATTTGGATGCAAAACGAAGCCAATAATAAAACAAAATAATTTCCTCGGTTTTATAAAACGCCTTTCTGTAAGGAAGTAGATCTATATAGAAGGAAAGATGCTGGCGTCAATGACGCCGGTAGATTTACGCGGGCTCTGTTTGCTCCTGGATTCTCCTTTCCAAAAGGGTCTCTGTGCGAGTCTGCTGTCAGATTTCGTGCCTGCTATCGCCGATGCTAAAAAAAAAAAATTACAATCGATAACATACATCGACGTTTCTGCTTCAATGCGGGGACATACCAGATTTCCAGGCCGGAAATAGTTGCGGATGCGAACCGGACGACACCGACATCACGTTCAGAGTTAATCTTGGACCCGGATGCTGTTGAATTATTGCTCGCGAGACCGACCTCTCGAAGGCTGGAGGTAGATTCAAAGAGCCTGCGAATTAAATGATATATTACTAGCAGGTTGTTATAACCCGGGCGCCTCACGCCATCGCTATGGACTATGGAATTTAGATTTCCGGAGCTTCACCGGAAATACACCACTTCTGTTCCGAAGAATGAGATTTTCAAACTTCGGCGTCACCTCCGGTTGAAAAAAAGATTTACGAAGCGGAAGTGACGTTTTTCCGGTGGAACGTCACTTCCGGTCTAAAAATGGGATTTTCGAACGGCAAGTGATGTATTTCCGATGTGCCACCACTTCCGGCCAAAAAATATCATATTCTAATCGGAAGTGACGTATTTCCGATATAACGTCACTTCCAGTTGAAAAATGAGATTTTCTAATCGGAAGCGACGTATTTCCGGTATGACATCACTTCCGTTCGAAATATGAGATTTTCTAATCGAAAGTGACGTATTTCCGGTCGAACGATGAGATTTCAGACCGGAAGTGACTTATTTCCGGTACGACATCACTTCCAGTCGAAAACTAAGATTCCCGGTCCGGAAATGACGTATTTCCAGAATGATATCAGTTCCGGACGAAAAATAAGATTCCGTTTTCGGAAGTGACGTATTTCCAGGATGACGTCACTTCCGGCCGAAATATTAGATTTTCTAATCGGACGTAACGTAATTCCGGTACGAAGCCACTTCCAGTCGAGAAATGAGATTTTTGAGCCGGAAGTCACATTCACTGTGAGTTACCGTGACAAAATATCCATTGCCCGAGCTAAACGGCAATCACTTCCGTTCGAAATATGAGATTTTCTAATCGAAAGTGACGTATTTCCGGTACGACATCACTTCCGGTCGAAAACTAAGATTCCCGGTCCGGAAATGACGTATTTCCAGAATGATATCAGTTCCGGGCGAAAAATGAGATTCCGGCTTCGGAAGTGACGTATTTCCAGGATGACGTCACTTCCGGCCGAAATATTAGATTTTCTAATCGGACGTAACGTAATTCCGGTACGAAGCCACTTCCAGTCGAGAAATGAGATTTTTGAGCCGGAAGTCACACTCACTGTGAGTTACCGTGACAAAATATCCATTGCACGAGCTAAACTGCAATCGTTAGAAAATTTAACCCGCAGAATGGAGTAAATTTTCGAATGTTTGAAATTACATATTCCATCGCAATATTACCGATGGCAAATGACACCACGATATACTCACTCGTTATGTCATCGCTCAGAGTCATCTGAGTTTTTCTCCGCGTCTGACGAAGTTGCTTCACCTCTTTGAATTTCTTCATGAACCGACGGCAGACCTCATTGATCTTCTTCCCATCGAGAATTACTGTTTCAGTGCAATTAACGCGCATCAGCCTAATCGATCTCACGCCGATACAACACACTAACACTCACCTATGGAGTCGCTATTAGCTATAAGGTTTTCCCTGTATCTGTACGCCTGAGTAACCGGATTACCCTCAAGATACAATTCGCTCAGCATCCTCAAGTTACCGACGCTCTCCGTCAGGTCTTCCACATCTTCGATCGAGTTGTCTCTCGCGTCCAGTAACTCCAAACTCGCTATACGACCGATAAGCCCCAGCGAAGTTAATCGGTTGCCCGCAACATTCAGCAACTTCAGTCGAGTCTGCAATAGTTCCGAAAAAATCGATGAATTAACGATTTTCGACATGATTTTCAAAATGTAGAAATGTTTTAAAAACTTACGGATAACGCCTGCGCCGTTCTCGGCTCGAAGATCAAAGTCTCTCCGGCGACGAGCGTTTGCTTCTCGATTCGAAGCTCGCAAAGTTTCTCCAGATTCTCCAACCCCTCCACGACGCTTATACGATTGTGTCCGAGACAGAGCTTCGTCAGGTTTCTCAGAGAATCCAGATTCTCAATTTTCCTCAATTCGTTGTGCTGCAAATAAAGATGGACGACGTTCTCAGCGAAGTCGAGATTCTCTATCTTCGATATGCAGTTGTTCTGAAGATAAATCACTTTCAAGCCCCTGCAGTTTGAGAGGTCGCCCTGTTAAGTGTAAAAAGATTTTGCGTACATTGGCTTGTAGATTATTTATTTTTTAATTTTTTTATTTATTATGTTTACGAGAAGAACCCTTTTAAATTTACAATTTTACAGTTCAGATAACAACCAATATATAGCATAAAACCATGTGTAACATGCCATGCTTTGTTATGATCCTAACGATATCTACGTGACATCAAATTCCATCTTTGACAAGTCTCTATTAATGCACTGCTTTAGGAAGAAAAAAACATTTATTCAGGTGTAGAATTTTATTCTGCAACTGAACTTCCCAGAATGAAGTTTGTGCGATGCAAAGCAGTCTTTATAATTTCAATGAAATTTAGTCTCATGCTTTGGGGTCATCGCAGATATTACGTTTATGAAGACTCACGATTGCGCGGATAAATTTGTCGTTCATGTAGAGATGAGATATTTTCTTCAGATGATTCTTCTCTATACCCTTGGTGAGAGATTTCAGCGACTGTGTGCGCGAGCATTCCTTCTTGACGTAAGCCTCGGTCAGCAACACCATTATTATTCGTTCGACCTCGCGACAAGAGGCAACACGAAAGTATCAGACATTTTTATGCAATTTAAAGCTGCTTCTTTATTGATCAAACATCGCTCAGTCCCGCGATACATTTTATCGAACTTCGCCCTCCTCTGTGAATCGAGCGAACTACGAATAATAAAGTGACACCAAGAGGACTGGATTTTCAATTCCATTTATTAAAATCATTTACTCGTAGTACAGATATATGAATCGCGAATGAACGAATTATATTTTACATTGTCAGTGAGTTTTTTTTTTTTTTAATGACAGTACAAATATTTTTTTTCTCGACGATGCGTATATCCGCCGATCGTTTAAGGCAGGGTGTATAATAAGTATGTGTAAGATCATGCCTCGAAAATTCCAGCTTATAAAAAAAAATGCCCACTCCACTGTGCGCCGATATTGCTTGTTTCGCGATTATTTCATCGTTTCCATTTTTTTTTCCTTCGTATCTACAGTGGTCGAATGTTACGTTTACAGAAAATTTATGTTGTAACACACGTCTCGTGATTTTGAATTCAATGTCGAGCTGTCGTTGACGACGTTTCTCAGGTCCTTGTAGGCCGAGGCCGTTATTACACCGTGACTCTGGCTGTAGTTGCTCAACGAGCGCGTGCCCCGCGAGACGATCGTTGATTTCTGAATACCGTTGTGCTTCGGATGGTTCTTCGCCGTCTGACCTCGCATCGGGGCACTCTTGAGACGATGATTCTCCGATACGTTGAGCGCCAGTTTCGGTCCTTGAGGATAATCGAAATTTCCCGATGCGTCGATCATCGATCGATCGTTTATACGCGATTTGATCGGTATCCGACGATCCCGATTTGGCGCGTTCGGTATCGGCAGAGTCTGATTAAGATAATTCTGTATGACTTGACTCTGCGAGCTCATAGCAGCGTTGCGTTGCAGCCGCTGATGAAAATTCGCCGATGATCGATCATCCGGACCGCCAGTCGAAACGAAGTGTTTCGTCACGCTGTTATTTGGCATTCTCGTTATGTACTTGGCTTGCACGCCCGGACTATCGGGACTCGAACGTTTTGGCAGCGTGAACTTTGACGTCGGATTATTAATTGTGCTCGGGTTAACGATAGATTTTGGTAACGGAAATCTGTGAAGTGGCTGAGGCTTGACGCCTCTGCGTAATTTCGGCTGGCACATCGGTACATTTGATCGTCCGCCGCATCCGTACTGTAAATGGAAAGCATACCGAAAATGTTAGTCGACAGCTTCGCCGATCATATCGCTTAGTGGTCTTTGATTTTATGTACAGAAATTTATATACAGAGTACGAAGTGCTTATGCATAAATCTGATAAATTAAATTTTACGTACTGGCTTTTTGCCAGAGGTTTCATTCAGACATGTTTTACCATCGCGAACGATCGATCTTACCTCTCACATAGCACGGAAATACTTTTGAAAGGTTTCGATAATTTTTTTTTTTTTTTTTGAAATATTGAAAATATTTTATCAATATTAAAAAATATTTGTGAAATGTCTTTTTGAACATTTTAGCGAAATGTGAAAGATTGCATTACCAATTCAAATTGCATACACAACCGCATAAACACGGAACATTAGTAGAAATATTTCGGTGAAACATGAAATTAAAAATATTTCCATATATTGGTTCACTATGTTTTTGAAATATTTAAGAAACGTTTCATTGGAATATTTTGATAGAATATTTAAAAATATTATTTACATATCTTTTAGAAATATTCCGTAACATTTGAAAAATTGAAAATATTTCCAAATAAATATTTCGTAAGATTTGAGAGATCGAAAATATTTACAAAATGATTTCGAAATATTTCGTGCTTATGGGCTTCCATACGTTAAATTTTATGCACCAGTTAATTTTTTATGCATAAAACTGATAAATTAAATTTAACATACTCATTTTTTTTCCAGAGATTTCACTCGAACATCTTTTACCATCTCGAACGATCGATCTTACCTCTCGTACGTTAAATTCGATGCATCAGTTTATCCAATAAGAACTTCATAATTTTTTTTTTTTGGTACAAAATTTGCTAACATTTTTTTTAAGAGTGTAGTAAATGTGTATGAAAAACTAGTGGCAAACATGCGCGCCCGAACTAAAGGTCACCGACGATTATTACAGTACCTAAATATATCCCATATGACAAGTAGCCTGTAACGAGATACAAATCTTCATTTATACCTCTGCTACGAGTAAAAAAAAAAAACGTGAATTCATTTCATTCACAGAAACATTTCTACTCACAGCGTTAACTTGATCCGACTGTATCGAGCGCTGAGACTTCGACAACGGTTGCTGGCGCTGACTGAGGTAGAGACAGCTCTTCGCTTGTCCCGGTGGTATGCTGCGAAAATTTCCGTTTATCAAGTTCTGATTGTACTGATTGTGGGCGACGGCGATGAGAGGCTGCTTCGGTGGATTGTCCTCTTTGGCGAGCTCTTTGCGAAGATCGTCGCAGGACATCTTGAAGTTTTTCTTCACCGCGGCGTCACCCTGACCCGCGCCACTCGTCTCTTTTCTTATGTGCTCCGACAGCCGTCGAATTCGAGACTTGGACCTGTAGAAAAATATAGATTTTTGTTATATTGATAAAAAAAAAAAAAACATAAAAAATTGATTATTTTATTCCAAATGTCTTCTCACATATTCTTGTGCTTCCGGTGTTTCTCGTCCATCATCGCGTACAATTTGTTTCTGTATTCCTCGACGGACAACTGCACGTCATCCCTCAACGGTGGAACGACGCTCGCGCCTCTCTCCGGCTCGTTTCCTTGGCTGTGAAAACTGTGCAAAGTGAAGAAAAAAAAAACCAATCAATTGATTACGTAATGGTACTCGAATACGTGGCTTTTATATCTTAGAGGTTTTTTTGCACTCACTCGGCAACGTAAGAATGCTCCAAAGCCTGAACAGCCGTGAGCCTATCGTTCGGATTGAAGACTATGAGGGTGTTTATCAGATTCAATGCGCTGTTCGATATATTAGGCGGTAAAAGCTCCCTCAAGGTCCGACGCGGTGCCAAAGGTCTCTTCTCCAACAAATTCAAACCGTACCCGGCTCCGACCGATGCCAGATCTGGAATGAAAAATTGATAAATAATGTTTGTATGCTTGGAGGAGAGCGGGGCAAAATAGACCAGACTTTTTTCTTTTACAAATTTTACGTGTGACCTGAAATAAGAAAGTTTCGTCTCAAATGGAGGTCCATATTGCCCCGCTGCTGAAGCGATGTTTTTTTTTATTCTCAACTCGTCGTACCTTCTGGTGTAGGCGTTGGCAGAGTTGCCATTATCTTCTCGACCTGATTGATCGTCGACGAGCCGGGAAAGAGTGGCTTTTCAAGAAGCATTTCGCCGAGAATACAGCCCAGCGACCACATATCGATTCCCTTCGTGTACCTAAATAATGAAACAAAATACATTAAAGCATTTATCTATAAATACGAACGAGCGACGGTTCGCGTGCTTACTTTCTATCATTCGCTTCGCAAAGAGCCATCTACGTTATGTATTCGATACGATGCAGCAGATTGAAACTAAATATTACCTTCTCGAAGCTATCAATATTTCAGGTGCTCGATACCAGCGAGTAGCAACGTAATCGGTCAGCGTCGGATCGCTGCCCGCCTCGCCGTCTCCCTCGCCTATCTGCGTTACCGATCGTGCCAATCCAAAATCAGCGATTTTGCAGTGACACTGAGCGTTCAACAGTATGTTCGACGGCTGTATTGGCATGGATAAAAACAAGGTCGAAGAAACAGAAGTTGAAGGATTATCTCTGTCTCGGTAGCCAAATAATTTTTAAAGAAATCGTGACAAGACAAGAAGAAAAAAAATCGTCCGCGAAGAGACCCACCTTCAAATCTCTGTGTATCACGTTTCCCGAATGTATGTATTTCGTTGCCTTGAACAATTGGTACATTATGAATACCTTGTGGATATCCTTCAGTATATTACCCCTCTTGATAACATTATGCAAATCCGTCTCTGCAATAATTAACAATGTAACTGACAATCGTTTCTTCGAGGTAAACAAAATTATTTAAATAAATGAATAATTTTATTTAAATAACTATTTATAAAAATATTAAAATAATTATTTATATTTTATTTGAATAATTTCATCAAGGTCACGGTTGGTCTCACCCATGTGCTCAAAAACGAGATATATGTCCTGATCGTTGGTCGCCTTGTGCAAGCCAATTAGTTGTATTATGTTCTCGTGATTGGCGAACGATAGCAAAAACATTATCTCCCGAAAGGTACGCTGTGCGTCCATCTGATTTCTGAATGCGTCGAAGATCTTTTTCACCGCTACCGTCTCCTTCGATCTTCTGTCCACGGCCTTCCATACTATACCATAAGCCTGTCCAGCGATACATGTCAATGGTAATATAAACGATCGTAACAGGATTTCGAATTATTCATCGAATGCACAGAATTAAAAAAAAAAAAAAAGAAAAGAAAAAAAGTTTATCGATCTCGAGCCTACGACTGTGCTTCTTATCGCTAGCGCATCGTACGTAATTCCTATGTTGTGGCGCAATCCATAAAAAGCAATGAGTCAGTGGGTACGAGGTTGTTTTATCTATATCACCAAGTAAACGACAAACTCACTCGTGCACACCGGTAAAAGTTTGCGTCGCATGCATAGACGAATTATGTCGTGTCGATTAAAAAAAAAAACCTTGGTCTCACGAGCGTGTATACATGTATAATGCGTTAAACAGCAGTAGTTGCTGACACGCGGTCTCCCAAGGAGCGTTGCTCCCAGCCGTGTTATTAAACCTCTGTATAATTGCGCCGACCGGTACACGTGAAGTGCCAGTGTCAAATTATGATTATTTTTTTTGATTACTTATTTACCCCTTTGCCGAGTCGTCGGACGATATTGTATTTCTCGGTAACATGATTGTCGATCTCGGAGACTTTTTCGTTACCACTTTTTCCAGACATCTTCGAACAAGGCCCCTGCCTGCTGCCGTTGAGACCGATCGCCCGGCCCGACGACTCAGGGATGATGACAATTTTTTTTTTTTTCTTTCTTAAAATCGCACGTCAAATTTTCCAAAGGGGCGCAACTGACGGTCAACGCTCGATCCGCTGCCTCGAATTAAACTCATTCGACTCTCTCACTCACACAACCTCACCGGCACTCATTCGAGTTGCATTCTGTTTTCATACTGGTGTATACTCCTCGGGGGGACAACTCTTTTGGCACGTCGATGCGGTTGTGTTTATACGGTATACATTCCACGGTCACCTAGGAGACCGGTGAGCCGCGCGTACCGTCCTCCACCTACGCCGCGGTCGCCTTCGGTATCAATGATTTTTCTTTACCTACACGCGCGAACACGTGTTACACACTATAATCCTTGAACAGAAAAAAAAAAAAATCCATTACACATTAATTTTTTTTCGCAAATTTAAAAGTCAGATTTATCCCAAAATGTATTTATTCGTGTCTGGCTCCGATGTACAAACAATAATATAGTAAATGCGAATAAAAGCTACACGCTTATTCATATCCTTCTTTGTAGTCGTCCAAGACGATCTTTTTTTCCCCATAACCAGCCCCAAGTATTCGATATCCAACGCTGCCATATTCTCTATAGTGCAAAATCAAAATTGTATAATGCTCTTTTTTTTCCTAAGTAAACTGAAAAAAAAAAAAAAAAAAAAAAAAAAACAAATGCCTTGTAATAGTCCCAAAATAGCAATATAGATAATAGAAGACTGTGTTGATGAGACATTTTCGTCATATATCGTAAATCAATCTCTGCATCGTAAACGGGATTTAAAAACTATGCATAATAATATAGTATCACTCGGACATAGTTGTCGGTAGTTTGCTGGGAGATTTGTAATTTCTTATGTACATTAGAAACGTTCTCCTCCGAAATCGGACGACTCTGTATCGGATTGCTCCGTATACCCGATTTCTCCCGATGTTCCGCTCCCTCCTCATCTCGATCCGACATTGAAAATCTGTCGACACCTCACTTCCTTGGCTGCTGAATTACGATGGGGCGAGAGCAATGGGCCGGACGAGCGTCGTGAGTCGGAACTGGCTTCTCGTGGAAATGTTGCACGGCCTCGGGAGGAAAATCGGCGTTTCCTCTCGCGATAGCACCGCTTATCATCATTGTCTTTGGTGGGCTGTTGATGGTGCAAATAGAGTCAATTAGTACTCGATAATTTCGTTACAGACCTTTCTGTATGATTCGTTTTCAATTATTACTTCACAGTTCACTAATAACAATTACTAATACGAACATAATCTAAAAATATATCTATGTTGACTTCATTCCAAGATTATTCCAAGGTCAAAACCCTGGTATTTTCATATTATTAAAAAAATGTAATTCGTTCTGTCACGTAAATCAATGTCAGCTATGTTCTCATCCCCCTATAGCACGCAATATTTTGAAATCATTTTGGAAATATTTTCAATCTTTCAAATCTTACAAAATATTTCAGAAACATTCTTAATCTTTCAACACATCTGAAATATTTCTCGACGTAGCGATACAAATTTTTAAATATTTTTTATTTCATGCTTCACCAAAATATTTTAACGATTGTTTCCATGTTTAAGCGGGTGTGTATGTATGTAAATTAGACTGGTGATGCAATCTTCGACATTTCACTGAAATTGTTTGAAAACACATTTTGGAAACATCTCAATGGTAAGATGTATGAGCCGACAAGAAAATACTTTCAAAATGTTTGTAAAACATTTTACAAATATTTTGTAATAATGGTAAAATATTTCCATAATTTAAAAAAATATATTTTTGAAATCTTTCAGAAATATTTTCGTGCTATGTGGGTATAAACGGCAGCTTTATCTGTGTCAAGGTCTCACCTGGAAGAGGGTTTGCTCTCCTCCGAATCCTTGCTAGGCTTTACATCCTTCTCCTCCTTTGGAAGTTTGTGCTGAGTGATCCTCATGCCTCCAGCTTTGACTGTGAAAATAGACGAAAACATTAATAAAAACAAAGTTAATTGGAACTGACCTTATGGAATTGATACGTCCTAGCTGTTATCAATAACAAGTGCCAGATGAATTCCCCCTCCTTCGAAGCCTTCGATGTATCAGATTGTTCACCGTGCCGAAGAGAGAGAGAAAGGCCGGCGTATACATCGATCTTTCTCGCTCTCACGTCGTACGTTGCACGACCTGCGTCGTACGTTGGTCGACGTGCGTCGCAACGCGGAACGTGGTCTGATCCACCATAACCACGAAGGTCGCAATAAACTCACCCGCTGGCGGATGGCCTCCTTTAAGTTGACACTCGGTAGGGCTCGACATTATTGAACTTCGATGCTCGACGTGACTTTTTTAAATTAATTATGCGTACAATATTAAATTATCGTGCACAAGCAATATGGTATCTCTCGAAGCTCTGCTGGAGAACAGTCAACACTCGTCGACGGTTCGCAACAGATTGTGACTACCAATGGCGTCGAACATCCCGGTGGCAGTTGCTAACTCGATTAGTGTGGGTATGACAATCGTGTAGGTATACACGCATACTTTCACTGTTGGATTCCCGTGACTGTGAAGCGGGCGCTTCTGTGATATCATGCGGAGATAGCATGCAATATGTGTGTAAAGGAGCACATAAACAGAATTATCCGCTCTTCACGAGATAAGAACGGTGTTCCTGTTATCGAAAGAACTGTATAAACACACCTTGAGGGAAACTTTGGAATGTAATAGGTAGTGAATTTTGCTTGACAACAATGATTTTTTTTAAACAAGTCTACATGACATAAGGCGAGGTAAAAAGACTCAGTTGGTAACAAAAACTGTAATGAAGGGTATCGTGAGATGGTAGACATTTCGCGAAAAAGCAAAGTATTGGATGAGGTAGAATTCAATACCGCGGCCGATTGTACTTCGCTTTTAGCCCAAATGTCAACCAGCTTTACATGGCATTGATTCGAAAAATGCAACTATCTCCCTTGCACTCATATGTCACGTGGTATTTCAACTCACTATAAAATCTACGTAAGTATCGGTATAGAACACTGCAGAGAAATATCGAGATTCATAACTTAACCCTTTCCGCATAAATGAGCTCGACGACGTGCGAACAAAGGGTCAATTGAAAATTCAACTTTACCGCTTCAATATTTTACCGTGCATTTCACGCGAGCTCAATTCCAACTCGAACAAATTGCCGGCCGAGTACACTTTTCCATTCGCACGAGTTTCGATTGGCTAGCGAGGGGAATTCATTCACCGACGACCCGCCTTTGCTCCGCCCACTTCACAGGGACTTGAGATTCCATTCAGTTGCCTCTCCGGAGCCCCGGAGCGTAGACGTCGCGAGGTACAAACGAGTTAACGCCGAGAGCTGGAATAGTTTATAGGAAGTGAGTTCTCTCCGACTGAGTTGCGGGTTGCCTTTTATGGTAATCCAGAGCTAACGAAAAAACATCAACGAAGTTTTGTAATGCTGTAAAAGTTTGAGTCAACAGCGAGATAGACGAGATCAAGAAAGTAAGAGAAATTAAGTGTTGAACCGCGAACGTTCGTTATTTTTATGTACAAAAATTCGGTGGCCAAGTGGGATCAACGGCGTTAACGTCGCTCTTCATTATACTCCTAGTCGTTCTGATGAACCGTTGTAAATATAAGAATGACGACATCGAGAGTCGACCTCCGGATCGTCCGGAGGCTCGTTTAACGATGATTTCACGGTTACACGGCGGACGCGACGCTCCGCGAATTCCGTCCTTGATTAATCACCCGCGACGAGCCTTTAATGAAATAAAAAAAAAATTGATGATTCGTGACAGTAGGCGCACGATTATTCCGCGTAAGCGTCGGACGTGAGAGAGAGTTGAGCAACGCGCGTTCGACGACGAAACGCCGAGCGTGGGAGATCTGGTTTCGACCGCACCTAAACTTCGTGCTTTTCCCCGTAACCGACTGTGCATCCGATAAACTTTTCCCGACTACCCGCATCTCGCGTCTCTATTTTCGTACCTGTATATATACATCGCAACGCACGACGGACGTATTTCCTCACGCGGAGCCCGCCGACGCCGCAACTCTAATCTACTCTGTATGCTCTTTGTTACAATACAAACAGGGCATTGTTGATTCTTTTCTTTCTTTTTATTTTATATATATATTTTTTTTTCCCTCGAATTATCAGCACGCGATCGTAATGTACATGAGAAGAGGGTTTGAGAGCAACATGTATAGGACAGGCCGAATCAAGCTCGCCAAGAAAACTGACTCAGTGGCATAAGAATAGATATCCATGAGTGTATGAGCTCCGAATGACTAATGCGGTCATCTCAGACTATACTTTTGAAGACCTAGCCTAAATTATCGATAAAAAAATTGCCTGTAGCTTGGATACTTGTCGTTCGGATATTCGATAAATGACTAACGAAGTTCGCTCGTTGATTTTTCAGCCGGGATGTTGGGCAGCTTAAGATGGACTACGGTCCTGGCGATCGTACTGTGCACCATTGGCGTCAGGTCAAATTATCCTCCGCCCGAGAGATTGACCGGGATGAATCCGTGCATCAGCAAGCAGACTTGCCACGAGTGCATACAGACGCCTCACTGCGCCTGGTGCGCAGCTCCCGTGAGTACACTGAATTATTTTACCGATTCTCTGTGGTTCGACGAGTTTTTTTTTTTTTTTTTAACGACCATGCTTCTCTTTCAGAAATTTACTGAGAAAAGGTGCTTCCTTCCGAATATAAACACAAGGATCTGGGACAAGTGCCCGGAGCAGTATACCTTGAATCCGGATAATTTGTTCAGTATGGTGCGCCACGTTAATCTCACGAAAGGAGGATACTTCGCGGGTGGAGGAAGCGCTTCGGGAGGCGGTGGTTACGTCTCTTATGCCAACAGCAGCAGCAGCTTTTCCCACAAGAGTAGTTCAAGCAGCAGCAGCAGCAGCAGCAGCAGCAGTTCTAGCAGAGGACACGACGCTGTCCAAATGTGGCCTCAGGAGGTCAATTTGAAGCTGAGAATAAGTCAGTCGCTTTTTTTTTTTTTTTACTAAACGCGCTTTTTACTGTAGCTTAATGAGGTGAAAAAATACCGCTAGACTCGTTACTATCAATCTGTGGAACTCTACGGAAAATTTGCGGAGATAATGCCTTGTTGATTTTCGATATTTTTTATGTTTGCAAATTACCCGCGAATCTTGTACGCGACACGTTGGTCTTGTGCGATATTAATAACCACGATCTGTTTGTTCGATGAATGGAATTGTTTTTGCGCACGGTTTTAAAAAAGCGCGATTTTCGAATTTTCGCGGTTTACGTAATTTTTTTGTTTTCAAATTACCCGCGCAACTTGTACGCAACGCTTTCGTCTTTTGCGAATTAAATAAACACGATTTATTTTAGTGGATAAAGAAAATTGGGAGTTAGAAACGCGAGTTTAGAATTTATGCATGTTCTCGTGAGTGGAGAAACTAGGTTTAACGCATTGTTCGTTAACGCAGCTATTTGTAATCTGTTTAAAATTAATTTTGCAACACAGACGAGGCGTACAAGATGTCATTCGCTTATTCCCAAGCCGAGGATTATCCGGTCGATCTTTACTATCTCATGGATCTCAGTAAATCAATGTTGGAAGACAAACAGAAGCTCTCGGCCCTCGGCGAATTGCTTGTCGAGAGTATGAGCAAAATTACGAGCAACTTCCGGCTGGGATTTGGAAGTTTCGTTGACAAAGTTGTGATGCCCTATGTGAACACTATACCTCAAGCGTGAGTACAATATAAATGGTGAAAATGAAGAAAAGAAAAAATAGAGCAACCTCATTGTAAACCGCGCTCTATCGATTTTCAGTCTTCTCCAACCTTGTCCCGATTGCGCGCCGCCATACGGCTACAAGCACGTAATGACGCTGTCCACGAACACCAGCGAGTTCGCTGTAAGTCCGAGAATCCGATGAAAGGGATATTTCGTCGCCGAAGAGACGATGCTGTAATTATTATTTTATTTTATTTTTTCCCTCCGCACAGAAACTCGTAAAGGATGCACCGGTGTCGGGAAATTTGGATGCTCCCGAGGGAGGTTTCGACGCTATAATGCAGGCGATAGTTTGCAGACGCAGCATCGGTTGGCGGGAAAAAGCTCGTAGGCTTCTGGTGTTCTCGACCGACGCGGGTTTCCATTACGCCGGTGACGGAAAGCTCGGTGGAATAATACGACCGAACGACGGCCTCTGCCATCTCGACAACACCGGCCTCTACACGTACTCGTCGCTGCAGGACTATCCGAGTATCTCGCAGATAAATTTAGCGGTTAAGAAGAACGCGATAAATATCATATGGGCGGTCACCGACGAAAATATAAGCATTTACAAGAGACTGACTTCGCACGTCGAAGGCTCCTACGCGGGAATACTCGCCAACGACTCCAGCAACGTTGTCGAATTGATACGCGAACAGTACGACAAGATCTCCAGTTCCGTGGAGATGAAAGACACAGCGAGCAATTCTATAAAGATTCGATATCTATCGAGCTGTCTGGGAAATCTCAAGCCCGTCGAAAGATCGAAGTGCGACGGACTCAAGGTCGGCACCAAAGTTGAATTCATCGCCGAGATCGAGGTCACTAGTTGTCCAAAGAACAGATCCGAATGGAAGCAGTCCTTCGACATATATCCGGTAAGCGCACACCCGATAATAACGAGACGCGTCGACGATGACACGGAGGTGATTTTGACCCTTTATAAGTCACACCGTCCTAAGCCGTACCGAAACGGGAGTAATGGACGCGGGTGGAGGCCACGCGTCGCTACGGTAGCGCCTAAGAGTGGGCATAGAGGTGTGGCTTATGAAGGATTAACTCACGTTAGGGTGATGTGAAATACCGCCCGCCGATAACAAACACTGTACCGAATGCCGTTTTGAGACCGCAGTTCGCAGAGTAAAAAGAATTAAAGACAAAAACTTTTTCCATAAAAAAATAAGAAAGGTACGCCAAGTTAAAAGCAATCCAGTCCGAGTTAACCACGAATACAAGAGTTTATGGATTATGGGTGTTTGAGATATTTCAAAGATACATTAAACTAGATGTGTCCTGAAATAAAAAAAGAAGAAAGTCAGATAGTAGCCAAGTAAACAAGTCCAAAAAAATTAACTGAAGACTGTGCAAAAAATAGTGATACATAATTCGAAAATAAAAATACAATGTTTAATCACATTTATCAATTGATTGTTAATGGTAATGGTACACTGAGCCGGTATACAAAAGCTTGGCGTGCCAGTTTCTTTTTACAACAGCTGTCGTACATGATTCATTAAAATAATCGAGGGAACGCCGAGTCTCCGACTTTACAAAATATCGCATTGTGCGCCGGTGCAATATTAATCCTCTCATAATGCATAATAGAAAGACAATTTTCTTTTTCCTCGGCGGTCTGCGATCTCAAAACGGCATTCAGTATAGATTTTGTTATGAACTGGACGCGGGGCAGGTGGAAGGGAGGTTATACCACATGACCTTAATGAATTTTTATTTCAGGTCGGAGTAAGCGAGAGTCTGAGGGTCAATTTGGAGATGCACTGCGATTGCGAGTGCGAGTCTGGGGGTCCTATGTACGAGGAAAATTCTGCGGAATGTAGCGGCGCGGGTACGCTCAAGTGCGGCGTCTGCGACTGCAACGAACGTTTCTTCGGCAAACGATGCGAGTGCAGTTCGCACGACTCCGCAGGTTTCGACAAGCTGGGCTCTTGTCGACCGACGAACGACTCCACCGTCGATTGCTCCGGGCGGGGAACTTGCACCTGCGGTGTGTGCGAGTGCGACGTGAGAAAAAACCCCGAGGAGGTGAGGATTATCTCGAGATAATCTTAGACACTTGGACAAAAATGAGACGCTCTTTATTATTAATATTATTATCGAACCGGTGCGTTGGTCTGGTGCTCGCCTCCAAACGCGAGCGTCGGTAGGTCGAGTCTTCGATTTCCGGTATCTCCGTTTCGTTGAGAAATACAAATATACCTCCAAACATATACTTGCGACCCAGAAGATATCTGCACGAGACTAAATTTCATCAAGTTATAACCGTTGTGCTTTGCATCGCACAAACTTCGCTCAGGGAAGTTCACTCAGCGAAGTAAAATTCTACGAGTGAACAATTTTTTTTCTTCCTGAATCTCATCAAGTTATAACTGTTGTGCTTTGCGTCGCACAAACTTCGCTCAGGGAAGTTCACTCAGCGAATGAAAATTCTACAAGTAAACAATTATTTTTCTTCCTGAATCTCATCAAGTTATAACTGTTGTGCTTTGCGTCGCACAAACTTCGCTCAGGGAAGTTCACTCAGCGAATGAAAATTCTACAAGTAAACAATTCTTTTTCTTCCTGATACAGTGCATTTATAGAGACTGGCCAGAGATGAAATTTTACGTCATGCAGATATCTTCAGGGCCATGTAGACTTGAGGCACACGCGTACTTGGACGTGTGCGCCACGAGTATATAGCTGTAGTCTGTGTTTACATTCTCGGCGAGACTCGCCGTAGCTTCGGTGCGGTGAAGCGAATCTGGGAACGACTTTATCGGCATGGGTTTGCTGCAGTTGCCCTATGCTTTTAATCGCAAGATTAAGGCGAATGCGATACCTGTATCGCATGCGCCTTAAGGGGCCGGGGCCGGGGGGGAAATTTGGCTGCAGCCACAAAAATAGGGTGACTGGCTCGGTGCGCAAGGACAAAAAAAAAACAGAAATGGAGAAAAATAAATTAAAAATTAGTGAGGAATACTAATTACACATCGACCGAGTCGGCTCGCTGTAAGGAAGTAGCTTTGAGAAACGGGGGACAGCACAGATAAATAAATTAATAAATTAATTAAAATGATTAATATTTCAGAAAATATCGGGAACATATTGCGACTGCGAGAACTTCTCGTGTGACAGGCACATGGGTCAGTTATGCTCGGGTCACGGTACTTGCGAGTGTGGACACTGCAGCTGTGAGGACGGTTGGGGAGGATCGGACTGTCGCTGCCCAACGAAAACCGACAGTTGCGTCGCGTTCGGCACCACGAACGGAATAGTGTGTTCGGGTCACGTAAGTTGCGGAAGAATCGTATAAAAAACAAATCGTCCGAATTCCAACAGCGGCTGTTTTAACTCGTTTGTAATCAACAGGGAAAATGCGACTGTGGCGTGTGCAATTGCGAGGAAAATTACTCCGGCACGCATTGCCAGAAATGTTCCACCTGTCCGCTCAGGTGTGAGGAACTGGCGCCTTGCATCGAGTGTCAATTGTACAAAATTGGCAACTACACGGAGGAGGAGTGCGCGAATAACTGCAAGGAGTTTGTGCCGGAGGCGGTGCCGCAGGTGACGATCGACGTGGACAAGGACGAGGTCGAGTGCCGTATCGACAACCTGGACAACTGCTGGTACCGGTTCGTCTACTACAACGACGAGGCGAATTGCTTGAAAGTACGGGCTCAGGCCGAGCGGGAATGTCAACCGCAATACTTCTTCCTCGGAATTATCCTTGGAGTCATCGCGGCGATCGTCATCACCGGTCTTCTCTTGCTCCTCGCGTGGAAGATGTTCGTCAATATTCACGACAGGAGGGAATTCGCACGTTTCGAGAAGGAGAGAATGATGGCCAGATGGGACACGGTAAAGTATCAACTTTCCTCTCAGCTACTTATTGGTCGTTGTGAAACTTTCGTTATCGAATACTTTTTCTCTGGCTGCAGGGCGAGAATCCAATCTACAAGCAAGCGACGTCGACGTTCAAGAATCCTACGTACGCCGGCAAGTAAAAAGTTGTTGAATATTGCACGACAGTGAGAGGGAAGGGGAGAGAGGGAGGGCAAAGACATGTTAGACAACGTGTTTCTCAATTATGTAACGAGTTTTTATTGTATTGTGCAGCAGCAGCAACAAACGTTAGTTCTTACTTTGTCGACGAAAGTATAGCCTATTTAAATGATCTAATTAATGGAGCGAATTATAACTAATATAATGTAACCGTTAATTAAGTTTACTCCAATGTAATACTGCCATATTACTTAGACATTAGTCGAACGTCTATGGAAAACACGATGCGGGGCAGACGGACGACTAACGGGAGCGTCCGCGTCTCCTCGCATTTTGCTACTATCATTTACCATTTTTATTATTCACGCTACTCACTTAATTAGTACTTTTATATTAATTAATGTTACGGACAACGGATTCGTGCCTGTTGCATAATTTTGCCGTGATTTTTTTTTATTGCTAAAGTGCCTTCCACGTTAGTTCGAATATGAAAACTTTCGTATCGAGTCTTCGAAGAAAATGAAAAAAAAGAAGAAAAAAAAACGGATACATTTTTTTTCGTAAAATCGTGTCGTTAATTATTAAGTAGTAAGGTACGTGAAGCTTTACCACTCTGCATTTTTTGTTGTTGTTGTTGTTGTTCCCAATATTGCGACTGAATATACACCGCGTACTGGAAACTTTTCGAAAACTCGCGACTCGAAGTTAATAGTTTAAGTTTCGTGCAATCTGAATTTATCTCACTATCGTCCCGATGAGATACTCCTAATAGGCGAGGAGTCCGAATTGATTGTTTTCGTTACGCGTATTGACCTCCGACCTCGATTGCGTGGAGTTGCGGCTCGGTCGATCGCAGGCTGCGAGCGTCAATGCGCGTTACACTTGATCGCGGGTTATGATTTTTTACGGCAAATAACATTGTTTCATCGAATTAATCTCAAGTAGGAGGAATATCGGATTGATTGTTAAATCTCTGTCAGAGAAGAGCGCACAATACCCGACGCATTAATCATGTGCGTATTGGCTAATCTACGACAACCTCGACCTAGACAGTATCTTATAATAACGCGTCGACATCTCTAGTGGAATGTTCGATTGAATATTGGGTCATCAATGTTTCAAAGATCCTAAAATACATACAACATATGTATACGTACATCATACATCGATCACTCGGTGCAAAAAAAAAATCTCATTAACGATTGGCCTGCATATACATATATGTAACTTATCTACATATTATTTATTTATCGTAATACCCTACTATGAATGTATAAAACTTTTGAAAAATTTTACAACGAGCGACGAGATTACGAAGAAGCCGTATCGAAATGTACAAACCAATGTTTTTTGCTACGCCTTTTTCAGTACAGTGAAAAAAGAATATATATCGAAAGTTTTACATTTACGAAACAATCTTGTCCTCCGAACGAATTTATACGAGCTGATTCTCATAATTTTTTTTTTTCTATATATAGCGCCAAATTTGAAACGATAGGTATGAGTGATAATTACGTACATGACTGAATGAATATTGACTTAAAAAAAATTATGTGTGTAAGATGATGTAAAAGTAAACAATTATAACAGTTACACCGATCTTTTTTGTTTTTTTTTTTCTTCCGAATCAGACCGAGGATGCGTACAGCGCTCGTACGTTTCTGTCCCGAGACCGTTAACGAGGTCAATGTAAAGTGAAAGGACACGTTTTGTAATGGCCTGATGACTAAAAGTCAATGTGGAGTAACGTAACGGCCATTTATGGACACATCAATGGGTCAAGATACTCGAGATGCAGAAATCACGTATACGCGTATGCGTCTACATACTCGTGATCTGCGTAAAGTTCTCGTTGTCGTATCAGCGCGTATAATGCAAGGAGTCATTAACATTGTGGTCGACGCACGAGATGTTTTGCTCGCGCGATGTTATTGAGTTACGTGGAAAAACATCTTCGCAAGAAAAAAAAAAACTATATTTATGCATGACTTTGCAGCGGGAATTGTAAGTTCCAGGTGGCGCGCTTAAAGGTCGATCAGATATAGTTATACGTAGCGCGCTCCGTTTGGAGAGGAATGGAATGGATCTTTGGCTCGGATCGGCGTACCTAACGGGTCGAGGCGTTATTGCAGGAAGTGATGCTACATTCGCTTACTGGCGCATCTCGGGACGCCAAGAGAGACGAGATTCTTGGCCCCCCCGTCGAGCGTCTTCATTTTATTTATAGACAGGATCGTATGTTTATAGCAACGGATTGACAATGAACTTCTGTCATCATAGAATTTCGTCGAGGATGTAACAAACATCGCGATCGATGTTCCGAGCTGAATGAACGGGGTTTATTCGCGACGATCCGTTTAGCGCATGTATCGGGTCTCTCGGCGAAAAAGAGACGGAAAGTCATAACCAGCTGGTCGCGGTGAGCCCGACGTCGCCGCCAGGGGGATAGTGGGAGTATGGCAGTGGGGAGTGGGGAGGGGTTAGAGAGGGAAACATGGCACGGAGGAATAGTAGTGTGTTTCTGTCGGTGGTGGGGAATACCACATGGTTCCCAATAGCCTGGCGCTGCTGTAAAAAACATCGCAATTTTCGCAAGGAGCGTTAGAGTGAAACATTTACGCAGTTTACGGAAGAGCTCCGGTGCAACTGGGTGCAACGCGTCGCGTGTCACGTGTCGAAAGTACGTGGAATCGCGTGAGTCCTACGTCAATCGACGAAAACTTGTAAATTAATATAAAACGGAGATTCGAAGCGGCGAAAAAAGCAGAGAAAGAGAAAGAAAAGGGTAGACAGCGAGAGACAGCGACAGGAGAGTAGAACGACGAAATTAAACGTTTGTGCTAACTGCGGGCTGTGGGAACCCGAGACTCGGTCGGCTCGGAGTGTCGAGACGGAGAAACACAAAGCGGGGGTGCTTTAGATCTCGGCTCCCGAAGGAAAATACGAGACAACTTTGCGAAACCGTCGGGTTGTGTTCCGTGGAAGAAAGAAAAAAAAAAAAACGAAATCGTAAAAAGCGTTGTGTGCCGTAGTATAATGCAAAGTGACAATCGTGTATAGGGACAAACAAGGAAGAATCGGCGAATAAAATGGAAAAACTGTCGAAGATCGCGTGTTATTTTCGGTGGAATCGGGCCGAGCGTCATCGACACATAGACGAGGGACCGCCGTCTAACGATGCATCTCCCGCAAAGGAATGTCGAATCAGCGGTTCGGAAGGAGATCCCGAGACATCGACGAGATTTCTCAGTGTACTAGAGAGCATACTACTGTGGGATAATTCTGTCAACAGTATTTCCGTCGTCATTGTTTTTAATATACTGTTCTGGTGAGTAGCCTGAAACGCTTCGGCTAACTGCGCAACCCCCTTTATTTTACCTCCTCCCGCAGTCGAACTCTCCGCAAAGTACACGTACTCGCGCATCTTTTTTCCTTTGTTTTTTTTTTGTTTTCTCTTCAAATCCCCAACGGCCGGAAAAGCTTCGCGGTCGATCTACGATAGGAGATAGCGAGAGATTATCTTTCTCTCGGGTGACTCATTCGATTTTTTGAAAGACACGCCATTACATTATTCGATTCGCACGGGAGTGTCGATGCGCCGAATACATTAACAATCGCTGGACTGCGAAATAGTGGGGCGCGCGAGTGTAAGTCATTGTCCATGCACCCTCCCCCCTCCGGCTATCAAAAAAAATCCTATTGGATGCTAAATCGTCCACGGACGCTATATTAGTTATGGCTACCGATGTTGCACCGTGTCATAGTCGATGTTGCGGATCCGCGATAAATTCGCTACCTTGCATATTATGATCGATTTGCGTCAACGCGACAACTGCTGGTGATAACATCGTTACGCGTGCACTGTATACACGTTTCCGAACGCTGTGACTCTCCGGTCGAATGGTTCTAACGTATCCGAATGCAGCGAAAATTTGTAAACAACCATCGCCGGTAACGCGGAGCACGGTTATCGGCCGAGGCCGATCAATCTATTCGGGGGGGGGGGGGGGGGGGGGGACAAAAAAAGGCTCGCTCGACACAACCGAACAAAAACTCATTCACCGATGAAAATTTGTTATCGACGCGATCAGCGCTTGCCGCGCTAGAGACTCGGCATTGCGAAATCTTTCAATGAAGACGAACGCTCGCAAGTGTTGCTCGTCTCTCGCGTCTCTACAGTACGTTTACTTCCGATGTGTCGCAACACTGCGTAACTTTGAAGATCGGACGAAAAGAAAAAACTTTAAGTCGCAATCGGTCGCGACAACTCGCGCACAAAGGGAGGAGAGCAGGGAAACGCTCGAACCTTGCGACCTTGAACGATTGAATCGATTAATTATTCATGCTCGGGCAATATTTTTCGAAGACGTGGTCCCTTCACGTCTCGTTGGATCTCTTCCACATTCCTCGCACGCTATGTGAACCTTGTTATTGTCTGCCGGGCGGATCAGCTCGTACACAACATTTGCGACGACTAGAAAGTCATTTTTTTTTTTTAATACTTGGTGTTTTTTTTGTTTTTTTTTACACTGAATTTTTTTTACAGGGGTATCGTTGTATTCGAGGTCCGTGGCTTTGCGGCGGCCAGCAGTGCTGCGCTTGTCGTGGTTCTCTGTTACAGCAACCTTGAAGCGCAGGTTCAGAGAGAAACTAAAACGTCGGACGCAACGATGTAAGCCGTGTTTCACAACAGTCTCGCGTATGGTTTTTTTTACACATTCGTTCGAACCCATCGTTTATGTTTTATTTTTTCGCGACCCGGTCATACATTAGCGAGCCTGACAAGTTTTTATTAATTTTTCCTTCCAATTATGTAAACATGAAACTCATGGCTTCAAATAACATCTTTGGACATATTTTGTTTTTTCTCATCGATTTATCGGCTCACGACTTCCTGTGAATATTGCGATACACAAAAATCGGGCGTAGCTTAGTTTACGTCCGTTGAGAATTAATATCGAATATTGTATAATGTGTTTGTAGATCACCACCGAAGGTGGAACAGATCAACAAGATCGTGAACAAAGCTAAATGCACCCTTGAGACTCTGAAGCTTTTACGAAAGAATCGGCCAGGAGTGGTAACTCTTTTTTTTCGCTTCTGTATATTCATAATTTTTTTTTATTGTAAAACTGATTACTCCGATCGAGTAGTATGATGACTCGGAGAAACGACTATTAAAAGATTATTGTGAGCTGTAAAAAGTCGTCGAGACGGCGTCCAAAGTTAATAATTTTTCATATTTTTATTTATAGTTCTGCATAGCTGTCTGCACTTTTTCCCTAGGCCTATGGTTAATCGGAGGTTCCATTAACGGCGTTCTGCTCACGTACACGATATGCATGACGATCCTAATTGGACCGGCTCTGCTGCTGCAAGTACCTTGCAAGCTCTTCTCGCCAAAAGGTATTTCGATATCTTAGCCGGTCTTTTTTTTCTCTTTTTTTTAATAACTGTTCATTATAATTATCGATACCTTTTTTGTGCCTAGACTTGTGCCACGAGTACGCGGTCGAGTGGGATAGCGAGATTGAAGAATTTTTGCCAGCCGTAACGGAGGACAATCTCGAAGTACTGCAACGAGCGGGTGAAACGGGCGAGCAGTCCCCCTCTCCGCACGACGCCCTAGCCGAGAACCAGATCGGTAAATTTTGCATAATTTTCATGATCCGTTACGTTTACATTTGATGTACTATTTATTTATTATTATTTATTTATTATTATTTATTTATTATTATTTATTTATTATTATTTATTTATTATTATTTATTTATTATTATTTATTTATTATTATTTATTTATTATTATTTATTTATTATTATTTATTTATTATTATTTATATTCCAATTGTATTCGTGATCGCGATAACACGAGTGCTTGCAATGCCTGCAGATCCTTTCAACGAGGACGAGCTCATCGGTCTGAACATGCCCTCGCACGAAGACGGCAGTACCGACGGTCTCGACGTATCCGAGCTCGAGCTGAGCGCGGGAGTCGACGACGTCGACGCCATAAAGATACAGAGCGAGCACTTCGAGCCAGGCTCCTCGTCGGAGGAGGAGGTCGACCTCGAGCCGATATCGAGAAAATTACCGAGCGTCAGCGACGACGAGAGCGACAGTGAATTCGAGATAATCGACAGTCACGAGATCGCTAATTTGAACGATGTCTGAGGTTGTTCGGTTTTTTTTTTGTTGATTTTTTTTTTCATAGCCACGCGGGCCGACAAACGTTTCAAGATTATAGATATATATATATATACACCGTATACACAGACATATACACAGAGTATAATCAATGTGCGATAAAAAAAAAAATACTCGCTCGACGATATCGGCATATCAATTTTCCAACGACAAAAGTTATCCGCCTGTTTGAACACTGACTCGTCTCACACGTGGACAGTGTCGCGTTATCGAAACTTGATGACCCGCGCGCGAACCATGCCCAAAATGTAAATACGAATTAATGAAATTATTATGACATTCAGGCGTGAAGGCTTCGTCGGCTTCTAGACAACAAAGCGTTTCCGCCTCGGAGTGACATTGATGAGTTTCCCAAGCTTAAACTTTCGAGGACGCTCAACGACGCTACCATTATTATACGCTATTTTTTAAAGTTGCAATACGGTTTTGACTCCTTATATTCGTTCACTTCGTAGTAAATTCTTTTTATCGTTTTTTCTTAATTTCTTTTTTTTTAACTCAATTTACAGCAAGTGCGCTTTCCTCGACGCGCTTCCTCCGAGATTAATTTTTCTACGATCATTGACGCCTTCCCGATATTTCGAGTTGCGTACCCGGTGTTTCGATTTGCTCTATAAAAAAACAAAACGATTATGTGTTAGCGGAACAAGTCTCCCGAATGGCCATTGTCGGAGATCGACGATCGCCATCGTCGACTCACTATTAGCTGCAGTTTTATAACGAAGACATTTTAAACGAAAACAGTGAAAACATATTATGACCAGGCCCAACCACAATGACGGGATCGGCAACTTATACGAGAGAAAAAATTATTCAGTTTCTAGTCTTACGCTGTGTATTTGCTTCCTCGGTGAATTTATAAAATGACTAATGAATTTATTTGTGAACCTCATACGATTTTGTTTTTCTATTGAAAAAAATAAAAATAAAAAATTCGGGAGTAATACGGTTAATGCAACGAGCAGCCTCCTACAATGGTATTTTTACGTGTAAACAAATAGAAGCCTGTACATTAAAAAGCTCCATGAATATCTACAGACCGCGAGGGGCCACGTCGATCGATTCTGTATGCGTCCCGACTCTGAGATATCGCGAGGACAATTTATTTATTGATACATAAAAACTATACTATATTTTTTCCTATATGTGTATATGCGTAAACAGAGGCATATAAAAAAATACACAAGTCAGCAGTTATCGCCTGCAAATTTCTCGATATTTTCGTGTCCAACGATCTTTAAAAACAAAAAAAATAAGTATTTGTACAACTGTGTATCGGCGAGGTCGGAGATTTTTTCAGTGGCGGTAACTGCCCGTGAAGCGGACGCGCTGGTGCGCGCCTACACACGTCAGCGTCTTCAATATGACAAAGAGCATATTATATTGAATTGTGCTGATACACCAATAAAAAGAATTAGATAATTCTAAATATTTTGAAATGGTAAAAAAAAAAAAAAAAAAAAAAAACCCATCGTTTTATCCTCCCTCGTCTATGCTTTCGGCAGTCTTCTCTTCGCTGCCGCGATCGTCCTCGTCCGAGCTCGTGCCCTCGCAGAGCCCCGTGTCGTCGGAACGATCGTTCTTGCTGGGCAAAACGGGCTGGGCGTTCTTTCTCTCTGGCAACACTTGCATGAATGCTTCCTGCCAAGTTTTACCCTCTGTTATCCTGAGCAATATTTCGAAAACTGGAAATTTCAAGATCTGAGAAAAGTGCACTTTCTGAAAACGGATCCGATAACCCGCATGGTGTCCAGTAAAAAGTCCGTACGAAATTCAAGGACATTCAAGGACAATTTCCAGGACATTTCCTGGTTGTGTTGGGACATTTATAATTAATGAAAATCCGCATGTCGCGCGCAACGAATGAAATAACATTTCGTTCAATAGCCATTTTCGTTTATGTTGGAATCTGTTCAGAAAAAAAACGACTCACAATACACAAATGTATATTATGTATCTCAGCGAAACTTAGACAGACGTTTTTTTAGGATGGTAGCTAACAATAGACACCTTGAAACGAGTTCCAATTTGCAGGGAAATAAAAAATTCAAGGATATTAGGTAAAATTCGAGGACATTCCAGGACTTTTTCAAGGACGGGCAAAATTCGAGGAGAGTTCCAGGACTTCCAGGACATCAAGGATTGCTGGACACCATGTCCCGAGAGCCAAGCTTACCGTGATCCACCGTCAATACTTTTCTGGCTTTCATTTTCAAAAATTTGTCCAGCGGTAAACGCGCGTGTCCTATTCCCTCTTTCACCGCGAGTTTGTGGCAGTGTCCCTTGCAAATGGTCATAGATATGTACATTATATCTTTATCTCATGTTTCGATGGCAATACCAGATATATTTACCTTGTGACTATTGTGATCCACCAAGCCGCCTATAACATAGATACAATCAGCCTCCAGAGTATCCACAATGTTCTCCGACTCGCTGGTCAGATAAACGACCTTCTTGTCTCCGTACACACTCGTGTACGGCTCTGAATAAAATTGTACCTGCAATAGACAATCGAAAGAAAAAAACGATTCGTCAAGGCAAGTAATTTTTGTTACCACGAATGTCTGTTCTTTGCACCTCAATAGAATCAACGTACATCCCAGTGCTCGTATCCGTTGTGTTTCTGCATCTCCTGTTTGGATTTACCCTGAAAGCCAGTCAGCGAGAATTGCACGGGAGACACGGCCCTCCTGTTAAGGGTGTAACACCTTAAAATTTGCTTGGTCAATTTTGCGATATCCTTGTCCTGCATGAGCTCGTCGAAGGACATATCCACGGTGATCGTAACTTTGCAGCTGCTGTCTGCCATGGTACATTTTTTTAGGGCTTTTCTTGACGGGCCGAGATCTATGTTGTTCGCACGTGCGTGCGCACGTTTTTCTTTCGCCTTCGTTCTCTCGCGTAATCTGCAATGACAAGGATTAATATCGCGACAAGTGAATCAATGTATCGTACAGACGGCGCGTGTACCTCTTCTCGCCTTTTCGTTCGAGCCATTTCTCCTTCTTTCTGATCTTCTTCAGCTGCCTCTTACTCAGACTAGACTCGCCGGTCGGCGCGTTGTCGGACGATTTATATTCGACGCTGTTCGCCTCGATCTTCACGGAATTCTTGCAAGGATCTTCGTCGACTCGTGGTATCATTGCTTCACTCGCACCTGTACTTTCCATAACACTTTCATCGACTTTTCTACAGCAACATTGTCTTCAATCTACCTTACCGACTGTTTCTTTTTACAGTCTCCTTATCGTATTTTACATCGCACGCGACCGAACGGTAGGTTATCATTTGAGACCATGTGAAAAACGTTCTCAGCGTGTCTCCCTCGCTTCGTCGAGAGCGCTACTGATGCTATCTTGCTCGCACTCCTCGTAAGCCAAACTCATATATACCAAAAGTTATTTTCGACAAAAAGTAACTAGGCTGCATACAAACCATCTTTGCGTTTCAATTTTAGCTGCATGAGCTGATGACTTCCGGTTCGAAAATGTCATTTTTGCGACCTTAAATAGAGTTTTCCCGCACGACGCCATTTCGGTAGAAACATTAATTTTTCAAAACGCAAGCGACGCATTTCCGATATGACCGTCACTTCCGATTGAAAAATTAAATTTTCAATCCAAAAGTGACGTATTTCCGGTATGCCGTCATTTCCGGTCGAAAAATGAGATTTCCAAACCGGAATTGACGTATTTCCGGTATGACATCACATCCGGTCGAAAAATAAAATTTCCAAACCGGAAGCGACCTATTTTCGGTATGAAGTCATTTCTGGTCGAAAAATGAGATTTCCAAACCGGAAGTGACGTATTTCCTTACATGGTGTTTCTTCAGCCTAGTCGATTTTTACCGAAAATGTGTTAAACAAAAATTGATAATAAGAAAATAATAAGTCCGATCAACACGTGCTGTCGAGGATAAACATCGACGACGAAAAAAGTAATAATGAGACAGACTATCAAAAGCTGATAGGTACAGAATGGTCATGACCAGGAAGAAATTCGTGGCTCCCCAACCAGGTTCTACGAGCATGACTTTTGTCCACGAAAAGTTATATAGATCGAGGCATTATTTTGTAGCGGAAGTGGAGAGGAGAGCCAGAGCGCTCTCTCCGTGGTGGCGGAGAGGTGAGGAGAGGGGGGAAGAAAAGAGTGGGAGTCAAAGAAGGAGGCGTGACTCTAGATAAAGTTATCGAATCACGCCGGAGATTCCCGTCAGTGTGTACGGGAGAGAGTTGACGGCTTGTCAAATCGTACTCGTGTCAGGGGAAATAACTCCGCATTGAAATATTTTTCGTCGCGTTTAATTTCAAACGGTCGTCTTTGTTGTTCGTAATGGAAACGTACGAGAGCGTGCTTCTCGTTAAATCCGAGGTGTTCGTCTTCAAAATTCCTCCGAGGTCATCGAACAGGGGCCATCGGTGAGAGACCAACCTCGTTCCTTTTACCCGATACACAAAAATACCGTTTGCGGTTTATCGTATTGTTCTTCGTGGCTGCGTGTTCCCGATGCGATTCTCTCGCTATGTCCGGACTTTCTCTTATCAATTGTTTCGCGCTAACGGCTTCCCCGTCCCGTTCCATCTACCCTCTGGATTTCACTTCGCTCACACTTTTTTCAAGTTCAATGCTTACTCATTAGTTGGCCCATGCTTGATACTCGAAGGGGTGGTTTTTTTTTCGTAATTTTCTTTTTTTGCCAGCTTTCATTGATTTTCTTTGCTTGCAGCGCGGCAGATTGGAGTTTGCAAGAGCCCTCCTGGACGGGCCGGATGCGCCTCGTCTCCCAGGGAGACACAATCACTCTCAAGCTGGAAGATAAAATAACCGGCGAACTCTTTGCCAAATGCCCGATAGAGACTTATCCAGGATTAGCGGTGGAGCCCGTGACCGACTCGTCCCGCTACTTCGTACTGAGAATTCAGGACGACGGCGGTAGATCGGCCTTCATCGGCGTAGGATTTTTGGACAGATCGGACAGTTTCGATCTGAACGTAGCTCTGCAGGATCACTTCAAATGGCTTAAGAATCGGGAGCAGATAGAGAAGGAGAAGGAGACGCCGAAGCAGGAGCTGGATCTCAGGTTCAAGGAAGGAGAGACTATCAAGATCAATATGAAGATAACAGTGAGTTCGTTAAACTGTTTCTTCTCGATTGCCGATTTTGAAAGTTTGCTTTTTTTGTTCCCCCTCGCAGAAGAAGGACGGTAGCGAAGTTTCGTCCAAGTCGAAACAGCGGGCTCAAGCCGGTGTCGGACTGCCTCCCCCGCCGGGCGGTGTGAAGATTGCTCCGCCGCCGCCGAAAACGCCGACCTCCTCGCCCGCCCACAAGCCCGCGCAAAATCCCCAGAGTCAAGGTCAGACGGGTTCGGAATGGGGCGAGTTCGCGAGCGCCTCGCAACAACAGCAGCAGCAGCAATCGGCCGCGGGAGCGACCAACGCGAGTTGGGTACAGTTCTAAATATTCTTTTGTTTTGTTTTTTTTTTTTTTTTTTTCAAGTTAATTATACGATGATATAATGCCGATTCGTTGATAACGGACTAGGTGAGAAACGCACGTATCCTCGTGCTCAATTTCGAGGTTTCACGTACTGCAGAAAAAAAAAAAAAAGTACATACCTTCTAGCGTATGTACGATGTATATTGATAGGGGATGTCGGCACGGTTAGGCCCGATCGGATACAGCCGAATTCGATGTGTAGACATAACTCACGCGGTACGGAAAACGTAGCGAGACGATGATTTACGATATATCGGTTTTTTTTTCTTTTTTTTTTTTTCTCTTTTTCGTGGAGGCAGAGGCTCGTTGAAAACCTCCGTTCTGGCATCCGTTAATGATGTTTAAACGTAATAATGATATTCATCTCATTCGTCGATAAGAGCTTGCTTCTTTAGTAACGAATATGTGATTTTTTTTTTCGAATCCTCTATGTTACGTTTTAAGACAGTTTGGTGTCTCGAATTAGGACAATATCAATAACGATTTGAAAGCGGTCCAAAAATGGAAGATAGATGGATGTTAGGAATTACAATCGCAGACCAGTCGAATGATTTTGCTGTATCTCTACCCCCCCCCCCCCCCCCCCCCACCCCGGATTTGAAAACATGACGTAACGCGTATTAGACACCGAAACACGAAGTCGGTCTATTACTGATATGATTGTGCGACGTGAAGGAAAACTCATTTATGAGATCGTTAGAAGAGAGCACTAGTTTGAAAAATGCAATATTAGCAGTCTGCCAGTGGCGTTTGTATATAACGAAGATCAGGATAATCCCCCTAGTTTTAAGATAAATAAATGCCTAAAAATTAGTCGTGATTAATCCAGTTAATACACTATGAAACTTAGCTACCCGTATTTCAGAGTTATTCAGAGTATTCATGAGATATTTTTTCATGTTATAACCCACACTATTTTTATTCCTTCGATGTACTTTAAACGGAAGATGGAAAAAAAAAGTTAGAAAGAAAAAAAAAAATAATGAAACGATGAACGAATAATAAATATATATCGGCCCGAGCATGCTTATTTTCGTATCACACGAGAGAGTCGACGAACTTCGATTGTAAATACGGTGACTCTCGATATTTTTGCCTCCGACATTCATAAATGTTATTCATTGTTGTTATAGTATTTCAGAGAATATAAAATGAAAGGTACCTAATTGTCGATGAGTTAACTTTTTCCATTTGTTAGTGAGACAAGCCAAGGCGCTCGCGCACGTTGACCGTTGAGTTGCATCAACCCTTTACAAGTCACACCGCCCGAAACCGTACCGAAACGGGACTAACGGTCGCAGAGTGGGGACTCCTGAGAGTAGGGATAGAGGTGTGACTTATAAAGGGTTAAGCAAAAGCGGAAAGTTATAAAATTCATCATTTGGAATCGTTCGAGTCACGACTTTTTGAAAATCCATTTTACATATCGCGGTATCTGTACATAAGGGTGTGATTAGTTGAATTATTTGTGGATATAGATAAAAAAAAAAAAAAATCACCGATAACTTCCCGACAACGCTTGAAGTTATGCTTACCCTGTGTGTTTCAATTTATAAAAGTTATACTCTGTATGATATAAACTATATTTATTATCAAAACGAAACGTACAAAGCCTCGTCTAGCGTTTTAACGATAAAACGATTTAATAGTATATCGCGCGAGTTAGGAAATCACAATCATCATTCAACCCGTTACCGTCATCCGGTAACGCGTGTCATTCCAGCGTGTATTTTTTTTTTGTTTTCGAGTATTTGACAAAAAAAAGATTATGGATAAACGTGTACAAAACCGCATTGTCGATGCATTCCATAAATTTGTAAAGTTGTTAATACGCGGATGGAGAACGAAGCATCAAAAAAAATTTAATGCCACGCTTCACAGCTGTTCGTCCGAGGACACAGGTTTTCCTCCGAATCATTTATTTGCAGAAAGTAGATAATCAAGATAATCCCGTACGTGTATTCTAGCTTTATCGCTCATGCCTATTGTCGATTCAACTGGTTGCTTCACGGCCTAATAAAAGCATTGATCGTCGATTGGATTCTCCATCTCCTCGATAACACGACGGTAGAGCCAAAAAAAAAAGCGGTTAAACGAATCGGATTCCGTTAACACCACTGGCACGAAATGTATTTTTAAGATACATAAGAGAGCTCATAGGGAACTAGAGTTGACATAGGATAACTTAAGAAAAACGTTGCTGACCGGTATTCTCTATTGTATCGTATATTTAGTGTTTGTCCATATAATAAAGGGCATATTTAGCACACTCAAGTGATCGTTTACATACATTATTTAACAAATCATCAATACTCAATAGGGAGTAAACCGGCTGCTGAGAAACTTATCCTATAGCGATTGGTGGGGTGTCTGAGAGTCCCGAGACCAAGCATTAACAACGTTTATTGCGCGAGACATTGAGCCGGAGACTACGCATGGCCATCGCCCGATTGAAGTGGCGCTGGACCGGCCGTTGCAGCTGTTCCGCGGCCAGCGTTAGATTCTCGTCGCATTCGATGCTGCTGAGAACGACTAGAAGGACGCCCAATACCTGTGCAACGGGATCAACAAATTCATCGTCCGTTAATTGACAATTATCAGATCCGACTTGAAGTTTAGCGCAAAGTTTTTCTCGGCAGCCCACCGTTTCTCCACAAACCGATTCTACACGTGCTTGCCTCCACCAATGGGAGGTCTGGAACACAACTTCCACCAATCAACGCAGCGTGAGGAGAAACGATGGACTGCCGTTTTTCTCGATACCCACCAAACAAACGATAATGAGCAACGTATAGATGTGAATACTCGCAGCCGGAAGTGACTCGACCTCTTTCAACGCCTCAGCCGCGTCCGTCAGATCGGGCTTTAATTCCAATGCGTGACGAAGATGAACGGCCGCCTCTTGAAAATGGCCGTAGGCCTTGAATATCTGTCCGAGAGTGAGATACTGCTCCCAGGCGTTGCGATCCGGTGGCTGAAGCTCGAGCGAACGTCTCGCCAGGTAAGTCGCGTCGTCCAGATACTGCAGAACCAGCAAGACCCTAGCGAGATTCAACAGCACCTCGGCGTTGTGCGGCGAAACGGCGAGAGCTCTTCGAAAACACTCGATCGATCTCTGCGCGTTACCCTTTATGCGCCAGAAGTTACCGATCTGATTGTAGAGTTGCACGGACTTAGGTTTCTGTCGAAAGTTACAAATTAATTATTATCGAATAGAAAAGAACGCCATTATTTGTTGTTGTTGTTTTTAACGTAACAACTGACAACGGTTTTGTACCTCTTTCTTAGCTTTTTTCAAACGTCTCTCGAGCAGATCTATATCGACGTCGGTAACCTTGCCGCTGTTCTTTTTGAACATAAGAGCGACGTGAGGCTCCGGCACGAGAGGATGCTTGTTTCTGTTAGCAACGCCGACTAGATTGTCGTAGTATGTGAAATTAACGGGTTTACCGCAGTCCAGAACTATGTCGTCGCACTGCTGACCGGTAGCGCACGCAAATTGCTCCGTCGATATTTCCGATGACGGAGGATACGGCTCCGTGATGTTTGGCGCGTCCGTCAATACGTACGACGTAAACCGTCTGCCAAGGGGACCAAAGTTAGGGCTTTCTTAACGCTGAAAGAACAGCAAGCCACACACGAAAACTAACTACAGGCAAAAAAAACAAAACTGTATAATGTATACGTATCATAACAATCTTCTACTGGTAGGATAATGTAGAGTTTGTAAAGAAAATATTTAAAAAATATCGCTTGTATGTTTTGTGTGAGAGACAGAAACTAAGTGCGAATAAGAAATCCATTCGAAACTGTAAAATCTTTTGAGAGAGCAACAAAAATCGAAGCAGTAGTGTCTGCTTGCGCTAACTTCTGGAGCTTCAGGAACAAGGCGACTCTGAATATAAAAACAAACGAGGCGCCTCTCGCTATAAACTTGTTCTTGACTAAAAATTTAGAGGGTAAATTCTTTTTTTTTAATCACCAATGGTACGTCAGATTCTTTGCGCAGGATAAATTTGGTCCATTTCGATAACAAAAGAACGCTTGTCGGAACATATTTTTGTAAAAATTAAACCCGCAACTATATTCCAGTCGGCAAGCAGATTGGAATACAAGAATGCATATTTCAGCTGCAGATACACGTGGATGCGTATAGAATATTTCTGGATTCAGCCTAACAGAGCATAACTGCATTAAAAAACACACTCCAAGTTTCACCGTCGCTTGAACCGATTGAACAAGCAGCTGACCAAACTACACGTTTCGAGCGAATATCCAGCCAAGTTTTGGCTGCTCTCCGAGCGATTTATATCTACGGCATGCAGCTTTCGCTGTGTAATTTTGCTTACCCAAGGTCAAAAATCGACACGTGTAAACCGACAATGTCGCCGTTCGACACTCACCGTTCGTTATCGCCAGCTCCAAAGTTATTGTACTCGTTGCAATAAACTTGAAGCTTTTCGCGATTCTCGGACGAGGCTGTTTTGCTCCAGCCCTGTCCGCCTCCGAGATTGGCCGTTGTGGCCAGAATATCGAATACCGGATCATCCTCGAGGGACGAGGGAAACTGCGTCGTCTTTATGACCCGGTCGGCGCTCAGCCTCCAGGACGTCCTGGAGTTTATGAGCTTCACCTGGAACACTAGGAAACACAGGGCGTAGCTAGCTACGCGTCCGTGGGCCCACATACCGCGGCCGAACGGTGTCGTTAGGATTTCGAAGCGCGCGGCTTCCTCCACTCGACGATCTCTCTGATGACTTTTCGTTCTTTCTTTCTTCACAATAATCTAATAACGAATCGGGTAGCAGGAGACATAGGACGAGGACGAGAGCGCGCACACCGATACGCACGGAGGACTAGACGTCCACTGAGTCAAAGCTCTCAAGAGATCATGCTCCGACAGGAAAAAAAATTACAATCGTGCGCAGTGCCATCTTTGCACTCGCGATTCGCACGAGTGTTTGCGCGTTCGTGGGCTTCGAGAACGTCGAATCCTTTGTAACGATCCCTTTTTAAAAAATCGGAATGCTCCGTTGTTCCTAAGAAAATCGCATTGTCAACGATTAATTTGGAGCGATTCTTCGTCGCAGTCGGACAAGTTTGCCGGGTCCGGAAATTCACGTCTACCGAAACCCTCTCCTCCGGCTCGAACGGTGCGCGCGCATCGATGCAATTATCGTGGCCTTGAGAAGAGCGAAACAGTCGATGCGCCCCCTTGCATTCCTCCGCGGCGCTGACAGGTATCAGCTGTTTCAGTAAACAAAGAGACGCGTCTAGAGATGGACGTCGGTGACGGTGCGGCTTGTGAAAATGGCCAGGACAGCGTACAAAGCGCCTGCATCGAGGATTCGCCTGGCGTATCGTCGGACAGCGACGACGATAACGACAATTGGTATTACATGCCGGACTCGATACTCCTGCCGATTTTCAAGCTGCTCACGCCGAAGGAGCTCATAACAGCGGGAAGCGTTTGCAAACCATGGAACCGTGTGTCTAAGGACGAATTCCTCTGGAAGGATTTGTTCTATCGAACTTACAAGATCGAGCCGAGCGTTGGAATTATGCCAGGTAATGGAGTTGTATCGTTATTTTAATCGCGTCGACGGGGCGGAGATGCGACGGAATGGCTATTATATCTTTATAGGAATTTATAGGAATTTATAAGAAAATTAAAAAATGTAATTCAGTTAATGAGACGCGGATTTCATAAGTGTTACACTTCCTTTCTGTAAAGTTTAATAATAATAATAATAAAATCTGACTAAACTTTTGTCGTTTGGACCGCAGGAAAAAATTCTTGGCTGAGCGAGTTCAAGAGATTGGCCTATCACACGCCACTGCTGGAAACGGAAGTGCAGAAGGAACATTGTCACCAAGTGCTGCACGTGAGCTTCTCGCACAATGGCAAGATGTTTGCTACTTGCTCCAAGGATGGCTACATACTGGTATACTTTCACCTCTCGGCTAGTTAATTTATGTTCAGCCAATAAACACCAGAATTCTCTCTACGATTTGGCCGCAGGTGTGGGACAGTCAGTATCCTGTGTCGATTAAATATCATCACGACATGAAGGCCTTCAGCTGGAAGTACACCCAGTTTTCTCAATTCAATTCTTCCGACACTCTGCTCCTGGTGTCCGGCGTACACTTCGGAGCGCCTCACAGTACATCCGGAGAAATAGCTGTCTTCAGAGTGGCGCGTGAGTTGAGAAATATCGGACGGATTTTTTTTTTTTTTTCTTGCAGAAATACCGAGACTCAGTCTGGCGGAGGTTTCGGGCGGAATTTTCGCGATCCTCATTTATCCCGAATTGTAGAAGCGCGTACGTACGAAAATTGTCGCACGCGCGACGTTTCGCGCTAGGGTTCGTTACGCCGCAAAACGGGCGATTAAACTCGGGGAGCCCGCAGTGACAAATATAAGTGTCTTTGTTTGAAGCGGCAGACGGCAACGCGGTCGAGAGATGCAAAAAGGAATGGACGAAAACGTCCGCGCCATTGGCACGAGAGATCTATTAATAGAGCGTAAGGTTCATGTACTTGAATTCCGATTGTCGTGTGCCAAGAAAAATAGGACAATAGAGTAGCGGCTAAAGTCGCGATCTCGCCGCTTGTTGCGCGAACGATTTGATCCTCGATCGATCGATAGAACGCTCTCAAATTCCATTTGGGCGTATGATTGCTGTAGACATTAATTTTTTTTTTTTCTTATCATCCCAATAATAACTCACAAAGGAAGCGTGCAGTTAGTTGATGGCTTCTTGGCTCTGAGAGTATCGCAAGGCTGGGATTAACGCGGCAATTATAATTAATCACTACCCGGCGCGGCATTAATCTATAGTCGGCGTTTAATTGCCATCGCATTACGAAGGACTCGTTTACGTGTAACGCCTTCGAATGTATTAACAGAAGTATCCGGCACCTTGATTAAAAAAAAAAACCTGTTGTTGCACTTAATCGTAGCGGGTTTCGATCTCCAATGCCGAGTCGTGAATAAGCCTTACGACATATTCGGAACGTGGTACAGCGAACGTCATCTCCTGAGCGGCGATCTGCAATGGTTGGCGCACCTGGTCAGCGCCAGTGTTCTCTGGCTCAATAAGGCGAATCAAGAATCGGAGAGCGAACACGTCCCGATAATGAATCAACTGTACAGGTAAATCGGGCGGCGAAGAAATTTACTGCATTGCCGTCAATGCTATTCCATGATGTCCGGCGGTCCTTGAAGTCCTGGAACTGTCCCTGAATTTTGCCCGTCCTTGAAACGGTCCTGGAACTGTCCCTGAATTTTGCTCATCCTTGAAACGGTCCTGCAATGTCCTTGAATTTTTTTATTTCTCCACAAATTTGAGCTTTTTTGAAAACCTATATTACTAGCGACCATCGTAAAAAATTTATCTCGGTTTCGCTCAGATACATTTATACATTCGTACATAGTGAGTAATTTTTTTCTGAACCGTTTCCAATGTAACCGAAAATGGTTATAGAACGAAATGTTATTTCGTACGTCGCACGCGATTTGCTTATTTTCATTTTTTTATAAATGTCCCAACACAACGTGGAAACGTTCTGGAAATTATTCGTTAAATCTCCTTGAATTTCATACTCGTTGCCAATGCCGATCGATTAATTTTTGTACGTTGATTTTTGCAGATTCTACAACGGCAACGCCGCTTCCATCAGAGCAGTTATGGTCGCCAATTGTTTGTCCCCCGCGCCGAGCGAGGCCGAACCTCCGGAGAGTCAGCCATCGAGCTCGAGCGTCAAAGAGGAACGAGGAAATCCTCCGAGCCATCGAGAATTGTCGTCGGCATCGCCGAGTAACATACAGCCGCAGGAAGAACCTGAAGTATTGCATTACGCCTCGTCTAGATTACAGTACGGCTATAATCTCCCTGCTAGTCGCGCAGTTTGAACACTGTTAATGCTTCGAACAGCAAATTCTGTATGTCGACCTTATCGTTGAAACGGGGTACGTCCGTTATCTTTGCAGATACAGCACGCTCGAGGGTGGATTCATGAACTGGAGGAGATTGGGCGACGGCTTCGAGTACGCGAGTCCTATAACGTACAATCAGGAGTATCGACAGGCCGAGATGGAGAAAGAAACGATGGAGAGCGACAGCGAAACGGAGGCTTATCAGTGGGACGAGGAGAGCGAGTCGGCAGGTAAAGGGCGATCGACGACGTTCCGGAAGCTCAGGGGCAAAACACATCGATCGTTGAGACGGGCAATTTTTCTTTGCAGAATCATCGGCGGCGGAAGATTGCGACTCCGACGATCTGGCGGACAATCCGGAAAAGCTCCTCATATTCACGACTGGATCGAAGACATACACGCCACATCAAGTGGGCTTCAAGAGAATAAAACCGGTTAATTTTCCGAGAAGATTGGATCCGGGACCGTCGTTGCGCGAGCGATTGGCACAGCGCGAGAGGGAACGCGAGAGAATGAATTCGGGCTCGAGATTGGAGCCAAATTGGTTGGATTACGATTCGGTAGCTGAGAAATTCGACAAGGTGGATCATCTTATCGATCTACACGGGCATATAATAGGAATGGGACTCTCTCCTGACCACAGGTGAGATCTAGTTTAAACGATAATGGAAGAAAAAAAAAAAAAAAAACTATAATACATCGAATGTACAATCGGTCTGCTAATCGTTACGATTTGTCGAATATCAGATACCTTTACGTTAACACGAGGCCGTGGCCTCGGGGCTACGTCATAAGAAATCCCCTGCAGCCTCCTCCGATAGCCCAAGAGATCGACATTCACGTGATCGATTTAGTGACGCTGAAACAAGTTGGCACGATGCTACGAGCGCACAAAGCCTACACGCCGAACAACGAGTGCTTCTTCATATTTCTGGATGTTTGCGACGAATATGTAGCGAGGTGATTATCGATGTAGAAAAATCGTACTTTGAAAGGTATTTGGTTTTTTTATTTTTAATATTATCGTTCAATTGTCCGTTTACAGTGGAGCCGAGGACAAGCACGGATATCTCTGGGACAGACACTACGGTATATGTTTGGCGAAATTTCCGCACTCCGATGTTGTGAATTCCGTGGCTTTCAATCCCCGCGATCCGGAAATGCTCGTTACGACGAGCGACGATTTTACCGTAAAAGTGTGGCGCAGCAGAGCGATGGTCAAGGCTCTCGGGCTCGATGAGGACGAATACCGACGTGGAATGGAGGTGCGTAAACGGCGCAGGTATCACAGAAGCAGTTGTAACGTTGACTGATTGAAGACCATTCAGTTTCCGATATGAAGAGATTTCTACGGCGCTTGGTCGACAGGTTTTTGCCGCGTTTGAGTGCCGAATGTTTGTGGCTTAACGTCGCCGTGATACGTTGTGTGTACAATTAACGGTCTCGCGCGGAGAAAAAAAAAAACAGCCTCGGCGAGACTGATTCGATTGTGGGCACTGGGGCGACGGCTCCCGGCAAAACGAAACTACAAATCGCGACGTAGAATACAGGTCTCTCTTCTATAACGGAAACTGAATGATGAAAAAACGATTCGAATAACACTGACCTTACAGCAATATTAATATTTGCGAGTTATCTACATAAAGTAAATGATCTAACAACGATTGCCACCGCTGTACGCAATGAGTGTTAATCCTTTATACGATTGTTCTTCTAAGACTATGATTATATTTTTTACATGGCGTTTTAAACAATTGTTTCTCATTCGAAATGATGTTTTGTATATATTATACATTGTAACGATGATAACAAAAAAAAAAAGAAAGAAAAACGAGCGAGTGCGCCGACCAGCGCACGCTAAACATTCTCGTTAACACACTCACGCATTCGGGCATACATATAACTTTCAACAATATTTTATACCTCGGCCAGAGGATTCGTATCCATCTAGCTAACATCGATACGTGTTACGTCAACCGATAGTATACGAAAAGAATAAAAAAATCAAATCGCATATAAATAATGCTTTTAAAAAATACTATATACGTTCTTGAATGTATATTTAATGTGAGATAATTGTAATGTAGGAATTATGTGAAAACGTTGGACGGAAAATGAAAGTGAGTCTCTTACTGCGACACTGAGAATATCCAATAACTATATCTTACGACAATAGTGCACAATGCTTAGCGGGTGACGTGTCACCACACACAGTCTATTTATCATCTTAAGGATAAAATTGTGGTTTTAAACTCCGAATTTTAAAAACGTTACACGTTTAGATTCAATGAAGACGAATTGTTGCCGGGGTGAGAGAGAGAGAGAGAGAACTTTTAAAGTCTCGCCCTCGAGCTTCAATGTGACATTCTATACGCTCCATTTTGTAGATTAATATATATATTTTTTTTTTTTGATTATGAATAAGAGGAGGAAGAAGAAGATAGTATATTTACAAATTAGATTGTACTCCGAAGACTGAGAAACTTACATGGTGAATAAATGTTGGTAGTCGAGGATATCCCACGTAAGCTTCATTGATATTCTCGTTAGAACAGACAATTATACAAAAGAGGAAGATTCACATCGTTGGAGGATCTGGAGATATAGACTTATTTTTTTTTAAGTTGAATCCGTCACCAGTGATTCTGTAAAAATACAATAGGGACAGTTTGTAAGGTGCTCGTAAAAAAAAAAATCACGTGAATTCGTTACCTGGTTGGGATGATATACTGTCGGGTGGATGCTGAGCGCTGCCGGGTAAAGCCTTCTTGTGGGAATCTTTGTGACCGTGACAGTGTTCGCACTCGTCGTCACTGTCTTCCGAGCTACTTTCGCCGAAGTCTTTCGGTTTCGTATATATGCAGCAACCTGGACAATAAAATAAAGTATTCATCGAGTAGAGAATCGAATCTCACTTAAGTAGTCAGACTCGATGCATTCCCAGCCGAAAGTGAGATTCAGAGAGTATTTCGAATACTTCCCTAATTCGACAAAATTATGAAAAAATCAACGATTCGAAAGGTGCTAAGAACATTGATTTTACATATTAATAGTAACGAGAAGAAATGAACAAACTGGTGAAAAAAAAAAAATTGTTTACCAAAAAAGCTTGAAACCTACCTTTTTCTGCCAAAATTGATCCGTCAATTCATCTGATTACATATTAATTTTTTCTGATTTTTTTGTAATTTTTGAAAGCTCCGTTCATCGAAGAATGTTTAAGCTATATTTGCGAATCTTTTCGATCAATTATCCAGAAACTTTTTGAGTATAGTGTGTAATCTTTTTGCAAAAACGTATCCAATTTTCGTGACTTTTTATCGATTTTTCATAATTAACAACAAAAAATCGAAAATTAGAAAAGAATCAGAAAAAATTCATATGTATTCTGATGAATTGACGAATTAATTTTGACAAAGAAAAGTTAGGCTGATGGCTTTTTTGAAATTTTTTTTTACTAGTCTGTTAATAACTTTTTGGAATTATTAATATCTAAAGTCAATGTTCTCAGCACCTTCCGAATGGTTGATTTTGTAAAAGATTTTGGTGTCATTAGGAAGTATTTGAAATACTCTCTGAGTCTCACTCTAGGCTGAGAATATAAAGACGCTCCGTCCTTAACTCGGGAGTGCTCAGCGGACTCACATTTTGATTTCTTCTTGTTCATGTGCTCGTTATCCACGGTTCCCTGAGTCCATTGTACTTTTTTACTCGACCTCGGCTTGCGTAGACGCAATCTCACGGTCGGGACATCCTGAAAGATAAAAATAATCTTTTTCAAATATCGTGCAGCGGCAGCCGTAACGGAAGACGTTAAATTCAAAATAACATAGAGCCTATAAGAATAACATCTCGAATATCAATATTTATTTCGCAAAATAATACAAAACAGCGCCTTTATTGTACAACTTTGTCACGAATCAATGCCTCTATAGTCTCGTCCGAATAATTCAGAACGTTCTTCAGCACTTCGGACGTATGCTGGCCTAAGGTCGGCGGCGGAAGTCTCACGGAATTCGTGGCGTAACTATATTTAACCGGTGGACCGACGACTTTGACCGTGCCGATCGTGGAATGCGATAATTCTTTTATCAAGCCCGTGTGCTTCACGTGAGGATCGTCGAATACCTAAAATGCACAGAGACAGAGTTTGATTCGACGAAAATTTCCCAATTTTTCATCGCAGCTTTTCCATCAGTTTCAAGGCTTTTTACCTGCCCTATAGTATTGATAGGTCCGTAAGGATACGGCGCGTTCTCGAATATCACGGACCATTCCTCGTTCGTTTTGCTCTTAAATTTCTTCCTCAGGATTTCCAGCAATTCGTCTCTGTTTTTAACTCTCAGAGTGTTGCTCGCGAATTTATCGTCGTCCGCGAGTTCGGTCAGATCCATTCTCTCCAGAAGAGCCACGAATTGCATGTCGCTCCCGGTGCCGACGGTCATGTAGCCGTCTTTCGTCGGAAACGCTTCGTACGGCACGATGCTCTCGTGCTCCGAGCCCCATCGACTCGCCTCCTTGCCCGCGTTCAAGTAATTCGAACCGACGTTTATCAAGCTCGCGACCTGCGTCGCGAGCAGATCGCACTGGATCCACTGACCTTCTCGAGTCTTTATTCTCTGCAGCAACGCAGCCATTATCGCCCCGTGAGCGTAGAGGCCGGTCGCGAGGTCGGTCATCGCGACGCCGACTTTGCACGGTCCACCATTCTTGGGTCCGGTGATGTGCAGCAGGCCTCCTATGGACGCCGCTATGACGTCGTAGCCGGGCCTCTCCGAGTAAGGTCCTTCGGAGCCGTAGCCCGTCAGTGAACAGTATATCAACTGCGGCGCCACCTTCCGCAATTGCTCGTAACCGAGTCCCATCCGAGACAACTTTCCAGGAATATAATTCTCAACCAGGACGTCGGACTTTCCAGCCAGTTCGTAGATGATGTCCCTGCCTCTCTTCAGGTCCACGCACACGCTCTTCTTGTTTCTGTTGACGCTGGTGAAGTAAGTGGACTCTCTGGTACCCTCGAAGAACGGAGGACCCCAATTGCGACTCTCGTCTCCGGTTCCGGGTCTTTCGATTTTCAGGATTTCCGCACCCAGATCTCCGAGGATCATCGTGCAGTAGGGACCTGCGACTATCCGAGTGAGGTCCAGGATTCGAATACCGGAGAGAGGCGACTTATCCTCGAAGCTGGTGGAAGAGAATCTTCTTGGTAACTCCGAATAGGATGGTTTAACGAAGCAAATGCATCCGGTTCTGAGCGCACGGTACACGACGCAAGATTGCAATTTACTCATCTTGGGGTTTAATCTTGTACTTGGATGAATGTTTACAATTATCGGAGTATGTTGACAATTTTTACTGGATAACGAGGTCGTTCTGCGGATACGTTTTTCCGCTCGCGCATCGCAGTGCGTGGCGTACGGGGCACGCAATGCAAATGTCTTTTTATCTCAAATTTGCTATCACGATTCAGTAATGAAAGTCGGACGCGGTAATCTACAAAAACACGAGATCCTACCTGCGATGCGGTGTCGGCAACATCCCCCTCCAGTATCGTCTCGGTCTGGGATTGCGAAGTCGATTGCCCGGCCATCGCGGATCTTTCCATGAGTTCGAAGTATCACCGAAGATTTAAATCCTCGGTGGACTTTCATCGACTGTCAGTCGACGATTCTCCTTGCAAATTCAATTATTCAGTCAACGACGCTCCCCCACTTCAACGCAGCATCAATGTGTACGTCGCCATGTCAGAAAAAGCTATTGCACTGTGACATTCGATTTGGCAGTACATATATCAAATGAACATCGAACGAGTCGAGGGTAGAGTATCGTTTACGCCAACATTGATTTCAGCCAAAACTCGTTTCCGACGAGAAGTAACCAGGTTGGAGAAACACCATGTATTCTAATCTTATGTACTACAGATGGTGCTGTAAGGCAGCTTTGGACCGAGTTGAACTTTTATCGAATGGCTTAAGCGGTTAAAGAGCATGTGAAACACTATTGAGTGCGAGGGGGACAGCATTAGTGGCGCTCTTTGCGGAGCGAGAGAGACAGGCCGAGAACGGGTTCCACATGCTCTTAAGCCAGCGTGCAAATTAACATAAGGCTAAACACTTTTTTTTTTTACATACGCGATTTGTTGTTGAGAGCACTAAAATCTGTGTCCGATAATCGAAACGTCGCGAGTTCGCGCTGGACTTTATGGCATTTTGTTCTTGAATGTTATTGCTTTAAATCTCGTTAACGTTTCTAAACTGTACGCTTTATACTCCTAAATGTGTTCGTTTCTGTCATTTTTCGACGGAAAGTGATGCTATACCGAAAAGACGTCACTTTCGGTCCTGAAATCTCACTTTTCGACCCGAAGTGACGTTTTCCCTAGATGACGTCACTCCCGGTCGAAACACGAGATTTTCAAACTGGAGGTGGATGTTTTCCCTAGATGACGTTACTTCCGGTCGAAAAATAAGATTCTTAAACCAGAAGTGACGTTTCCTTCACGAGTGACACTTCACGATTTCATACCCTACCGAGTCGACATCTACGTTTTGACTCTCGACAGTAACCCTTGTGAAACAGCCAATCGCCTTCATCATACACGCTTCTCGTTGACCTCTGTGAAAATCCTACCTGCAGACAGTAGGACGTCACTTTAGATAGATAATTGATTTACCGTAGTTGCAGATGTAGCGATAGCGTTTTTCGTTGTAAATAATATATAAATGAATTTCATGCGGTTAACGCGGTGAAAAGAGATGTTTTACATTGTACATCGGTGCCAACCGACAAGGTTCCTACTATTCGATTAATAAAAGAGTACTCCGATAACTCTCGGCAATGGAGGTAAGACCCGTCACTTCTCTCGATCTTCAAGCTGGAAAGGTTAGAATGTTGTTAGTTCGATTAACAATTATTTTCCACTCGATCGCAGACGAATCCGCATATTCCCTTGCCGCTTGAGCCCATAAAATCCAATGCCCTCGAGGATCGACGACTGTGGGTGGGTAATTTGGATCTGAGAATTAATGAGTAAGTATTTATGTGATGGCATCGTTTGTCGAGATAGGTTCGTCGTTGACGACAATAATGAAACACCTTTGCCGATACATCCTGGATTAATTAACTTTCTGTCTGTCAACCGGTACCAACTCCTCAAAATCGTACAAAAATACGGCACGATAGAAAAATTTGACCTGCTCTTCCACCGATCCGGTCCCCAAGCCGGGCAACCCAGAGGATACGCTTTCGTTACCTACAAGGAAGCCTACAATGCCGAGAGAGCGAAGAATATTCTGCACAATGCAAGACTCGGAACTAAAAATATCGTAGTTAGATGGGCTCACAGCGTCAGCGAGGTAACATTTTCGCAATATAACATCCAAAAGATTCAATCATATTTACCATTTTTAATGCACAATTAACCGATTGAATCTTTGCAGAGCGAACTAGACAAGCCAAAGCCAAAGATAGAAATCCCCGCATTGGCAGGGGCGAAGAAGGACGACAAGAAGATCAGGTAAAATGCATCAGAGATGGCTAAATTACGCATTCGCAAGTTATACATGGATAAAATAATAAATATCAAGATTTCGGCGTTCATCGCGTATGGGAGTGGAATCCGAAAATCCTGAATCATTTCCATATATTAACATATTAATATTTTTCATTAAATATATAACGTGAATATTTTTTTTTCCATTCAAAAATGAATTCAGTTTTTTTGTATGCATCTTTTGCAAAAAAAAAATTATTCAGGTTGTATTGATTATTCACAAATTGCTCATCCATGTAACGAATGAGAAAAGATTCCAGCTTCTACTTATGTAATTGAATGATAACGCGTTTATGTTTCGCTTAGCCGGCAAACGGCGATCCAAGCTATAGAGGCCAAGCTGAAAATGATGAACGAATCCGAGGAGGACTTTGAACTGAACAAACCCATCGACGACGCGCCTCCGTTGATTCAACAGTACCAGAGGCCAGAAACTCACAAACCGTCCTCGTCTGCTCGTCACAATCATCATCACAATCGTCGTTATCAGAGCAGCCGACCGTACAACCGTTCCAGGCTGAGAAGATAATACCGCCCGTTTCGCTATTCAAAACTCCATTATCCTGCGAATTTTAGTTATTTTTTTATATACAGATATATACCCCATAATAGCTTACGATTTACGAATCTCCGCGATACGATCAATGTCTCCCTTTCGCCGAAAGCTTACGTAGATGCTTCACGCGAACTTAAATCTCATTGTTACTCCAATCTTCAGTGTCATAACGTCGGTATTTAATATCCATCATACCGCGAACAAAAAAATAACGAAAAAAAACTATTTATTTGACTAATATACGTATTTATAAGGACAGCGAGTTACGCGTATTTTGGTAAGTCATTGTACTAACATTTTTTATGATATAAAGACAGAGCCCGGCTTGGGCACATATTTACGATTATCGAGTTTTTATTTACAAAATGCGTTTGTAGACAGTAGTAGTTCATGATCTATGTGTATTATGCGTTATGCCCGTACTTATATTTGCCTCTCATGTGATGGGGCAAAGGAACTATTCCAGGACAGGGCAACTGTCCAGGAATATCGCACATGCAACCATGCGCGCAGCCGATTCCAAAGTTCGCCGGATTGTCCTTCTTCTCGGCGGCTGCAGCTTCCGCCGCGAGAATGTCCGCCGATTTTCCGACGACTTTTATCAGATGTTGGAGAATCTCGTCTTTGCTCCTGCTGTCGATGTCTATCAGCATCTCTTTCCCGTTAGCTGAATAAAAGCAATTGCAACACAATAAGAACACTGCATTCCCGCGAATTCATACTTCGTACTTGAAGTGCCGGTGACTCGTTTGGTACTTGAGGTACTCAAGTACTTTTTCGTGCTTCAAGTACTATTTTTAAAAAGAATTCGAATACTAAGTACGAGTACTCTTTGAGTCCACACTCGCATTACGGACAATCGATGTAGTAGCATGATATTCTGTTTCTATTAAAATATGATTATCTGTCTAAACTTTTCAAGACATATATTTGCATATTTAAAAAAAACAAGGGGTTTTCGCCCTTTTAATTTTTTTCTAAATAAAAAAAATAAGAAAACGAGAAAGGAGGAACCTTGAGAAGGGTTTCCCTTAAAGTTTCTTTGTTCGTGAAATTTTGTATGAAATTTTTTTTATGGATTTTTTTTTTCTTTTTTGAAGGGAAGAATAAATTAAAAACAGCCTCAAAATGAGGTATTACAAATGTTACGACAAAACGATTCACAGTAATTTGCACACGATTTTCTCTTTTATTACAATTTTGCCATTGCTTCCTCTATCGGGAAGCCAAAATTGATCAACGAAGTTTCTCATGGAGGAAACAATACCTAACATTGTTATAAATAAGAAAGCCATGTGCAACAAAGTTTCTCATGGAGAAAACAATGCCTAACATTGTTATAAATAAGAAAGCCATGTGCAACGTGCTTTGCACTTTTTTTTTTCAAAGCCTAGATAACGCTTGAAGCTACAAACCTAATTGTGAAAACTACTTGAAAAAAGTACTTGAGAAATACAAAAAGTAGTTGTATTTTTTGCTACTTTGTCCAGCTCTGATGATAATTATTGGAGCAGACTTACCATAGAAGCATCTTACGAAAGGCGATGGAGTCATATTAACGTATGTCATTATCTGCACCTTTGGATTTTTATATTGGAGCTGCGGTACGTGCCAGAAAACGAAGTCTCTGCGAGAAACGATGATATTTAGACATTAATAATACGTTAAAATACAATGCGGTAAGTGCCATAACCTGAGACTCACTTAGCTCCTTGATGATGCGCTCCCGCGGAGTTGTAATTCATCGAAAATATCTGAATACTTTCTTTCAAAACGAGCCTACCGGCTTGCAGATATTTGAGAGATCTCCGTACCGGAGCTTTCCCTATCATAAACGGCATTGTGGCTTTATTATTTTGAAACTTATTCCTTCGATAATCGGCACAGCTTACAGCTGATTCGAGTAGTTTCTGGCCTTTAAATCGTGCGAACTACGGTGTATCCCGGCCGGTATATTAGCTCGAAGGCTGGAGCACCGTCGATCGCTCGAAGACACATCGAAGCCGTTCACGCAGAAAAACATTGCGTTCTCACGCCGTCAAAGAGAATCGCTCCGATTGGTTTTACCGGTCCCTGTAAAAAATCAGATTAAGCTCATTTCACTGTTGCTCGAGTATAGAGCAACAACAGGCAACCCGTATTGCAATACGAGCTCCAGTTTTCGTCACACCTTTCACTCGGTAAGATACTTTCCGTCCTGCGTTCAGTCTCGGATCGACGACCGCTCCAGCTGTTTCGCAAGATACCGCTCGAATAATTGCCATAAACCACGTTTTTCCACTGTTCATCGTAGCCGGCTGACGAGGTAATTCAACGTGCAACTCGGAATTTACCACACGGGGATTTTCTCCGATACTCCGAGTTGGTATTCGCGAGATCATCTTCCATATGGCGGAGAAAGTTGCCGGAGAGATCATTTTTTTCAAATTCATTGATCGGTTTACTTTCAGACACACAATCACAATGCCAGAATCAATGAGCGCGAAAGAAATTCGCCAGGCTTACATCGATTTCTTCAAGAGCAAGGGTCACGAATATGTTCATTCTAGCAGTACGATACCCCACGACGATCCCACTTTGCTATTCGCCAATGCAGGAATGAACCAGGTAACTATGGAGGGATTCGGATACATTTTGGCCCGAACAAGATTTCTACACTGTGAAAATAAATTGCAAATTTAATGTAGTGGTACTTGAAATTTCATTACATTACTTACACTGATTGAAGATTAATTTACTTTCTTGTAAAATAAGAATACCAGATATAAAAATTACAAAACTTTTGCCTGAAACACATTTGGATATAATTTGGCTTATACAAGATTTCTACACTGTAAAAAAAAATTGCAAATTTAATGTAGTGGTACTTGAAATTTGCTTACACTACTTACACTGATTGAAGATTAATTGACTTTCTTGTAAAATAAAAATACCAGATATTAAAATTACAAAACTTTTGCCTGAAACACATTTGGATATAATTTGGCTTATACAAGATTTCTACACTGTAAAAGTAAATTGCAAATTTAATGTAGTGGTACTTAAAATTTGCTTACATTACTTACACTGATTGAACAGTAATTTACTTTTTCGTAAAATGAAAATACAAATATTTTGCCTAAAATTAACAAAAATTGAAACAGTTTGTACAAAAAAGCTCCCAATCCCGTTAATAAATTGTGAAATAATTTTTTTTTATCGTGCAGATAATCGATTTTTTAATTAATATGTGATTTTTTAATTTTTTTACATTACCAATATATAGTTCAAGCCAATATTCCTTGGCACTGTGGATCCCAACAGCGACATGTCCAAGTGGGTGCGAGTGGTGAACACTCAGAAGTGCATCAGAGCCGGAGGAAAGCACAATGACCTTGACGACGTGGGCAAGGACGTCTATCATCACACATTTTTCGAGATGATGGGCAACTGGTCTTTCGGGGATTATTTCAAAGTAATAAACTTCTGTACAATAACAGTGCTGTATCTTGCAGCTGCATTGCGGATGAAATAACAATTTCTTTGTTTTCTTTTTAACAGAAAGAGATCTGTACTTGGGCCTGGGAATTTTTGACGAGCGTTCTCAGTTTACCCGCGGATCGTCTTTACGTGACCTACTTTGGCGGAGACGAGGAAGCCGGTCTGGCTCCGGACAACGAGTGCAAAGAACTCTGGCTCTCCCTCGGGTAGATTATAAAATAAAATATTATAAAAATCTCACCGAGCCGATAAGAAAATTCTCGAACGTGTAATCGTTGCAGAGTACCGCCGAGTCACGTTCTGCCGGGAAGCATGAAGGACAATTTCTGGGAAATGGGAGAGACCGGCCCTTGCGGTCCGTGCAGCGAATTGCATTACGATAGGATCGGCGGTCGCGAGGCTGCCCATCTCGTGAACGAAGACGATCCCGATGTGCTGGAGATCTGGAATCTCGTTTTCATACAATTCAATCGGTAGACATCGATTTCGAACTTAGCATTTCTTGGGTTTTACGCGTGATTTAGTTTTCGACGTTGATTTTCATCGTCGTTCCGTCTTTTACAGAGAATCCGATGGCTCGCTTCGAAGTTTGCCGAAGAAACACATAGACTGCGGCCTCGGCTTGGAACGCCTGGTATCCGTGATCCAGAACAAGCGTGCGAACTACGACACCGATCTGTTCGTGCCGTTGTTCGAAGCGATACAAAAGGCCACCGGGGCGCCGGCTTATCAGGGACGAGTCGGTGACGCGGATGCTGACGGCATCGACATGGCTTACAGAGTTCTCGCGGATCATGCACGTACGATCACAATTGCGCTCGCCGACGGCGGAATGCCGGACAATACGGGTAGAGGGTATTTGAACTGTTCTCTCATCCGTCCACTGACCGCATTACGTTTATTCCATTTTTTTTTCTACCCTCAATTATTTTTCAGATACGTACTGAGAAGAATACTGAGGCGAGCTGTGCGCTACGCAACGGAGAAGCTCAACGCCAAGCCCGGTTTCTTCGGCTCTCTCGTGAACGTCGTCGTCGAATTGCTCGGCGACGTTTTTCCCGAACTGACGAAGGATCATCAGTCAATAATCGACGTAATCAACGAGGAGGAGGCGCAGTTTCTCAAGACTCTTTCGCGAGGAAGAAATCTGCTCGACCGAACTATCGCTAAACTGAACAACGCGACGGTTCTGCCGGGTGAGGTCGCTTGGCGATTGTACGACACTTATGGCTTTCCCGTGGATCTCACCCAACTGATGACCGAGGAGAAAGGCCTTTCGGTCGACATGGCGGGTTACGAGGAATCGAAAAAATTGGCACAGGTAATGAGTAATCGGCAGCGGTGTTCGTAGATCTTGAAACAACTATTGTTGAAGCATTTGAAGAACGCTCATTGACTCTGTCCGATTAGATTGCGTCCCAGAGCAAGGCTGGTGGCGTCGACGATCAGATAAATCTGGACGTGCACGCGATTACGGAACTGCAGAGCAAGGGAGTTCCTCCGACGGACGACTCATTCAAATACAACTACGAGCCCGAATCCTCCGACAAAGACGCCGATTACGTTTTCAAGCCATGCGCGAGCACCGTCATAGCAATACGCAGGGCAAAGAAATTCGTCGACGTCGCGTCCTCCGGCGAAGAGGTCGGTATTCTTCTCGACGGCACGAGCTTCTACGCGGAGCAAGGTGGTCAAATATACGACGAGGGATTTCTCGTGAAAGTCACCGATGGTCAAAGCGACGAGAGCACGGAAGTTCGTGTGACGAACGTTCAAGTTCGAGGTGGTTACGTCCTGCACATCGGAACGGTCGGTACGGGGACGCTGAAGAAAGGGGACAAAGTAAATCTGAACGTCGACACTGCGCGAAGACGTTTGGTGATGAACAATCACAGCGCAACTCACGCACTCAATTACGCGCTGCGCAATGTTCTCGGGACGGAAGCCGATCAGAAAGGTTCGCTGGTGGCGCCCGATAGATTGCGATTCGATTTCACTAACAAGGGTGCGATGACACCCGTGCAAGTTAAGAAAACCGAAGAGCTCACGAAGGTAGTCGTTAAGGACAACAGAAAAATTTACGCGAAGGAGAGCAACTTGGCCGTCGCGAAGACGATACAAGGGCTGAGGGCTATGTTCGAGGAGACTTATCCCGATCCAGTGAGGATCGTCAGCATGGGAGTGCCCGTCGAGGAGCTGGAGAAGGATCCTCTGGGGATCGCCGGAACTAAAACGAGCGTCGAATTTTGCGGCGGAACGTGAGTAATTTTGAATTTCACGAGCTTCGGCGATTATTCGGGCGATCTGGTAGTATTTAACTTCACACACGGAAGCCTCGCGCCGAGCGTGACTACGCAGGCCGGAGTCTCCGCGACCTTGTATGTCTTCTATTCGAAATATAAATTTCGGATAAAAATATATATTGGCGATAAAAATATTATTTTACACCAATGTAATATCGTGAGCATTAATTCAATTAATTCAATTAATTCCAAGAGTATTTTACCAAATTCCGATATCGTCAATGTTTTTTTGAGATATAACGATTTTTATACCGCGCAATGTAAATACTCGCTCTGTATTCCAGGCACTTGCATTATACGGGTCACATCGGTGACTTCGTGATAGCGAGCGAGGAGGCGATCGCGAAAGGTATAAGACGTATCGTGGCTCTCACGGGACCGGAAGCGAGCAAGGCCCTGAAGAAGGCGGACCTTCTGCAGAGCCATCTCGACAAAATTCAAGCCGCGGTGGACGCCGACAAGACTGGTGCTGATTCGAAGGAACACGTCAAGAAGATCGTCGAGTTGACCGACGACGTTTCCCACGCGACGATTCCTTATTGGAAAAAGGACGAGATGAGATCGACGTTGAAGGCACTGAAGAAGGCTCTCGACGACAAAGAGCGCACCGCGAAAGCAGCGATAGCTACCAACGTAGCCGAAGCGGCGTCGCAGATCGCACAATCGAAAGTGGGAACACCGGTACTCGTGGAGGAGCTCCAGGCGTTCAGCAACACGAAAGCTCTGGATCTTGCACTGAAAAAAGTTAAAGCCATTTCACCGGAGACCAGTGCCTTGTTCCTGAGCGTCGATACCGAGGCCAAGAAGATTTTCGCCCTCAGCGCTGTACCTAAGGTGAGTCGAGTAAATTACGAGACTGCAACATTTTCGATTTTTAATTTAACGATTTTTAATTTAACGATTTTTAATTTAACGATTTTTAATTTAACGATTTTTAATTTAACGATTTTTAATTTAACGATTTTTAATTTAACGATTTTTAATTTAACGATTTTTAATTTAACGATTTTTAATTTAACGATTTTTAATTTAACGATTTTTAATTTAACGATTTTTAATTTAACGATTTTTAATTTAACGATTTTTAATTTAACGATTTTTAATTTAACGATTTTTAATTTAACGATTTTTAATTTAACGATTTTTAATTTAACGATTTTTAATTTAACGATTTTTAATTTAACGATTTTTAATTTAACGATTTTTAATTTAACGATTTTTCATTTAACGATTTTTCATTTAACGATTTTTCATTTAACGATTTTTAATTTAACGATTTTTCATTCAACGATTTTTAATTTAACAGAGCGCAGTAGCGAAAGGATTGAAGGCCAACGAGTGGATCCAGTCAATCGCTCCCCTGATGAACGGAAAGGGCGGCGGCAAGGCCGAATCCGCTCAAGCGTCCGGTACGAACTTCGGATGCCTGAAAGAGGCGTTGAAGATCGCTCGAGATTTCGCCGACGCGAAACTCGGTTCCGACAGTGCAGGTAAAGCAGCATGAAACGCACGGTTGTACGAAAGCTAAAAGTGCCTTTAAACAAATGAATTTTATATTGCACTCACCACGTTATCGCTGAATAAAGATCTACGATTTTGTAAATCGCTGTGCTTTCGTGTCGTACGCTGTTGAACTCTAAAGCCGAGAATCGGTACTCTTCGTTTCTGTAGACGGTGTCGGATCTTCGAAGGGAGTTAGAGGGTCGTCATGCGCCAAAGCCTCAGCGGATCTGGTGCTGTACGCAGTGGAGGGAAGTCCGAGGGCCATTTGCGCTCAGATAGTCGCTCGATGGAGCGGTAAAAAATTGGTAGTCAAGACGGACGTGAAAGACGGCGATTCGTCGAGCGGGATCGTAATGAAGGGCAAGGAAGTCGAGCTGCGAGACGGTTGCGCGATCGCGTTCTTCTTGGCGAGCGCGGAACTGAAAAACTCCAAGGACGTTTTCGCATTGAGTCAAGTCATTCAGTGGATGAGTTACGCGGAGAATCATGTACGAACGTCGGTTCTCGCGTGGCTGTTGCCCTGCCTGAGCTCGGTTTCGTCGAAGATTTCGAGCACCGGCAGTAAAACGGCCAAAGAGGAGCTCCTTCGATGCCTCAAAGGCCTGAACGAAGTTTTGCTCACGAGAACGTATCTGATCGGCGAGCGAGCGAGTCTCGCCGATCTGTGCGTCTTCGGCGCTCTGATACCGATCTACGAGCACGCGTTGGACACGAGGGGCAGAGCGAAGTTCCAAAATTTGACGAGGTGGTTCGTCACGGTTCTCAATCAACCCGAAACCCTCGAGGTCGTGAAAGACTTCGAACTCTGCAAGAAGCCAGCCAAGGGCTCGGCTCTCTGAAATAACGTGTGATACTTTTTCTTTCGGTGATTAATACTCTTTTTTTTATTTTTATTGTTATGTAACGAATTTGATATTATACAATAATTATAATCGAGCCGCCTATGTGTCTTTGGATTCGTCACTTGAGTCCTTCTTGAGTTCCTTGTCGTAGAGGTACCTTATTTCTTTCAATAGTTGCGCTACATTGATGCCCATCTTCGCGGATATCGGGATTATAGGAATTTCAACGCGTTCTCGTAATTCTTTCAAGTTCTCCTGAAAATTAACCGCGATTATTGGTATCTACCCGTCGAATTGAAACACTGGAGGAATAACGCTATTACCTGCGCCTTCGGCAAATCTATTTTGTTTGCGATAACGAGCATAGGCCTCCGTGTGAGACTCGAACTGAACTGCTCGATCTCGTTCGTCAGCGTGTCCAGCTGCCGCCAAGGTTCGTCCTGACTCAAGTCGATTATGAACAGAAGCGCCGCGCATCTTTCGGCGTGTTTTAGAAACGTTACGCCGAGACCGCGATTCTTGTGAGAGTCCTCGATAAGACCGGGCAGATCGGCCACTGTAACATCGAACACAGAGAGTGAAACTCTCGGGAACACAAAAGATCGATGATGTATTCGGCTATCCGAAAACACGCACCCGCAATCTGTTCGTAATCGTCGTACAAGACCATTCCTAAATGTGGCTTCAAGGTCGTGAACGCGTAGGAAGCGACTTTCGGTCTCGCTCGGGTTATGGCCCTCAGCAGTGTACTTTTCCCGGCGTTTGGTACACCGATCTGGAAAAAAAAATATCACCGTTTAAGACAGTCTTCTAGTCTAAACGAGGATTTTTTTTCGAGGTTTACAAAAGAAAAAAATTGATAGGTTCTTTTAATATTTGAACATCGGTATTTTTTCCCCTTGTTTATGGATAACTTGCAGGTGCTCTGCAAATTTTTTGGAGTACAATAAAAATAAATTGGGGGTGCTAGGCGGTTTAATTCTTGAGCACTGAAGAAAGGTCCTGCGACTGCGACCTTGATTCCAGACGTTCTACACATCTGAAATTAAAAAAAAAACAAAGATTATTGAACAGTGTGGTGAACAAGTGTGGTTATCGCATGAACGATTAAAAATTCGAAGGAAAAAAAAGCACAAAATGACGACCTTTTGGAGATTTTAAAAAAGTTCTAAAATCCATACACATTGTTTGGAAGGACAATTTGTCAATTTGTGATTTCTTTTTCCTTCGAATTTGTACTAGTTCATGCGATAGCCATACTTACACCGATCAATAATCTTTTGGGTTGTTTAGTTTCAGATGAGTAAAACGTCTGGAATCAACGTCGCAGTCGCAGTCGCAGAACCTACTTTTCAGTGCTCGAAAATGAAACCCCATAGCACCCTCAATTTATTTTTATTGTACTCCAAAAAATTTGCAGAGCACCTGCAATTATCAATAAATAAGTGGAAAAATCCCGATGTTGAAATGTTTAATAGAACTTATAATTTTTTTGGTTAATCTCGAAAAACAAATCCTCGTTTAGACAACCTTAAAACCCACCTCTAAGGCAGAAGGCTTTGAGGTTTTTAAGGCAGAAGACTGCCTTAAAAACCACCTCGATTTACGCAAGAAAAATAGCGTGAAAAAAAAAAATGTAACCGCTCGTTTTTTACCAGTCCTATGTGAGCCATGCTTCGCACTTCGAGAAGATACTCGCATTCCTCGCCCACTGCGCCGTATTCGCATATGTGCGGAGACTGTTGAACGTCCGAGGCGAAAAAGGCATTACCGTGACCACCGGCACCGCCCCGTGCCGCTATGAACATCATTCCCGGCTCGTCGAGATCGGCCAGCACGTCGCCCTCGGTGTTTCGCACTATAGTTCCTACCGGTACCTTCACTACCGTGTGCTTAGCATTCTTTCCGATGCAATCCTTGCCGTATCCTCTCCCTCCGTTTTCTGCTCTGAGAAGATTATTTACGTGTTTGAGGTCCTTTACGTCCGTCGATACCTGACACGAGTCGGGAACGATTTACTGCATTCCACCGTCTCTCCCATGAAATTGAAACTCGTTATGTTTTCAAGGTCATAATGGCTCACCTCGAAGACGACGTGTCCTCCGTGACCTCCGTCACCGCCGTCCGGTCCAGCACGATCGTTCACCCACAGTCGCATGAAATTTATCATTCCATCGCCGCCCACGCCTCCCGTGGCTCTCACCTGCTTTATGTCGACGAAATAATGCGAGGTATCTTCGCGTCGGGACTTTGACTTCAAGCTTCTCAAGGGCGCCACCGTCGATTCTTCGTTTCGCCGACAAGCCGAGAATCGAAAGGTCCTGCGAGTATGGGATTCGATCGGTCTTTTCCGTTCCAGCACGACGCTGCAGTTTGGAACTTGGTTTTCCTGCTTGCGGATCACGCCGCATATCGACGAGGGTCGAAGCCGTCTCAGGCAATTCATCTGCAACACGGTAATACTTGTTATTTAACGTTGGTTTATTAACGTAACGGCACAAGAATCGTACTTCGATTATCTCGTGACAACGCGCAGATTTTCCGCGAGCAATTCCACTATAATTCGGCGTAAAAAAGTTTCTTTATGTCACTCTGTGGGAAAATGGACCATTTTCACACATTGTGGAATAAAATTTTGTTCGATACTCGTCCGAACTAGTACATTATTCCACGCGGGCGAAAAACGTTTTTCTAACGAGTGTGAGTTTGCAGCACGAGCCGAAGGCGAGTGATGTAATCACACGAGTTAGAAAAAGTGTTTCGCACGAGGGATGTACGAAATTTTTCAGCACAAGGTGCGAAAATGGCGGTTTTACCCACGCGAAGCGGGCGTTTTCTGAACTCGTGTGATTGCAACACTCGCCTTCGGCTCGTGCTGCAAACTCACACTCGTCAGAAAAAGTTTTTTTGCACTCGTATTGAAATGTACTAATGTATATCGACGATGTTTTCTCTGTGCAGAAGCACATCGTTGTATTGATAGCTTACTCTGTAAGTCTCCGTTATCCTGTCCGTACGCGGGAATTCGTAAGATCCTACAAACTTTACGTCTCGAACTATTCGACCGACGAAATTGTGCAATGCCGCGTATAGATCGCACGCTCGAAAATCCGAGCTGACGGTAAATGTTATGTCGAAAGCGAAAATGGGCGGACACAAAGAGTCCGAGCTTCTCCAACTGTCGGACAAAATATTTCGATAATTTTCTTTCCACTCAACTATTTTCGAATTATCGTCTTAGGATAATGCTTTTTATTTAATGGTCATTTATTAATCTAACTGTACAAAGGTCGCATGTCGATTATCGCGTGACGACAACGCGAAGATTTTCCTCGAGCAATTCGGCTATAAAATTCCTATGTATATCGACGATTCTCTCCCTGTGCAGAGGAACATCGTCGGATTGATAGCTCACTCTGTAAGTCTCCGTTACCTTGTCCGTACCCGGGAATTCGTAAGATCCTACAAACTCTACGTCTCGAACTATTCGACCCGCGAAATTGTACAATACCGCGTATAGATCGGACGCCCGAAAATCCGGGCTGACGGTAAATGTTATGTCGAAAACGAAAACGGGCGGACACAAGGAGTCCAAGCTTCTCCAACTATCGGGCGAAATATCTCGATAATTTTCTTTCCTCTCGACTATTTTCGAATTATCGTGTTTTATCGCCGAACCGAGATCCCCTGAGCTGGGAGGCTGCGCTCTTCTGAACACGTGAGTCAGAGACTTGTGCATATTGAATTCTTTGTCCAGACCTCTGTAGCCGGTCGACTGGTAATCCGGAAAGTTCGATACATCGAAAGACTCTACGGAGGTTAGAACGAAATTGCCGTGAGCGGCCATTTCCGTGACTTTCCAGCTGTCGTCCCAGCGTCTTCGGGGATCGTCGGCGAGGGTTCCGCCCTGCCCATTGCAAAGAGTCATCACAATCGTGCCGTCGCGATTCAGCGATTCTCCGGCGGCGACGAAGAATCGTCTCAAAAGTTCGCGATTCTTGTCGAGCCGCATTTTACCGCCGACGTGCGGAAAATTGAACAGTATCTTATCGAAAGTTTCGCCGCGCAGAACGGGATGATCGCAGAGTCTCGTTCCGTCGACTCCTAACAGGACGCGAGCGCCTGAAACGTAAAAATCTACCGGTCTTTTATTCGATCAATCGCGAGTTCTCAGTTAAATCTATACTGACCGTGGCTCTCTAAGACGCATACGTTCTCTCTCGCGATCTCGCTAGTCGCGGACGATTCGTAGCACGATGCTGTTATTGCAATGGGCAGGTTATGTTCGACCAACGACGCTGCGAACGAAAAATTGCCCTCTCCCACAAGCAGCACTCTATCGTTCTCGCGAAAAATCGAGAGTCTCATTGTTGTACCTAAAATATCATCGCACAGGAGTCGGATAAGTTCCGACGATAATGAACGGAGTTAACCAAACAACAATCCGAACGAACGTACCGTGACAGCAGACAGAAAGAAATCCCTCTTTCAACCACGAATAAGATGCACAGGTTCTCAAATTCGGGAATTAGCCTTGTGATTATAGTTCCCACTGCGTCTTCGTCATCCTCGATCCTCGTGACAGTCTCGGACCGTGGTTAATGAAATTTTCGTCCTGATATCGAGCCAACTGTGCGACGTATATGCGGCACGTAACTTGCGCAGCGATTCGCCGTGATAATAGACGATGCCGTCTCACGATGCCCACGTGCTTCCCACAACACAACATATCTAAGTAATGAATGAATTCAGGACGAGCAGCGATATGTATCTTTTTCATTAGCATTTATATTTTGGCACGCGAGTGACGTAATTCGTTCGCATCATTTCCGGAGTGAATGAGCAACATACCCACTTTCGTGGTGTTTTTTTTTTTTTTTGTAACGCTATATCTGCTCTTACGATCGACCCTTTTAGCAGAGTTTACACTGGCAACCAGCCGGCGGGATCTGCATTAGATCTATATCGGGTTGCCTATCAACAGGCCAATTTCTTTTATTTTATTTTTTCGCCAGCGGATCGTAAAGTTGGCCGTCGCGCTCTTCGGGAGGTTGACGAAAGAGAGACAATATCGATCGCGTTCTATACACTATGAATAAAGATTATAAAAATGTTGTATAGCGTATATCGCGTGTATACGTGCAGTGCTTCGCCAGCTACAGATATACACAAGCGTCGCGCGGGTTTGTAGACAACGTTCGATCGACGTAATACATATTTCATTTATGGTAGGGCCGCGAGTTCTATTGCGTAGTACTATTGGTGCGGTAACATTCAAAGACGAACAGCGTCATGTGCCGGCCGCAAATTTAACGGCAGTGAATTCACGCGAGTGAAGCTACGAATTTATTTATCTATCGGTGCGTCAAACGGAGAGCTCGGTCGATGATTTCCAGGGTGAGTACACGATCGTGTGTTATCTCTTGTCTATCGGACAATCTACTGTAATATAATAATTGTACAACGAGGTGTCACTTGGGTATCGCTTCAGAGTATAGTTTTGATCTGCGTATATATAGTGAAATAGGTTCCCACATAGCAGGGAAATATTTCTGAAATTTTTCGAAAATGTTTTGAAAGAATTGTACAAATATTTTTAAATGTTCGTAAAATATTTATTAGATATCTTTCTGAAATATTCAAGAAATGATCAATATTTTTGTGCTGTAGATACTGTTCATTATTTTAAACATATGCACTGGGTCCCGCACGTCGTCTATGGGATTCCGGTAAACCCTTTCAAGAGTGCCAATATCATGTAGTGTTATGACACATTAAATAGTCGAACTGTATTAAAATATATCCACGAACCATAGCATTTTTTACTTTTCGTTCCTTATGAACATCGTTCACTGCACATCTGCTAATACTCGCTTTCAAAATATTTTGTCATCGTTTCAGACATATTTTAGATGTATGAAAGATTAAGCATATTTCTGAAATATTTTAGAAATGTTTCGTTCGAATATTTTGATAGAATACTTAAAAATATGATTTCCATACATTTCGGAAATATTTTGGAAGATTTGAAATATTGAAAATATTTCTGGAATGTTTCAGAAATGTTTGGTTGCAATATTTTGGAAGAATATTGCTAAGATGGAAAATATTTTTGAAACGTTTTCAAAATATTCCGTGCTATATGGGTTTGCGCGTTCTACAACGTTGTTGCTCATCAACTTAAAATCGATTTAGCTCCGAAAAATCGTATGTTTCAGTACACTAAAGAGCGTACGCTGAAGAGCGATAATTGAGAAAGCGCTTGAACGTCGAGCGTCTTGGAGAAATTAACGAACAAGGTATAACTTCCGACAGCACAGTCCTACTTCGCTCTCGGACGATATTTTTGATTTTTTTCGGCTTTGTACAGTAGAACCTCGATTATCCGAACATGGCGCTAAATTTCAATGCTATTTCACCGTCAAGCGCTACTTTGTTGAACGTGCGATCAAGCTTTTGTCGCGCATATATTTGCACTTTATTCATTTATTCTTGGCGACGGGTAGAGATATTCATATGCGTGCATGTAAAAGATTATTTAGGATTAGATAAGCATTTTGTAGTCAAGTGCGTTATGGCTTCGACGAATAATACTTCCACCTCTACGCGGAACCGTAAATGATGTTGCGGTGGATAAATGAAAAAATTTAAAAAATCGTAGCGCGCCGGCCCAAGCAAGTTAACGGACCGTAAAACGGACCGAAAGATGGACACGTACTTTCGGGAAAGAAACGGACCGTAAAAAACCGTGAAACGAACCGTTTTTGATTAGCGCTCCCTTGGTTTTCGGTCGCGAAAGCCGCAAGAGGACCGAACCGTTTCCAACAAAAATTACATTCGGTCCGTTTCTGGTTGCGGGAACCGAAACCGGACCGAACGAGCCGAATGGTCCTTTTTGTAACCGAGAAATATTAAATTTCGTAAAAAAAAGTTCAATGTTCCTTAAAATGAGTTCGGTCCTTTTGTAGTTTTTAAAGAGCACTAAACCCAAAACCAAAAAGATACGGTCCGTTTATCCATTTTATGCGGTCCGATTCGTTCCCCAACGTACGGGTCCGTTTTACGATTGTTCCCGAAAAACAGACGGTCGCACAACTTGCTAGGGCGGCCCATCGATAGCTTCGTTTTTTGTGGTTTTATGTAACTATGTGATTTTTCGTCTTGAAATTCCCATTATCCGAACAATCGTTAATCCGAACTAGGCTCAACCCCAATTGATTCGGATAATCGATCTTCTACCGTACAAAATATTAAACCGGGTGGAAAACACAAGTTTCAGTCTCGGGATCAGCTTTAAGGTGAAGTGAAACACATTCCTGTCTCTCGCTCCACCGTAAGACCAATGGCGCTATCTCTCTCACACTCCTGGTGCCGTCACGTGACTTTCACTTCACCTTAAAGATTCCAGCTTTCCCCTATAATAAAACGACGAATAAAAACTACAGAAAGTTCCGCCGATATTTCGTTAAATTTTGCGGCACGGATTATTATCCGATAGAAGTCTAGACTCGTACATTACAATTTATAATTTCGTTATCGGGCTCACCCGTTCCTACATAAGCGGGAGCTCGCCTCTCCACGTAACCCAACGCGTACCGCGTACCGGTGGCGCTAGAGAGTTCATGGTCCAAGTTCACCCACGACCTTTCGCAGGTGGCTTCACGCGCATTTTACGAGTCTCCGTTTTCTCAACCGCCCGCCGCCCGTGTAACTTCTTCGCCAAGAAGAATACAAAATGGATCGATATAACATACAAACACCAACGACATTGGATCATCCTCACGATTCGTCCATGGGCCTTGTATCGTGTCGATAAAGAATAACTCGTATTTACACGACAAATAAATTGACTAACGAGTGCATATATATATATACATATACATATATACATATATGTATGTATGTATGTATGTATGTATGTATGTATGTATGTATGTATGTATGTATGTATGTATGTATGTATGTATGTATGTATGTATGTATGTATGTATGTATGTATGTATGTATGTATGTATGTATGTATGTATGTATGTATGTATGTATGTATGTATGTATGTATGTATGTATGTATGTATGTATGTATGTATGTATGTATGTATGTATGTATGTATGTATGTATGTATGTATGTGTGTGTATGTATGTATGTATGTATGTATGTATGTATGTATGTATGTATATATCTATCGCGTTGCATGTGTTCATGGGTTTCGTGTAACACAACTGTTATTATTGCGATATGCTAAATCCATTAGGTCCTTCGACACAGAAACGGATCATACGCCGGCAAAACGTGCCGCTAGCCTGCCCGTGTATGCTGTTTAATCCTACACACGAAGCTCAGATCGTTGAAAGCGTCCCTGTGAGCTCGCTCTTGCGATCACGCGAGACTAACGTATCGTCATCGTCGTATATCTAAAAAAAAAAAAAAAAAATCGGCACTACAGCGCATACCTCTAAAATTTACGACTTACTCAGACTTTTCTCATTCTCCACACCGACCTATTCTCAACCGCCTTCGCGTCCCCCTCCGACCGACCTATTGTGTTATCTTATGAAATATTCGTGTCGCACACAATGCGCACCTGCCTCTAAGTGTCCTAGAGCCTGCCGGTCGAACCTCGCTCGATAGGAGGCACACCTGTTCCCTCTGTCATGGCCAAACAATCGAAAAACTGTACGATATCATTTACGCCATAGATTGTTTCAGCCACAACTCATTTCCGCCAAGAAAATGTATCCGAATCTTATATACTTGTAGATGATGCTGTAAGGGTGAGTTGGACCGAATTTTACTTTTAACGAATGGTTAAACCCTTTATAAGTCACACTTCTATCCCCACTTTCGGGCGCTACCGCAGCAACGCGTGGCCTCCGCTCCGCGTCAGTTAGTCCCGTTTCGGAACGGTTTCGGGCGGTGTAACTTATAAAGGGTTAAGGAAACGTGAATTACAAAAGGGTTAAGGAACGCGGTTAAGAAAACGTGAATGACCATAAGCCGAAAACACTTCTTTTACGCTATTTGTCAAGTTCAACCTAAATGTGGCCTCACACCAATGCAACTTCATTAAAGCCAACACCTTCATTGAATTACTTTAAATACCCTCGCTTTATCCAAGTGGACACGCCGGAAAAGGAGGCAATAACGTGCTTTACTTAACGCTTTCTCGCCCTAATCCAACCCGCATCTCCCCCAAACTCATGATCGGGCATAAACTCGCCCCTAACCTCTTTCTTTCCCAACCGAGGTTACTTTCCTCACCTAGACCACTTTCCCCACTAAATATCCTTAAACCCACACTTCCACTTAGAGTTCAATGATCCTTCTTCACCTTCTACACATTAATTGACTCTTTCACACTGATTTTCTCGAGATAACTTCCAGCTTTCGATCGCTCGATGCTGCGTACATACGCTCGCCTTCGCACCCAAACCGGAAGTCAAGCTCGCCCTTATGACCTCTTGTTAACCATACGCCTATGTACTGCTACCTTCATGGGACTTTTTTTTTACATATTATTCTCAGTATAAATCCTTTTACATATATTGTATTCCCCAGGCTCATTATTTGATTCTAGTCTATACTACAATATAATCTTGGTGCGATTTCCCATTCGTTGAATTGTACTTTTAAGGATTGTCACAGGCATAATTGTACATTGCATTTAAGTTTATTCCAACTATTCTCCATCTCTACTTTTATTTTTTCTGTTATGTGATTTCTCATTGTTGCTGTTTGTTAAACGATAGCTTTTAGTTATGTTCTATCTTTTCTATCTATCTATTTCCGCAAGTTATGCAAATCATAACTACTCCCACTTACACATTTTCTTTCTTCTTTACGAACGGCACCGAAAAGTACGTCGCAAGCTGTGCTTGCCTTCATCACCCGTCAAGCTACAGGGTTTTTTCATGCGATCATTTTTCCCTGCTGACCCTCAACCGCTCATTATTCTTAACCATTGTACTGCCCTTTATACCTGTGCGATTAATAGACCTCGGGCAGGTAGCCGCTTCTCCTCGTCATGTATCCAAGTGTGTGTACCTGATTTAGGTCAATACATTTTTGTTAAATGTTGTTGTTAAGCATGCATCGCACATACATTCCCAACCAAAAGTTAAATTCGATCAAAATCTCAGTACGTAGCGGGATTCCAGTACGTCCTCAAAACGGGATTCAGTACAATTTTGTCTCAAAACGGGATTCAGTAAAGTTTTTTACCAACTGGGCGCGGGGCAGGTGGGCGGAAGTTATACCACATCACCTTAAGGTAGTCCTAGCGGACAGCCTGAGCCCACATGAGTTCAGAGAGAATTGAGAGAGAATTGCGAACACTTCTCGATGGGATAAAAATTCGAAAAAAATCAAGCATATGGAAGGTGCTGAAAAGATTAATTTTACATAATAACTCCAAAATATTATTAACAAATGCATTAAAAAAAAAATTGTTCAACAAATTCCCCTTTAACTTAACTTTTTGTTCATATAAAAACAATTTGTTAATCTTTTTGAATACGTATGAATTTTTTCAGAATTTTATCTAATATTTGAAAATCATGTTTTTTTATTAACTAAAAACGCAATTTTCAAAAATTAGACAAAATTCTGAAAAAATTCATACGTATTCGAAAAGATTAACTTATTGTTTTTATATGAACAAAAAGTTAAGTTGCCGGAAGATTTGTTGAACAATTTTTTTTCATTCATTTGTTAATAACATTTTGGAATTCTTATTATGCAAAATCAATCTTTTCAGTACCTTCCATATGGTTGATTTTTTTCAGATTTTTATCTCATCGCGAAGTATTCGCAATTCCACTTTCAATTCGCTCTGAACTCACGTGGGCTCAGGCTGTCCGCAAGGACTACCTTAAGCGCGCTAAAGCCTGTGATCGATAATCAAAACATCGCGCGTTCGCACCTGACTTTATGCCTTTATTTCTTCGTACTTTTTTTTGTAATTAATCTCGCCACCGTTTCCAATTTGCATACTCCTATGTAAACAAATTGTATGTATGTTCCTAAATGAATTCGCTTCTGTCATTTTTCGATCAGAAGTGACGCCATACAGAAATACGTCACTTCCGGTCTACAAATAATTTTTGGGACTGGAAGTGATGTATTTCCGGTTGCGCGTCACTTTCGGTTGGAAAATGACTTAATTTCCGGTCGAAAAATGACAGAAGTGGATAAATTTAGAAACGATGGCGAGATCAATATAAAAAGAACAACGAAAAAAAATTGCATAAAGACGGACGCAGATTCGCGATGTTTTGATCATCGATAACAGACTTTATTCCTGGTAGACAAGCGCCATGAAACGGACGCAGTTGGAGCAATATTTGCGACATGCCCTGCACACATCGCAAATATTGCCCCAACTGCGCCCGCTTCGTGGCTGTCGTCTATCTGGGATCGCGCTTTTTTTCTAGCTCGATAATTTTTTGTCCTACAATTAGCATTGCAGTATAAGGAATACGGGTAATGCAAGCCACAAACCTGGCTCGGTTTTACTTGATTAAGAAAAAATCACCATGACCAATAAACGGTACTCGTCGATTGACGCCGCTTTATCGCGTTAACGACAAATCGCATATGCACAGAAAGAAGTGTTTTCGGCTTATTGCCTACCTTTATGGATTCATTCTCGAATTACCGGCTTTTCTACGTTACAAATCGACCCTCTTCATTGCGTGCGAACCGAAACACGTGTGCCCAATGCCTTCGTCGTTTACGACGAACGCGACTAGCACGAATTCTCGTTTTTCCCCAACACACACGTCGACTCGTTTGTACAGGCCAGTGTGGCAAAGTCAATAGAGTCGCAATAAACATTGCGAGAAAGTCACTGGAGGTCGTCCGCCGCAAGTAGGATTATTTCGTTTCTCTCGAGCGTTCCGCATTATTCACAATGGCGATAACGAGCGATAATGAGCGACGAGAAGCAGTTTTCCCAAACGATCGAAGATTGAAAGCGGATCAAACTGGATATCTCAATTCTGACGAATAAAAAAAAAAATCGTCACAGTAGGTGGAACAACGAGACGACAGTGCCAAGTGGCATCCACATTGAAACCAGACGAGACCGGACGCGTCTGTGTGTATGTGTGGCGCAACGACGTTTCATCTCGGGTTGCTATAAAGTTCAACGAACTCAAAAAGCGAATGAAGCGGACAATAAATTGCTTCGAGTGAATTAGCTGGCCGTGGCAATGTTTTCTATACACCCGCCGAATAATACGATACAGCCACGGCGTTGCAAACAGTAGGAGTCGCCGAGCCTCAACAATCTCGCGGATATCGATACTCTCTGCTTTTTCTGCTAAAAAAAAAATACCTAGCCAAGGACTGGCAAACTGCGGAAGGCACGCACGCGCCCAATAAATTTTTTACCACGAGGCGCCCATTCTCCGGGTTACGGATCGTTAAGTCGTCGTAGTTGCCGCAAATTGCGTATCGCTACGAAAAATAATAGAATATATATCTCCGTTTAGCTTCGAATCGATCCTCGGAAATCCGTTTCCGCTCTCGAACCCGACATCGAAATCCTTCCTGCTCTCAAAAAAAAAAAGAGAAAAAAAAATCAGTACCTCCCAAATTGCCAGTTACGTACCAGAATTCCGTTACAGCTTTTATATAATTTAAATAGGTCGTAAGGTTCATCGACCTCGCCGGTATTTTCCACAAGCCAGATAGACGCTCGCTAGAGAGTGCATCGTTAAAGTTAAAACGTTTCGATCTTCGCTTCGACCGACTGCATATACGTTCGTACTACTGCGAGGAAAGTATAAAAAAAGCTTCGAGTCGGCTGGCGCACGTACAGAAGGCGAACGGAAGGTGCGATAATACCGTAAGACGGCGCTGCGAACGTCGCGACTCTGGGCGTCGTCGGCGTCAAGCGTTGCGCGTGTGTGCGTGCTCGCGCGCGAGAGAGTGTGGTACGTGGGCTTGCGTGCAAAATACACGGAGGTGTATCAGCGGAGGTGCATCAGCGCTTCGGCTCGTTCGTACGGAGGGGCGAGCTGCGGTAGTTGCACGGAGGGGAGAAACGCGCGGCGCTCCTGAGAGCGAGAAGAGAGCGTTACAGACAAGACAGCGCGACGACGTCGACGACGACTCGGGACGTCGGTCAGCCGCCGGCAGTGCTTCACACATAACGGCCCGGTAAAGGCGTGTGCGTGCGTGAGTGCGTGTGTGTGTGCGTGCGTGCGTGTGCTTGCTGTTCGTCCCGAGGTGACGAGAGGAGCTTAATCGCGGGTCTAATACGTGTGTGAACGTTGAATGAGGCTTGAGAAAGGGAAAGGAAAGGGCAGCATCGCCGAGCCAGGGGCCGAAAGTGCTACAGGCTAAGGTCACAACACAACGTAAGAACGAATAAAGCGAACTTGAAGGAGGCTTCGCGTTCGCGACGGTGGCGCAAAGAGCCTTGGACAATACAGACCCGAGCGACAAAGTTGCCGAGACTTCAATTAAAACTTCGTTAATTAAAGACTAATTTTTTACCATTAAAAAAAATAGAAAATTAGAAAAAAATCGTTCGCTTCTCGTTTGTTTTTTCTCGTGAAACTGTCCCTTTCGTCAATCCGACTCAACACAACGGACACTAATTCTCCCGACCTCGGTTTATACCTCTTCTCTATCTTACACTCGCGTTCTTTACCGAACTATATCTGACTCCTTTTATCTATCTTTATCTGTCCGTCCGTCTCTCTCTCTCTCTCCTGAGGGATCTTCTCTCACGCATTTGCCCTCCCCCTCCCTCTTTCTGACGCCTCTACACCGACTCTCTGTTATATTCACGCGAAGAGATTCTTCACGCCGCGACAGTTATTCCTCGGCAGCGCCTCGGTCTTTCAAACCCAATGAGAAAACCTCTTCGGTCGCGACTATGAAAACTTTTCGAGCTTTTTATATATAACATATACATAACACGTCGCTGTTTTGTCACTGCCCGGCGCCGGCAGCCCGGGTGTGATCGATTCCGAGCCGTTTTATTTTATTTTCTTTCTTCGACAATAATATCCATCCATCGAATCTTCGACGATTCAAGGCTGTCGTAAACAATTATTATTTTAGCATTCTACCTGCCCTTTCTTTTAGCAATCTACCCGACCAGACGTATCGACGTCCTTGGACGTACTATAACCGACCGCCGAATCTATATATTCTCGGTACCTTGATTCTTTAGCTCGGGCAGCGTTGCGTGCTCAGGCGACACGCAATAAGCCGAGGCAACCGCCACTTTTCGAAGTTGATCGAACTTCCCCGCCGAGTTCCACTCGCCGGTACCTTTAACACCGCGGAAGGCTTACTCATCCTGCATGTACCCACGGTTGGTTCACCGTGCGCGAAAATATTACCCGACTGTTCGAAGAACCGACCTCCCTCGCCCAAAGTATATCTGTAGATACGGTTCATACACCAACGCCGCGCCGCACGGCAATCCTGCAGTGTGTACGCAACACCGCGGCGAGGACCGACGGCAGACCCGATAATTCGTATGATCTCATCACGCAGATCATATGTGACGAATGTCACTCGATATTAACGCCCGGCACGAACACTCCACCATTGATCGCGGTCGGCACTTTACCAGCTAATGAATTCCTCGAACGATACTTGTAATGTAATAAAAATTCAATTGCACTTAAAATCAATCGTTTCGCTTCGTGAATAATAATAATGATAGTACCATCTCTGCAACGAGTATAGATTTAATAGTAAAAGGTTTAAAAAAATACTGGGGCTTCAGAACCGTTAAAATCTAAATGTAAAATAATAATAATAATAATAATAATAATAATAATAATAATAATAATAATAATAATAATAATAATAATAATAATAATAATAATAATGATAATAATAATAATAATAATAATAATAATAATAATAATAATATTTTTGTAACGCGTACAGATCTGATAGTAAGAGGTTTTTAAAATACCAGAGCCGTAGAATCCTTCAAATCGAGATGGCTTCGCTTCGCGAATCATAATAATATAATTTTTGTAACAAGTATAGATTTAATAGTAAACGGTTTAAAAAAAAATACTGGAGCCTCAGAACCATTAAAATCTAAATGTATAATAATAATAATAATAATATTTTTGTAACGCGTACAGATCTGATATTGAGAGATTTTTTAAATACCAGAGTCGTAGAATTCTTCAAATCTAAGTGGCTTCGCTTCGCGAATAATAATAATAATAATATAAGTTTTGCAACGAGTATAGATTTCATAGTGAGAGATTAAAAAAAAACAGGCTCGAGCCGAGCCATTGAAATTCACGGAACGCCGCTGAACGTACTACGCTGCAGAGTATAATCGTAATAATGAGTAATCCGCCTGATGCGTTCATTGTTATCCAAGTGGGGAACGACTCTGGTCAGATTAGATTATTAGTCGGTTTATCCGCACATCCGTTCTCCGATCCGCTTGCCGATATAACTTTCACTAACTAACTTTTTTTTTTTTTTTTTTCATTGCAGTCTCGACGAGGGTAAACGAAGAGCGGGGTCCGATTTGACCGACGGGATTTCGCACGAGGCCTGTGCCGCTTGCGTTGCGATCGAGCAAAATAATTTAAAAAAATCATCGTGGGCGCCTAAATGTTCCGATGCCCGATCAATGCAGAACTCGCCGGAGGGACAGTCGGTCAGAGACGCTCCTGCCGAGCCTCCGCAGCATCGACGGCCTCGAGTCCGACGGCTCACCGATATCGGCCTCACTCGGAAGTTCTTGGATTCGCCAATGATTGGACAACAATAGAAGAAACATCGTGGAGACTGAAAGGTCCTCATCGTCGATTCCCGACGATAACTCGGTAGGATCGAGAGAAAAAAAAAAAAAAAAAAAATACTCAAAGAAGAAGCACGTTGACGTCATTAGGTGCACCAACCGACGGCCTCTCGAGAACCCTTGGGCACTCGAAGAAAAAAGGTCCTATTGAATCTCGAGTTCCCGTAAACAGAGAAGAGTTCGTGAGAAGCGGTGGCTGACTGGTTATACTCAACAGCCTCGCTCGCAACTGTTCTTCGGGAGAGTTACGAGCCCTTTGTTTCGCTCTCGTATTCATGAAAACTCGAGTAAATCACCGATTCGACGAAGCGTACGCGATAACGCGCTTATCTGCCCGGCTTAGTGGGGAGAGAAATATAACGGCAAGTCAGGACAATACCGCATGTATTACCGCTTATATTTAGAATTCGCGAATAACATAGGACCGAGCGTAGCTGACGCTCTGCTGCACGTTACTACACGAGCGTATTGTCACGTTCTTTAAACGCTTCAATCTCACGTCGTCGTGATAGCCTACGCCCGGCGACGCCAGTCATGCAGAGGACTCGGGAGCGAGCTCATTGAGGCGGAGATCTCGAGAGAAGCGGCGTCGAAGGGACGACGAAGTTTCGGGTTCGACCGAAGGGATATTATGGAAGGCTCGGCTGTGCCCCATCTGGAACAAGCGGCCTCGGCCGCCTGCTCGATGGCAACGAATTTTCTCGCGCCGGTTAAAACCGATCGTCAGATATACGAGAACTCGATGCTCGAGGACGATCCGAACGCGAACTCGGTGGTGCTGAGGACCGCGACGGAGGATCGGACGGTGCCGAGATGGGGACCGAGCCACAAGGGAGCTCAGGAACTCGCCAATCTCTACAGCACCGGTGAGCCATCGGACGAGTTGTCATATTTTTTTAGAGCGGTTTTGTTAGTTACGGCACAATGGAATGATTTTGTACTTTTTTCTGTTTTTTTTTTTTTTTCTTTCTTTTTTTTCCATACGTTCGCATCCCGGAGGTATCAATTTAACGCCCACGGTCTTGTTGAGTGGGTGGAACGTTAAATGTAACGGAAAGTGAATGGCATGACACTGAAGCAACGCTCGCTTTTTTTTTTTGTGCGGAACAGACACGCTACGATGAACATTGTTAAATTATATAAATGAGACGACGGAGTTTCTTACGTAATTCGTGGTACAGGCGACAAAAGTTCGTGACGGAAAATAGAAAATAAAGAAAACAAAAATTATAAGTACCAATTACGGTATTTGTACAGTAGAGAGTTACGCGATAGCTTCAATGGTGCCTTTAATTATATACATAAAACGACAGAGTTTCTTAAATAATTCGAGGTACAGACGACAAAAGTTTGTGACGGATAATTGAAATTAAAACAAGAAATTATAAGTTCCAATTACGGTATTGGTATAATAAAGAGTTAAGCGATAGCTTCAATAGTGTCTTAAATTATATAAATAAAACTACAGAGTTTCTTAAATAATTCAAGTAACAGACGACAAAAGTTCGTTACGGAAAGAGGGAATAAAAAAAAATTGCAAGTACCAATTACGGTATTGGTATAATAAAGAGTTAAGGGATAGCGTCAATAGTGTCTTAAATTATATAAATAAAACTACAGAGTTTCTTAAATAATTCAAGTAACAGACGACAAAAGTTCGTTACGGAAAGAGGGAATAAAAAAAAATTGCAAGTACCAATTACGGTATTGGTATAATAAAGAGTTAAGGGATAGCGTCAATAGTGTCTTAAATTATATAAATAAAACTACAGAGTTTCTTAAATAATTCAAGTAACAGACGACAAAAGTTCGTTACGGAAAGAGGGAATAAAAAAAAATTGCAAGTACCAATTACGGTATTGGTATAATAAAGAGTTAAGGGATAGCGTCAATAGTGTCTTAAATTATATAAATAAAACTACAGAGTTTCTTAAATAATTCAAGTAACAGACGACAAAAGTTCGTTACGGAAAGAGGGAATAACAAAAAAATTGCAAGTACCAATTACGGTATTCGTATAATAGAGAGTTACGGGATAGCTTTAATAGTGTCGGGTTCAATCGACGAGATTACCGTCGGGACATCGGAGTTGTTTATGCGAACCGCCGGTGGCAATGTCAAAGGCGCCTTTGACGATTATATCAAACGGATCGAATTACTTCGTCGAGCGTATCGGGTTCCAAAGCTCTGCGTCTCTCGCTTCACTCGCCCGACACACCCCCATCCTCCGCCGTAGTTTCGATATTAAATAATCAGTTTTCGCCGTTCGCACAACAGGCCCCGATTATTTTCTATTTGCATTCCGAAGACCTGACCCGTTGACTGATACTTCCTCGCTTCTCGCTTTTACCAACAATAAACAGGCAAGAGAACCCAGGAGTGCATCTGCGTGGGTATATGCATAACGCTGATGGCAGTGAACTCGATATTCATCGTCGTACGTCTGAGGCTGGAGAACCTAAGCTCCATCGCCGTCGCCGCAATCTGCGGCATCATAACTGCTGACTTTGGATCTGGTTTCGTTCACTGGGCCGCCGACACATGGGGTTCGATAGAATTACCAATTCTTGGAAAGGTAAGATAAAAAAAAAAAATCTTCAAGCATTCCCATCGAATTCGCGCATAAAAATACCATTATCGATTAATCATTTGTCGACTTTTTCTTTTCTCTCTTTCGCAGAATTTCTTGAGGCCATTTCGCGAACATCACATCGATCCTACGAGCATAACGCGCCACGATTTTATCGAGACTAACGGCGACAATTTCATGGTCACAATACCGTTCCTCAGCAAAATGACGTGGGACTTTCTCACGCTTCCCGAAGCGGAGGTGCAGCGAAGGTTTCTCTGGACTTGCTACTGGTTTCAATTGGCAATTTTCGTTGCGATGACAAATCAGGTATTTTTTCGATTATTACGTCTGGCGTGATGACCGACTGTAATTGCTCGAACGATCGTCAGTACGGTATTTATTTTTTATTTTTTTTTTATTAATTTGTAATTCGTCTGACATCAGATTCACAAGTGGTCGCACACGTACTTCGGTCTACCGGGATGGGTGGTGTGGCTGCAGGAGCACAGGATTATTCTACCACGAAGGCACCATCGAGTGCATCACGTGGCGCCACACGAGACGTACTTTTGTATAACCACGGGATGGTTGAACTGGCCACTCGAGAAACTCCGTTTTTGGTACGTTCTCGAGAATATTATCGAAAAGTTAACGGGCTACAAGCCTCGAGTCGACGATCTCAAGTGGGCGCAGAAGAGATCTTGAAAATTAATAATTTTGCTACTCAGACGTGCAGCGTGTTGCTAGTCGTCCTGCACTGTTTTTCTTTTCTTTTTTTTTTTTTTCTTAATTTTATTACGTCGAAACAGCGTTCGCAAGGCGGAACGCGCGCACACAGCTGGTGCTGTTCGATTCGTTGAATTCGAGAAGGGCGGGAACCCTTCGCGCTCGAAGAAAAAATTAACTGTAACGTGAACGTCCGGGCAACAAAGTCGCCTGGCAATTGATCGCGAGACTCTACAGACAGAGATTCGTAACGAGAAGATCGCGCAATAAATTTTAAAAAAGTAACGTGAAACTAACGCAAAGGGTAATTACTATTACAGTTATATTATAGTAGGAGGCAGATTTTTTGAGATTTTTTCACCAACGTATACCGCAATGACCTTTAATGATAAAACGTGAGACACTTGAGGAACGAAAGTGGTACAAATTAATAATTGTATATTAGTTTCGTCATTCGAGTGGTTGACCTCAGAGAAAGAAGAGAAAAAAAAAAAAACAGTAATTCAAAGCGTAGCATATTTTGCGAAATAAGAGAGGAAAAAAAAAAAGAAACATTGTAGCATATAAATTATTTTACACCGATGCACAATGCTGAAAATAAGATTTGTCCTACGCGTCGATTACGACGAGGTGGAAACGCTCGAGAAATCCCTGAACCTTTTGCACATTTTGTCTCACACACATGCAAACACGTAAATAATGAGAATTTGCCAGAATCTCGAGTCGTTTACCGCGACTACGCCGCTGCGCTTTCTATACCGCTCTGAGCACGTGTGCTAAAGACTATAACAGGTTATAATAACAAAAAGATGAAAAAAAAAAAAAAAAAAAAAAAAAAAAAAGAAAAATCATGTACTACGCTTCGATTATGCCGAGGATGAATTAAATACGATGTACAACGACGTAGGTTCAGGGACCAAGAATGAGCCTGTCGTACGGGACAGTTAACAGTCTCGTCGGGTACAGCTTGTAATAATTAACATTAAGCAAAATATTATAAGCAAAAAAATATCTATTCGCTATGTGCGTGACTTACACAGAGCTTCCAGTTGAGCGTGTATTGCCGTGTACACGCATTCTATCAGCGCCGTCTACCGGCCAGCTCCGACCCAACTTGCACACCCAGCTCTTTGTACGTATACGCAATACACACTCGTCCGGTGAGCTTGTGTAGGTCGTGCACATAGCGAATACCGGACTGGATCGTCAAACTAAGGGCTCTCAAGCCGCAAAGCCGCTCGCCGATTGTTCACAACGGCGTAAAACTGTTATACGCATTTTCTCTCTTTTTTTTTTTTTTTTCTTTTTCGTCGCATGGTTCTTTCCAAAAAGCGAGAAACGTTCAAGGAAGCAAAAAGAAAAAAAAGGAAAGGAACGAGAAAAAGACTATCATCGACGCTCACGAGTTAACCTCGCGTGCACACGAGTTGTGCCCGTGTTTCAGAGTTTATAGAGCTGGAGTCACACAATACCTCGCTCGCAATATGATATACTACTTTATACACTGAGAAACTGTTTTTTCACCGATGACGCCGTCCAGTTCAACTGTACTATTTATTAATAAATAGTGTATACAAAAAAAATACATCGAAGCTTACGCACATCTGCATAACGCGCACGTGTATTTCTTACGATCTTATCTTCTTTGTTATAATTTTACACGCGAACGCTATTTGTATATGCGCGCGCGCGACGCGCGTTCCTCGGATACGAGTCAGTCAGTAATAACGGTGTTTTGTCAAAGCCGCGAAGAAGAAATTGATGACCCGCGGCGTTTTACGCGTAATCATCGACGATCATCGTAAAGTATTATCGTTATCGATCGTGTTAATGTAATTGTTAAAAGAGATACCGCAAACAATTTTTAAGTGCAAGACTGCTAATGAATGAATAGAGTATCGTATGTAAAAAAAAAAAAACAAAAAAAAATTATATAAAAAAAAAAAATTCCTAGTCACCGACGAGAAGCTGGATGTGTGTGTGAGTGGTTGTGGGTGTGTATTTTAGTTGAATAATTAGCGTGGACATATTGAACGTTGTTTCAATTGCCCAAGTCTAATTATCCGAATAGAGAGTAGATGAGATCGAAGTGGTAAGATATTACTGCAATACCTAAGACAATGTACACCGCGGTGCTTTCTTCGAAAGAGGCATGTGCTGAAATCGCGTTAAATTAGCACTGTACGACTATAATAAGCTTGCAAGACGCAACGCCCGAACGAATTAATAAACGCTCTATCGTGAACAAACACGATAGTGCAATTACGATTAAATGCAATCATTAATGTTTTATCGAACTGGAGTTTAAAGAAAAACGTGGTAACGCTTATTAGTATATTGTAAAGTGAGTGAGGAGTACTATTATGCCGAAATGAAAAGCCGATTCCCGATTCCGTCGAGCGCCTTTAAAAAAAAAAAATGTATATGAACAATACAACGTCGTCGGGGTGCAAAAAAAAGAAAAAAATGCAGCTGTACGTAAAAAAAACAAAGAATAAAATATCGATTAATAAGCTAAAAGGCCCGTTATAGTATTCTACGCGAAATGTATATTGTGACAAGAATGGTTGGACGAGAACGACATTGTCTTGTGATAATGCAGATTTTATATGTCTAATTTATACAGTGATATTTTATGCGTATACTCTACAATTATATTCGATCTACATTATATATATAATATATTAATCTACACCGCGTATTTTTCCCCTATTAATTTTTGGCCGAGAGACAGAACTAAAATTTTCATATTTTTAATCGCAGGAATCGTGAGAAGTACCTAGAGAATACGAGAGTTGTAATGATGAAATGTGAAACGAGACGGAAAGTGCGAGTGGTTGGCGAATAAAAAAATAAGTATCGAAAAATTCGACGATTGATGGGTCCATTGTCGTAACCTTTCGAGCCCCAGGCATTCCCAAAAATTACTCGCCGTATTCAAAACCCAAAGAATAATATCATTTACCGACGAGAGGCAAAGTATTCAAAACTTGCGCCCTCCCAGCTCCGTGAATCTAGACACACCGTTGGGACACACGAAACGACTGAAGCAACAGGGATACACAAAAGTAATGGACGGTCGGTTGTCTGGGTCGACGGCAGCGCCGTCGCGCGAGTCACCGAGTATGCTGGCAGTTGGCACTATTGCGGTGCGATAGATGGTCGTGTGCGTGGTGTATTCGGTAGAGTTTTGCAGACGGCATCCGTTTTGCGTTAGAAGAGGAACGCTGTTTGTCGTGTCGGATTGTCGTGGCGGTTTTCGGTGGTAGTTTCGCGTATATAGTCGGTCAACGGTTGAGGCCAAGAGGACGGTGATCGATCGGAAACAACGTGGACACACGACACCGGTAAAACCGGGCCGCGAGGAACCCGGGTTTTTTTTTTTTTTTTTTTTGTTCGTTCGCCCGCGTGAAGAACCCGAGATATACGGAGAGAGACGATTAGTGCTGTGCTGCCGCTGTTGCTGCTGGTGAGTGTGCGAGGGACGCCCCTCCCCGGGAGCGTAACGCGCCTGGGCCGTGCCAGAACCGCCGGAGAGACGTACACAGGATTCGTAGGAGAATAAAAAGAAGTAAAAAAAAAATTTATATATTAAAAAAAAGGCCGCGATCAACCGCGAGTTCGGTTGGACGAGTATCAGCAGTCGCGTCGGTGCTCGTCGCCGCTGCAGCCGTGCGGCTTACCTGATTAGAGAGCCCCGCCGTAACGAGGAACGGTACGTCTGCCGGAAGGAAGAGGACAACGGAGGGTAGAGGGGCAAAAAGTGGAAGGGAATTTCTCGCGGCAATAATCGCCCGACAAGATATCTCGCCATGAAGCTCGTCGACCACGTGGTGAAGAGCTTCAAGGTGGCAAAAATCTTCCGCGAAAATTCCGATCGTATAAACAGTATCGATTTCTCGACAAGCGGTGACACACTGATCTCGTGCTCGGAGGACGATCAGATTGTCATATACGACTGCGAGAAGGGCTCGCAGATGCGCACTGTCAACTCGAAGAAGTATGGCGTTGACTTGATACACTTCACCCACGCGAAAAACACGGCCATCCACAGCAGCACCAAGATCGACGACACGATAAGATACTTAAGTTTGCACGACAACAAGTACATTAGATACTTTCCCGGACACACGAAGAAAGTCGTATCGCTTTGTATAAGCCCGGTCGAGGACACATTTCTGTCGGGTTCGCTCGACAAAACATTGAGACTTTGGGATCTCCGCTCGCCGAATTGTCATGGTGTGATGAACGTTTCGGGACGCCCGGTCGCAGCGTACGATCCCGAGGGTCTTATATTCGCCGCGGGTGTAAATTCCGAGTGCATAAAACTGTACGATCTTCGTAGTTTCGACAAGGGACCATTCGTAACTTTCAAACTCTCCCAGGAGAAGGAGTGCGACTGGACGGGTCTCAAGTTCAGCAAAGACGGCAAGACAATATTGATATCGACGAACGGCAGTATAATACGTCTGATCGACGCGTTTCATGGCACGCCGCTTCAGACGTTCGCCGGTTACATGAACAACAAGGGCATCGCCATCGAGGCGAGCTTCAGTCCGGACTCGCAATTCGTCTTCAGCGGCTCAACCGACGGCAGAGTGCACGTTTGGAACGCCGACACGGGACACAAAGTGTGCCTTCTCAACGGCGATCATCCCGCTCCTGTGCAGTGTATACAGTTCAATCCAAAGTACATGATGCTCGCGTCGGCGTGTACGAACATGGCGTTTTGGTTGCCGACCGTCGAGGACACGGCGTAAACCGTGCCGAGGATCATCGGAACGACGTTCGCGTTTATCGTTGTTCATTATTCCAAACAAACAAAAAATACAATTAAAAAGTAAATTTAAAAAAAGTAAAAATAAAACGGGCAAGAAACGCGCGCAACGACGGCTGTGCCGGATCAATTATTTCCAAAATGGGGAAACGTCGAGAGGACGCTGAAAGGAAGAAGAAAAACAGAACTGAATATGACGAGAGAATAGGAGGCGGTAAACGATGAACACTCGGAGACGCGAGACATCCGAATCTTCGCCCGAACTTCCACGAATGTATCCGAAGAGAGAAGAAACCGGATGAAACAAAATAAATATTACTTTGTCGCTCCCGTCTTTGTAAATGCATTTAAGAAGTACGTATGATCGAGAGTTCCGGTCGAACGGACGAGGAAAAGGGCTTCCTATCGCTAACCCGGCACCGCGACGACGCAATCACCTCCGGCTCACTCACCTGCGAGCGCGCCTATACCCACGTCATGTCAATGATCTTTACGGACAACGACTCCGCGAAAACTCTATGTGCGATTTCTCCCTCGAGATAAGATAAATACGAGCTCGAGGATGAGAGACGGACGACGACGACGACGACGACGACGACGATAACGAGCACGAGCACGCTTCGTTGGATGTCCTTGAACTGCATTTAAAAACTTACACACACGTCATTGCTACTTCGTTGCGATGCGAGGTTTCTTTGTATTTTTCTTTTATTCCATCAGCCCCGCGAGAGGCACTCGCACGACGACGGGAGCTGAATCTGCGAGGAAAACAACACAAGCCGACGCGTCGGCTCGCACGGCGCATGCGCGACAACAAAGAAAGTATACGTAACAGGCACGCTTGTGTCAAAGCGTTCCAGCGCTATTATAGCACAGCGTGTCGCGACTAGATTCGTGGTGTTTTTTTTTTTTTTCTTTCTTTCCTCGGTAATATCTCGGTCGGGATTGCGGGACACGGGGCGGGGATGGTGACTCGAAACTCGTTGCGAATACCGTCTGCAAGGTCAAACCTATCCGTTGGCTCGTTTGAGCGCGAAGGAATAAATTAACGCGAAAATTGTTAGGTGTCAGGCATCGCAGAAAAAGAAAGACACCTCGCTGTCTCGCCGATCGCTGTCCAACGCCGGGATCTCTCGGCACGCTTCGCCATTTATCCTTTCAGTTAATTCGCTCGTCCCCTCCGGTCCGACCTCCGTTCGTTTACGCGCCGCACGCGATAAATACGGCGGACAATTAAAAGCGTGAAATAGCTACAACGAAAATCGGCTACACGTAGAATTTTAATAGGATATTCGAACGTCGAGTAAAGCTCGGGTGATCAGCCTCGTCCGCGTACCTTCTTCATGGCGCGATGAACGCGACCATCTTTGTCATCATCATTTCTCTTAGGTCATGTATATACATACATATATATATGTGCACCTACACAAACGAAACAACTATCCCTCCACTGTCGCGATCTTAGCGCATCGTTACCTCTGTCACGTTCCGAGGTTTACTGAAATACCGTTAGTATTCAGATGTGTCGTATACCCCGTGTACATAGTTCTCTCACTCTCTATCCTGTCGTACCTGCCTTTAAGCATAATGGTACACCTATGATTCTATTACTACTTACGATATACAGCTAAATCTCTTGCGACTTTTTTAATATTGTTTCGTTTTTTTTTCTTTTTTTTTTCTCTAATTCTAATATTGGTTCCATTATTTACACGAACGTCCGAGATCATTCGATTGCGCTTCGCCCTTCCGGTTATCCGTCGGTAGATATGAGATCGAATATTTGTAATCGACGTAGCTGTGAATATTCTCTCGTTCAGAGAGGACCCACCGAACGATAACGTAAGATCCTTGTTTCGCTTGTTGTGATGCGCATCTTTTTTTTCGTCATACACAAATACACACACACACATAGAGAGAAACAGCAGTGAATAGACAACGCGCGCGCCTTAAACTATGCTTCCCTTTCTGCCGCAGTATCGTGAAAACAACTATATATATATATATATATATATATATGCGAGTAGAGCTATATATGTATATATATATATTTCTGTAAGACAAACGCCCGCGCAACGCGTAATACCACACGCTTTCGCGGATATTTCTCGGGCAGAAGTAATAGACTATGCTTTTTTTTCTTTTAGTATAATAATATCTACGCTATTATTCAACGATCCGCGAACGCGGCGCTCGCTGTATCCGCCCCCACTCCCTCCTATCGTGTATGTAAATACGACACACACCATTTATTATTATTATTATCGTAACGTTTAGACAATTTTTTCGATGATTATTTTCCCTCGTTTATCTTCTCTTTCGTTCTCGATTAACTAAACGTTTAACATTTAATTTACATAATAATATATGGTATGCGAGAGCGTGTGCGCTTGTATGAGGCGTGTTGTGCCAGTGTGCGTGTGTGTGAGAGATGCCCATTGTGTGCGCGTGTATGTTCAACGTACAATTAGATGTCATTGCATATCTTGCTGTGAGTGGACGAAAATGAGAAACAAATTTTAAAAAAAAAATAGTTTAACGGATACGTGAGTGCGTGCGACCGGCTGTCTCTCTCGCTCTCTGTAAAATAGTATTTTTTATAAGAATTATAAACGTAAAAAAAAATAAAAAAAAAAAAAACAAAAGTGTGTCAACGGCGAAAAACGCGGGTCGTCGCGAAATTCGCGCGTGTGTGTGTGCATTCTTCAGTTTAAAAAACTCCACTGCACAATCGACGGATCGCGTACGTAAGCCCGTTAAAAATTCGTGTACTCTCGAGACTCTTCAACGCAACGAGACACACGCACTCTGTATACGTTGAAAAACGAGCCGAGTGTTTATTCCAAACGAGTGTAGAGCGTGAAAAAAAAGAACTAAAAAATAAAAAGAATTGTACTATTGATAAAAATTTATTAATAATCGGCTCATTTGGACTGAGCGTGTAGTGAGAACGGGAGAACGGACGAGAGACGTTCGTACCCACCGAGATCTTCCAGCACCTAATTCTCCGCGACGTCGCTAACCGAACGGATCTCTCGGGCTCGAGATTTATTATAAAAGATTGTCCTATAAAAGAAAAAAGAAAAAAAAAAATCGCTGTGGCTATCTTATGTTTTTTTATCGTTCATAAATTTTATTGCTACACACAACCTCCCGGAAGCGTTGAGAGAAAATAAAAGAACAGTAATAATAAATATTACGCGCCCGAGCGCGTGCGTGCCCGAGTGACAAATTTCTTCGCACGTCTTCTGCCGCTGCAACTGTGAGACACATCATCCACGCGTTAACCGGATATACCGATTGTCGTCGTCACCGTCGCACGCGCACGGAACGTTCGGAGCAAACGAGAGTTGAATATTGTAATGTTTATTTTTCTGTAGACCGATTGATTGATAAACGGAAAAAAAAAAAAAAAAAAAAAAAAAACCACACCTGAGAGAGCAAAATTTACGTTTTCGAATAAAACACACGTCGTTTTATATACAATGTAATACAGCGTGGTCTTGAATTTATTTTCTCTCTTCCTGAACAAATCGCGATCGCCGGTTATTATATCGACGATCGAATCGACGCGACCTCAAGAGAACTTGACGGATGCCCTTTGGCTGTGACATCCTCGTCGTGTGCGTCGGGCTTTTCGCTCTGCTACGTACAGGCGAGAAACTATATTAACAGAGAACGATCGATAAGTCGGCTTCGTCGCTTATCTAAACGCGCGATAATATTTCACAGGCTTTGCTTTTCGCTGTCACGTCTGCACTTCCGAGGATGACGAGAGTTGCGACACGATGCCCCGACACAGCAGTCACTGCAAATTCGCAGCGACTGGATGCCTGAAACTTGTCAATGACGGTAGGACACTTGGATCTGCCTTTCCGAAATTATATCAATAATTCAATGAAATTAAATCAAATTAATTCATAAATCAAATAAAATGAAATTAATTCATCAATCGAATGAAATCAAATTAATTCATCAATCGAATGAAATCAAATTAATTCATCGATCGAATGAAATCAAATTAATTCATCAATCGAATGAAATCAAGTAATGCAAATCGAGACGGACGATTACGTCCGACTAAAATTTAAATAACGCAAATCGAGCCGGACGTAATTGTCCGTCTCGATTTGCGTTATTTAATTTTTGTTCTTTTTTTTTCAGTGATAGATTATCGCTTCGTTGACAAGCGCGGCTTGGAGTTCAAGCTCGAGGACTGGGACGGCTCGGACAGCGGATGGGAGGCCGTGCCCTACGCAAGAACGATCGTCACCAGACGATGCGCCAACGACTACTCGCGCTACCGCGTCAAGCGGGGCTGTCACAGAGTTCCCTTTTTCGAAAAGACCGGCAACACGCGTGGCAACGATGTCGTTTGTTACTGCGAGACCGAGCTTTGCAACGTGTCGACGAAGTTTCGTGGCAACTATGCGACACGGTATATCGCGTTGGCGATTGTTCACGCGATTTTGTCGACTCCCTGATTATTACGCATTATCGCGCAATCAACGTGACGGGCGTTTCTTCAGACAAGTTATGTAATTATTTTCGTTACGGCTTGACCGTCGTCCTCGAGTGTTTTCAAGTGATACAAGCGTTTCTCATCGTCGGATATCGGGACCGGAGCTCCGGACATCAAATCGCGACCTTCCATGGTCTTCGGGAAAGCTATGACGCTTCTTATGCTGGAGGCGTTGCACATCAGAGAGATCAGTCGATCTAGGCCTGAAAACAGGTGGAATTCCGTATATCAAGAGAGGCGGCGAGACTATCGACATCGTACCAACGACACGAATTATTGAAAGCACCGACCGAAAGCTACACCACCGTGAGGCGGGGCGCCGCTCGCCAATGCCTCGAGCAAGTGTTTCATCTGCGAGCTGTCTATACGCAGCATGTTCAAAACTCGCATCTGCAGATCCGAATTGTGAATTCTTATCGAGCCGCCCGCTATCTCCGAGCCGTTTAGAACGAGATCGTAATGCAGGCCACGAACCTGAAACAATATAATTTTTAATTTTTTTTTTTAAAGATTCGGGAATAAATTCGTCGGATGATTTATCGGCGCGTCGTTATTAACCTTCAACGGGTCGCTTTCGAGGTACCGAAAGTCTTCGGGATGTGGCTGCGTGAACGGATGGTGGGTTGAGGCGATAGTTCCATCGTTTCCTTCGTAAAACAACGGGAAGTCGACGACCCACAGGAATTTGTAATCGTCCGATCTGACCGTTTGCCCCTTGCTTTCCATCACATTCGCGAATTCAACGCGCGCTTTGCCCAGAAGACTCCGCTGCAGATAACGAGATTAACGAGAGCGCGATGGAATTTCGTTCGTTTTGTAATAAAGGCGCCTTACCGCGTCGTTCTTCTTTCCGCGCGTTATGAACAATGCATCTCCATCCTTCAAGTTCAGCTTCAGTTCCAAGCCTGCGGCTCCTTCTTCGGCGAACAATTTGCTCAACTTTGTCTTCCATGCGTCGCTCGAGATCTTCGTCTGTATGAGATTCACGCCGGAAAAGTTCTTCGCGCGGATGTCGTTCAGTTTAGCTTTAACGGATGTTGTGAGGTGAGCCTGAAAATAAAAAACACACGATGATAACTCGAGAATTCGTGGAACATTGTTGTTGCAGATCAGGCGTTAAATTTCACGGACCTGACCAGCTGGAAAAGACATCGCGTACGTCTGGTTGTCAGCAACAGCCGAATCGTCCACGAAGAACTCCGTAACGTTGTGAATCTGTGCGAAGTATAGACGATAGCGTCATACAATCGAAAGATCATAGTCGAAGATCAATTTTGCGCACAGTAACGTACCCTGTACGGTATCCGCAGATCGGGCTGCTCGGAACCGTAAGTCTCGTAAACTTCCTCGAAGCTCATTCGCCCTATAGGCAATTTTAACGCTCCCAATTCCTCGCTCGGCCAACAATGGGCGATTAATCCCTCGACGAGATTCATAACGCCCTCCCGATCGGTGAACGACATTTCTATATCGAGCTGGGTGAATTCCGGTTGTCGGTCGTTTCTCGCACCCTCATCTCTGTAGCAACGCGCTATCTGGAAGTATCTGTCTATCCCGCCGACCATCAGCAATTGCTTGAACTGCTGGGGGCTCTGCACGAGGGAGTAAAACTTTCCCGGATGGCGGGTGGGCACGACGAACTCCTGAGCACCCTATAAACAAAAAAAAAAGGCAAAAAGTTACCGTCGATCGTTAAGAACGTTCCGAGTATCGTTGAGTAAGAGGACTAGTATCGGCGCTATTGTACTATATGGAAAAGCTATAATTCTAATAAATCGCTTGAAGTCTGGATATTGTGGCGATAAACGCTTATTTATACAAAGAAAAACAAAACGAACAAAAAAACTCTGACGTTTGCCCCTGTTAAGAATCTCCGCAGGATCTGGCCCACATTTTCGACGTTTGCCCGCAACCGTTCGATCCGAGGAGACGCATGGTGAAGGAATTCCGAGGGATTAATTCTACTCCACTGTTGGACATATCGATACAGTATCGATTTTAATAGTAAAATATCCATTCAGCGACATCACCGCTATCATTGTAAAATTTCTGGGTTACATCGACCTTCCCCTCGAAGAAGGACCAAGTTTTGACTATCTACTTTTAGTTTCACATGACCTTTATATCTGTCTACCCCCTCGGGGATAAAGAAGAAATAAAAATAAACCAATGAATGAAAACAGACATTAAAAAAATGGAAAATGGGGGGAAAAAAAGTCCTATTTTCCGCCCACACGCATCTCGCGCCTCCATCACCGCCAACCGGACGACAAGAATTTCCACTTAGCGCCAGTCAGTGCAGCGAATTTTACGACTCAAAATCAACTCGAGGGTGGAGCTCTCGCAAATGGAATTGGTACTTGGCCTCTGGCATAAAACCATAAGGAAGAAGAAGAGGCTCAGAAGAATTGGCTCACCCCAGGCGTTCGTCTGAACAGCGTCGGCGTTTCCACGTCGACGAAACCGCAATGCTCGACGAGATATTCTCGCATTTTGCTCGTTACACGGGATCGCAGCCGCAAATTCCTCTGCACATCAGGAAAGCGCAACGAGAGATAGCGATATTGCATCTGCAGTGCTTCCTTTGCCATGTTGTACTGTCTTATGGCAAAGGGTAGCTGAGCCATCGATTGGTTCAGGACTCTCAGAGATTCCACCTCTATCTCTATGTATCCCGTTTTCATTGCGCTGTTCTCCTGGCCCTCCGGCCTGGGTATGACTCTGCCTGTAACAGCCAGGACGCTCTCGTAGCTCAGCTTGCTCACGGCTTCTATAACGTCTTTCCTCTGAAAATAATTTTAGAAAATCTATGAATACGGAATGCAAGCCGACGCTTATGAAGTGTCTTCTATCTAGCCGTTGCTGATCTACCTGCCTCGTCTGGAATTATCAACTGCGTAGAGCCGTACGCGTCTCGGAGTATGACAAATTTTCCCATCCTCTGAAATTCCATCCATCCGCACAGCTGCACCTCTTCGCCCACGCTCGACATGGTCAGTTCTCCACAGGTGTGAGTTCTCTGGACAAATTTGTTGACCGGCAGGACAGCCTTTGCCTCCTCGAGCTTGGCTCGCAAGGCATCTTGACTGTAATGTTTCGAAGGGAGTTTCTGGCTTGCGGCAATCTGCGATAAAGTGGATTTTTTATTTTAACGATGCTTCGAAGTATGTAAGAAGGGTTAGATTATGAAATTCGAATTACTTACCCGTGATTTTTGCAAACAAGTAGCCGAATCATTGAATATCAAGACAGTGCATCTGGACAGCATAGAACGTGCTGCTATTCTGCCTTTGCCGAACATTCTTTGTAACGATTGTCTACAATCGTTGCAGATCGCGACACGTATCGAGCTTGGATCCACGAGTAGCGGCCGGTCGTGCCTCACCGTCACTTACGAAGATTATCAGAACTGTGATATATATACAGTTCTCTGAGTGGATCCAGTTGACGAAATATCATTTCGCCGATAGATAGTGATCCCGACTTTATCAGTCTTTTGAGACGTATCACACACGTCCTTTTATCAACTTTCCTGTATTCCTTAATTCGCAACGTTGCTGTCACAAATGGAGCCGGCATTTGAGATACATTTTTTTTAAAAGTGAGAAATGTTCTTTGTAACATCACTTCCGGTTTGAAAGCTGAGATTTTGAAACCGGTTTCAAAACTCACCTACTTCCGGTTTCAAAATCTCAGCTTTCAAACCGGAAGTGCCGTTTTCGCGTATGACGTCACTTCTAGTTTGAAGCGGAGATTTCGAAACCGTAAGTAACGTTTTCCCTCATGAAGGCACTGCCGGTAAAAAACTGAGATTCAGAAACCGGAAGTGACGTTTTCCCTCATGAAGTAACTTCCGGTTGAAAACTAAGATTTTTAAACCGGAAGTGACGTCAGAACGAAAGTTTTTAAATTTTTCTACGTGACGTAATTTTCTGTTTAAAAGTAAGATTTTCCGAAACGCATGTGTTGAAAAATTATACACAGTTTCCGGTCTTCTTCAGAGAGAATTTTCGGATTTCAGCATGTGCCCAGTATATTTGGTAATCATGAAATATGTCAATCTCCTCATTACTCTGTCAATGATAAGCGGCTGTAAGTAACTGGTCAAATAACCGCAGCACAGCTGACTGCCTATGGAAAGCGTCGTTGTGTGCGTCGCGCCAGTATTTTTTTGGAGTAGAACTGCGATACTGTGCCGGTGCTAGTTGTAGCAACAAAGTTAAAATGGTAAAAGCTCGCTCTTCGCACTCAATAATTCGAACAATTGAACGGTAGATTATTTGACGACATATTAATTGTTTCAGTTGCCCCTTTCGCTCCTCAGAACGGCACAAAACCATCCCATGGTGAGTTTATAACCTACAAACGTCCGTAAACGTTGATTGTTTTGTGCGTAAATTCGATTGAATATCATAACAACGTTGTTCCGTTTCGTTCGGTAGCTCGTCGAATTGAAGAATGGCGAGACTTACAACGGTCACTTGGTTAGCTGTGATAATTGGATGAATATAAATCTCCGAGAGGTCATCTGTACATCGAGGGTAAGACATTTTTGATTCCGTAAACAAAAGCATAGTTTTTCCAAATAATCCCGGAATTCTGTGTGTGTTTTCCGTAGGATGGAGATAAATTCTGGAGGATGCCGGAATGCTATATTCGCGGTAGTACGATAAAGTATCTTCGAATACCCGATGAAGTTATCGACATGGTGAAGGAAGATGTACAGATGAAGTCTCGAGGAAGAGGTGAGATGAAGGGCAGAGGTGGCCAGAATCAGCGGGGAGGAAGAGGAGGTGGTAGAGGTAAGGATTGTTTTCTTTTTTCAAACTCACAGATATTTTGCGAGCTTCGCTAAATTCACAGCGGTTCTACAGACAATCTTTGTCTCTTCTCAGGTACTTTTGGCGGGCGAGGCGGCAGAGGACCCGCGCCATTGGGCCGCGGGGGCGGCAATCAAGGTGGAAATAAGATGCAGAATAAACCACGGCCAAAATAAATATGAATTTTACTAGGTTTCCCGTACGATAAGTTATTAAGCTAAGTCGTAAGAAGATAATTATATTGTTCCATAAAATGGACCAACGTGGACATTTACTGTATCGATATGAAATACAATGATTTATTTCCATTTAATACATGACGACTGTTTAATTACCTTTACTTCACTTGGCTCGAAGATAGCAGTTTTGCGCGCGTAAAGCGCAAATATATTCGATACTCGTGCGAAAAACGTTTCTTAACTCGTGTATAAGTGCAACACACGCCTTCGGCTCGTGCTGTAAACTCACACTCGTCGGGACATTTTTAGCACTAGTATCGTAATGTACTATTTTGTAATGAATGCAGGAGATGTACTACTCCGTGCCTGCTGATTGTGGCGCTGTACAGCCAGCGTGCGTAAAGTAAAATCGGTGCGATGTGCGCATGCACCAGGTATTTATAGTAAACTTGGCTGTAAAGCGCCACTTACGTCACTTTCGACAGGCACGAAAAGTAGCGCTTTTCATGCGCAAGTTCCATAATAGTACATTTCACTACGAGTGCGAAAAAACTTTTTCTGACGAGTGTGAGTTCGCAGCACGAGCCGAAGGCGAGTGTTGCAATCACACGACTTCAGAAAACGTTTTTCGCACGAGTATCGTAACAAAATGTTATTTCACAAGGTGTGAAAATGGGGGTTTTCGCACGCGAATCGTGCCTAAAAACTGCAATTTTTTCACAGAGTGAAATAAATTACTATTTCGTAGAGGAGAGGTATGATCGAAGACAAATTAGAAGACAGAGCGGTATACGTACTATAAAAAATTATTTTTAATCATTCTCACTAATACATACGTCGGTGCAGCCACACGCAAACACATTGTTTACTCATTTATCGTATCTATGTTGAACATTAATACTAATCGTGGAATAAAACATAAATATCGGTGTACGCAGACTATGAGATATTTATTATTACTGTTGACTTTTATATGCGTGATCAAGACTCGCCCTCTGCTGTCTCTTGAGTCGTTGTGTATATATTTTTTATCGTATCATTGTGATATTTTTTTCCGATGATATAATTCAAATTGATCGATGTAAGTTTAACTGGCCCCGGCCGATCCAGAGGCGAGAATCTGGAAAGAGGCACTCATTCGTCTCTTTAGTCGTCTCGTCGTCTGATCCATATTGATCGTATGGAATATAACGCGGTGCCGTCTGGGCAACTGCAAGAGTCAAAAGAACAAAAATAGGATTTGTAAATTTCGTTCGTAATGAAAGACTCTCATGGTTTTATCGCGGCTCATACTTTTTTTTTTTTTTTTTTTTTTTTTTTTTTTAAATAATGAACGAAAAAAAAAACTATACGAAAGCATAACATAATTTGTACAGAAGCGACAGTCAACAATCTTACAAGATAGTCGTCTTTTTGACTATTCTTATACGTCGAAGGCATCGAACAGTTCTTACTTACAAGGTAGTTTTTTGTTTGTTTATTGATAGCTGCTGAATCGAACGCAGCTTCGTCAGGGCTTTATCGGCCTTCAACTGTAAAACGAGAGAGAATACGTTACACATCTCGTAATCATAATACATTAAAGTTTTAGAAAAATTTAAGAAACGAGAATGCTTACTGTATGAAGCCAAGTCGATTTCGTCCGGTAATTCTGTAATGTTAACATCGAACCTCTCTTGAACGTCGTTCAATATCTTTGCATCGCTCTCGTCGCTGACCAGAGTTATGGCGAGACCCTGCAATTTGAATACAATCATCGTCAGTAAATCGGTAACGTTGCAATCGGCTTAGCAATAAAAAATCGCAGCTCGTAATTCAGCGCTCACCTTGGTGCCGAAACGTCCGGCTCTCGCGACTCTGTGCAGATACGTGTCGGAGTCTTCGGGCATATCGTAATTGAATACGATGTTGACACGCTCGATATCCATACCACGTCCGAACAAATTTGTGGCGACCAGAATACGCTGCAAAATAACAAAAACAAAAAATTAACCAAACAGCCAATTTTCGACGTTGTTGGGCATATGATGTAATTGTTTTCGTATACTCAGCAGAGAGTTCAAGAGTAAACATTCACGAAGTGATCATGGATGGTTGAAAATTTCCTCATTGTATGCGATTCGGAAATATCGTACAGGGTCAATGCAATGCCATTATAAACTCACCTTCTGGAAGTCCTTGAACTGTTGGTACCTCGACAGACGTTCCTCCTGCGTCATTCCCCTGTGAATACCAATGGCGGGGAAATTCTGTTCCGTTAGGAGTTGAGCGAGGGCCATACATCTTTGTACGGATTTGACGAAGATGACGACCTGAAAGGAAGAGCGACATGCGTTACAGACACTGACTCGTTTGCGTTGCTTGCGTTAAAGCCGGAATCAGGAAGCCACGAACCTGGTTGAACTCGAGGACGTCGAGGAGTTCGAACAATTTTTTGTTCTTCTCGTTTTCTTTGAGCTTGACGTAATGCTGTTGGAGTCCGTGAAGGGTCAGCTTGGCTTCGTCGTCTACGTAGATTTCCATGGGCTGCGCAAAGAATGCTTTCGTAAGACAACCTACTCTACCCTATCCCGAAGGTGACGACGCCTGAGTAATGCTCAAACGTTGATGAAACCATCGGTCTTCGTTTTAGTTATTTTTTTTTTTTCTTTTCGTTCATATAGTAACTATGTGCAAGGCTATTCGAGAATTTGTAGTCTCACAAATAAAACACGATATCGAAAACACAGGATAAACTGAACAGTCGTCGAATGAACGGTATCGAACAAAAAAAAAAAGTTATCGTATAAGAAAAAAAAAAAAAAAAAAAGTTATGAAATTAAAACGAATAAAATAAAAAATACGCGTCAAACAGGAATCCTGTCAGTCTACCTTGCTCTAAAATAAGAGACCGCTGATAGATTATTCACAGCGAAGTATATTAAACAACATTTGTAACCGCTGCTATTAATGCGGCGGCTTATTTGTCGATCGTGATTAGGCATACTGATAACATACGGTCCGGCGACTTCCGCCTCTGGGTAGTGCCAACAACGAAAACGACAGCTGCCACACCAGAGTGTCAGAACTTAAGTTGTGGAGCACCCAGGATTGCTCAGCCACCTCTCTCCATTCGCCCGATCATAGTTGCGTGCCAAACTCCTTTGATCAAATCCTCTCGATGCTCGTCGCTCTAGCGGCGACTCGCGTCCACTCATTTTTTTTTCTTTTTTTTTCTCTCTTTAACTCGCTTTTCTTTTCGATTTACTCTCGTGGGTCAGAGATAATTGCGAGGGGGCAGTATTACGAGACCGTCTAACATCGCGAATCATCTAATTTGCCACCACCAGCTTTCACGTTACTCAACGAACCATGCTCTTTCTCGCCCGATCAAACTGTGCTGGCAAATTCCGTAGGTTTAACAATCCACCCTCGGTATCCACTGGACAGCGTGTGCATGTGTTTTAAAAAACTGCGATACGGATTGTCGAGCGTTGTTTGCATTGATCGTGAAAGCGCTATCTCGAGTGTCGAACGACAACGCTCTCTCTGGATCCGCGATACGAGTTTTTAAAATCAGCGAGTATATTTTTTTGTTTTTATCCCCCGCGAGTTTCAACGATCTAAGCAAAGCTGCCCTAACGAAACGCCGGCGTCTCTCCCACGGAACAAGAATCCTCTTGAATCTTCTTTCTTGCTTTCTTCTGTCTTCAGGCTGTCTTGATGTCTTCTTCTTAAGCCCCCCCCCCCCCCCCTTCGTTATCTGGACCGCGTACCACCCCTCGCGTTTCTGCAGTTTCTCGTCCCTCCCAATACTCGAGCGATAAATAAGTCGGTTAACGCGAATATTACGAATTCTCATAATTGGGAGAGGTCGATGCGCAATGGCGCTGTGATTGTGGGAAAAGGATATTTAGCGGAAGGGTTTTTGGCAGCGAGACGGATTGCGTGGTGCGGATGGAGTTTGTGGAAGAGTCATGGTACGCGCTTATCGCGAGTCCCGAGGGAAGAAGACGTGACTTCGGGTGTTTGGATTGCTCGGATGTTTCGGTGTGAGGGGAAGAGAGGTGGATTTACGTGGTACACGGAACTTAATCGACAGGCCGAAGGTCGTGGGCCGTGAGACGTGGACGAGGCTTTTCAAGGACCGTGATAGTTACAGGATTGCTTTCGAGGATCTTCGGACGTCCGTCGTCTATCTAGCCTAACCCGCGATTACGCCTCGATCGAACAATACAGGGTGGCCTGAGCTCTGTCCCGGGTATGGTAGTGGTAGTAGTAAACGTGGGGCCAACCGAAGTCGAAACAATCGTAGATCGAAGTGTAGAGGAAGATTGGCTAATTACGTCTTGCATAAACTTCTTCGCTACTGGCCGAATATCCTTGGACAGTGTAGCGCTGAACATCATGACTTGCTTGCCGTGCGGAGTGCTACGGAATATTTCTTGTACGTCTCGTCTCATGTCTGAAACAGAGATCGAATATTTTTTTTTTTTTTATTAAAAGGTAAATGGCAATAATTTTAAGCGATCGTAAATGATCGATTATCGATCATCGTCAGTAGTGGGTAGTGGTAAATATGAGCGTCATCATCTGAGGCTAAGATAGTTCATACATCACACGAAGATACGACGGTAATGTATCGATAAAAATGATATATATTGTTGTTTTTTTTTTACCTAGCAATTCGAGCATCTTGTCACACTCGTCCAGGACGAAATGCTTGAGGTGTTTGAGATTCAATTTCTTGCTGCGGACGAGAGCGAGAATACGGCCCGGTGTTCCAACGACGATGTGTGGACAGGTGTTCTTCAGTACCTCCTCGTCTTTTTGAATCGGCAGACCACCGAAAAACACGCCGACCTGTTGTTGAAAAAAAAAAAGTTGGGTCAAGAGTTATTTAGAAGTTATTCGAAAATACGGTGCGAGCTTTTATCGCCGTTCGGGTTCGATAATTCTCGTCAGTGTTGGGTAGTGGTATAATATGAGTCATCATCGTTAGGCTAAGACTTGTTTTACATCATCTGAGAACTTTGGCGGTAATTTGAAGCGCGATGTATATATTTTTCGTTTTCGGCATTCTTACCTTGACGGTGGGCATGTATTTGCTGAAACGCTCGTATTCCTTGCTTATCTGGAACGCGAGCTCGCGGGTGTGACACATCACGAGAACGTAAACTTGACTCTCCGTTAGCTCGAGCTGCTGCAGCGTGGCCAACACGAATACCGCCGTTTTTCCCATACCGGACTTGGCTTGACAAAGAATGTCCATGCCGAGAACCGCTTGAGGAATGCATTCGTGTTGTACTGAAAACAATAGATTACCATTTAGAGATACGCGCATCATGGACCAATGAAAAAATGTAGATCTGGCGATACACTCAGGATAGATAGATTTCAGTCACGGTAAATATGTTGTCCCTATCTATTGAAGTCATCATTTGGATAAATCTTTTTTCACAGTAAAAAGAAAAAAAAAACGGTTTGCACATTTAACCAATATTTATCATTCAATTTTTTTTTTTTAGATTTAATCAAAAATTATATAAAATTCATTGACGAAAATAAAATGATAAAATTAAGAAAAAAAAAATTATTGTTAAATGTACAAACATTTTTTACTGTGCGTCGCTCTGTTATTTCTTTGCGTACGTGACGTTAATTACCTTCGGAGGGATGTTCGAAACCACAGTCGACTATGGCTCGAAGAATCTCTGGCTTGAGGAGGAAGTCCCTGAAACCGCTGCTGTGTATGGAAACGTAAGTTCCCTTGACTTCCTTCTTGGCCGGAACATCGCCGGACCCGTCTACAACCGCCTCGGTCTGCTCCTCATCCTCGTAGTCCAAAAGATCGTCGTTGTCCGCCATTTTTGTTTATTGCTTCACGATTCGGAGGACAAAAGAGCTGAAACGAAAAAAAGTTAACAATTAAACTATCGGCCAATCTCTATATCCTGTAGCGTGTTGGGAGTTCGAAGTTTCGCCGCGTTAGTTCGGACCATCTTTCTGGTGCACTGTCGGCCATTTTGAAAGCATAGCGGCTTTTTTTTTTTTCTTTCCCGAAAGAACCGAAATTTATGAGCTATGTGGGCGCGTGTTAGGAAGAAAGTTATCGTTTTAAATGTGCGACGAGCACAGCGTGATAATTGCTACAAGACAGCCGAAGTATATTGCAAGGGAAATAAATCGTTTCGATATTCTTGTACCAATGATAAATGTGCGCGTTATTACCACGTAGCAAGACCGCCATTTTAGCGATCAACACTTGTAACTCGCGAGGCACGCATCGGAAAACAACGCCCGATAGCGCAACCTTGAAACATGAACGGATTAATTTTTTTTCGAGTCTCAACATGAAATTGCAAGGAATATTAATACAAGAATATATCAGCTACGGGAATATCGCTTAATCACTTCGTACCGAAGCGGCGTTATCGCCCGGCTCGATGCCGCTCACAGCCTCACAATTAAATCTCATCAGCGCACGTGCAATTAATATTCGCGAAAAAATCATCATTTCTCAATCACACTTAGATCTCACGCATTAATATTGACCAGAAATAGTCGAACGATCGCTAACGCAAATACATAATTATAACGGATTACAACTCACCGACTTCGGAAACAGAACTGACGCCAAAGAAATGACGCCGACGATATCCACCTTCCGGAAAAGTCGGTGCTGCTCGCCGGAAGTGCGGGCGTTTCTTCAACTCGAGACTGTTGAGCATCCGGTCAAGCGACCCTCTCGCATCGGGCTTTCGAACGAAAATAGCCAACTCGAAGATTCCGATTTACAACTTTACTTTATATCTCGACGACGCCCTTGACAATGGTTTCTATTAACTTTAAGCGTGTTTAACAACGTTCGCCATTTTCAATATAGTTTGTCGATGTAACACTCAGCCTCACGTTCACTACGCGAGTCAATGCATTCGGAGTTAGCGGATTGAAATAATCACGTTTACAGCCACGTACTTATAAAATAGAATCGAAGTTGTATTATTCAGTAGTCTCCGACAATTACAGACACTGCAGTGTCAGGTGTTGTATTTCATACGAGATAAATGTCGTTCAACAATTTAATTATCATCGGTGGAATCGCCGATTCGAGGAATATGGCCGAACGTTGATTCGCCGGCTGCCTCCCCCCTCTCTGCAATACTATATCTACACAAATATATCGTAATATCTGCGTATCGATGGGATCAAAACAATACCTGACTGTTTACGATGATACTTTGTAGGACGGCTGTTGGGCTTAGTACTCTTCACTACACGCTGCCCATTCAACGATTGAAGGATGAAACATAAACATGACCTTGAAAGAGACGTTCGGTGATTCGCGACCGTCAGCGAGACAATAGAAATAATTCTTTTACACTCAAACGTACTCTCGTAAGTATCGAAATACTGATAGTGTTTATCGTTTTGAAGTTTCTTCGATCTTAATGATCAATTGTTTGACAAGCTTTTTTTTATGATTCATGAAACATCAAGAAGAAGCGGTCGCTGGAAGGGAATTGTGATTCAAGGTCGTCCGACACTACAGTTAACCATCAGTCATGGCTCCGAGAAAGAAGAAGAGCGCGAAGTCGAAGGTCTCTGGCGAGGAAACCCTTTCGGGTCGCAGGAGCTCCCTTCAAGTAAACTTGAGTTTCGTGTCAAGTCTGTCCGATTCTGGTAACGGTTCGCTGCACAGAAGTCAACCCGAGGTCGCGGCGGTCAACGAACTCCCCGAGCCACGGAGAAGTCTCTCAGATTTCGGCAGGAATGGCCTGTCCGATATCGCCGAGGACACGAGTTCCATAGCATGCGCCGATCAGGCAGCCCTGAGCGCCATCAACGAGAAAGAGCAGGCTCTGGATCACAGTTGCAACCTCCTGAAAGCGGCTATCCTGAACAAGACACGAGAGCTGTTCGATCGAAGGGCGGAGCTCTCAGTGAAGACGGCGACGGTACTGAAGGGTCAGCGACAAGCTCTCAAGGAAATAAACGACGATTCCAAATCGTTGCGCAAGAAATTCGCATTATCGAAGACTTCGCTGATGCTCAGTTCGGTGTCGAAGAATCGCTCAGCGATGCGGAGTCCGGAGTCGAGGCCGAGAGGCGGCTCGACGTCCGCGGCAAGAGTCTCGAACGGAGACGAGAGCTTCATACTCTGCGGAAGCAACGAATCGTACAGAAACGTCGCGTCGCCAAAATTGAGTAACAAAGTCCTGAGAGTAAGACTGACTAGGATAGCGGATCGGCGATTGAGGACGTCTTTCGCATCGTCGCAAGGCAGTAGTATAGCGGACGACATTGGAATGCCCTTGACCTGCTCGTCGTTCATAAGCGGTCGCGCGAGTCCCGCCTCTCAGCAGGCTGGGAGCGAGGGTCGCGAGAACGTCGATAATCGCGATGTGGAAGAGCCGTTGCATCGTGCCGAATCGTCGAGCAGGTCGCTGACGTCGATGGAAATGACGACGGTGCAGGGAGCGATTCCTTCGACGAAAAGTTTCGCGAGCCTGCGACGTTCCGGTCGCATTACGCAGCGATCGAGGCAGTCGGTCGCGGACGTTCCGATGGAACTAACGACTGTCCAGAGTCACATTCCCTTCCGCGATTCGGCGGGCAGCAACAAAACTGCGCGTACTTCGTTGAACGTAAATACATCCGCCGACGAGTTATCGCACAAGTTATCGAGCAGAAATTCCGAAGGGGCGTCGACCGTTCCCAAAAACGATAATACTCGCGTCGATCGTACCGCTCATATCTCGTTGAGGGTAAACACGTCCCTCGGGACCGAGGAGTCGCCGGCGCAAGAGACTGAAATTAATGATGATTCAAAGACCGAAAGATCCGTGGAAAAAAGTACGGATAAAGAAGCTGCGGATCGTAGCCGCTGGGGAGGCAGAGATTCGACGGGAAATGATTCGCTGGTGGCGAGACTGAGACAGTTAGTGACCGGGAGGTCGGTGGAACCTTTGGATAGCTCGAAATTGGGTCGAGTTGATCGATCTTCACTGGGGGAAGGACCGAGTTTCGTGGAAGGTACGCCGTTTCCACGACGTCGAGCTTCTCCGGGAAAAGGACCGAGTTACGTGGAGGGTTCGTCGTTTTCACGGCGTCGATCTTCTCTGGGAGAAGGACCGAGTTTCATAGAGGGTACGCCTTTTCCACCGAGCCGATCGATGCTGTGGAAAACGCAGATCAGATTGGGGACTGCGATTCGCAATAGAACGGCGAGGCTACCGCCACCCGAAGACGCCGATCAGGAATCGTAAGTATCACGCTACTTTTGAGACGAGCATGGAATCTCTTTCGAGATGAGGCTAACATGTTTCGATAGTTCCAGAGACTCGTCGAACAATACGGAATGCTTGACGCCACCGAACGGTACCGTAGTTCCCTGTGAGTCGCCGAGCAGGCACACATGCAACACGTCCAATCCTCAGATAATACAAGATTCTTCCGACGAGGATGAACCGGTACAGACCGCGTGTGCGAACGTTATCGTACCGAAGGAAAACGTGACTCCCAACATCCAACGATCCGGAAAGAAAAAGCTACTGTCCCTCCAGCAGAATCTCGAATTGATATCTCTCAGTCCTCTGTCTCCGGCGGTGATGTCTCCGAAAAAACCGATCACGTGGAAGCCAAGAAGAAAGCGAAAGGCCCTTCGCGCGATAGCCGCGAAACGAATCGAGCAGTCGCACGAAGAGGAGGCAGAGGATGAAACTGCTGAGCCTTCCTTCGTCAGCCGGATTAACACGCGGAAGGAAGAACCTAAAGCGAAAAAGGCGCGAAAAGTCATAAGCAAGAAGATCGTCGTTAAAAAGATCGCGGGACTGGATATATTCGAACAATTGGAAGGAATTGGACGTACCGCTTCGGATCACGATTCAGCGACCGGAGAGCGAAGTTCCATCAACGAATTCACGAAGAGGAGGAGACTGTCCGTTGCCGGCCGGAGCCTCAAAGCCGAAAAGCTCGTAATCGTCGCTACGGGATTTGCAAAGAGGTGAGCCACTTCGAGCCACGTCGAGGTACACTTCGCATACAGTAAACTTTAAACTAATTATTATCCAATTGCCGTCGCACAGCGATGTGGAACTAGTCAAGAGAGTCGCGAGGAATCTCGGCGGTGCCGAAATAAGTTCGACCGTGTCGCGCCGGACGACCCACGTCGTGAGCACGGGTGTGCGGACGATCAATCTCCTACGCGGAATAATACGAGGCTGTTGGCTCGTCAGCCTCGACTGGGTGTTGAGGTCCTCGGAGCATAAGAAGTGGCTGAGCGCCGAACAGTACGAAATGGTTCATTTCTCGAAAGCTGTACAGGTAAGAACTGTAGTTTTAGAAAAAAAAAAAAAAAAAAAACAAGAACCCAGTTTCAGGTAAAATAACGTCGATTCGACTTGCAGGAAAATCGTCGAGACAGGCAGCTCTTCGGAAAGGCCTACGTCCCGGAGTTGTTTACAACCTGCGGGCTTATATACATAGAGCACGGAAGCACTCCACCGCCGGAGATCCTGAAGGAACTCGTTAAAACAGCTGGAGGACGGATAACCGAGGATCAGAGGAATGCAAAATTGACCGTCGGCCCCGGGGGTTTGAGGGAGATCTGGATATTGGATTCCATCACGACCGGCGATCTTCAGCCGATCAAGGAATACGCAAGAAAATAAATGAGAAAGTTCGAAGTTTAACGATGATTAGAAACGATGTGTATAGAAAAATATATATCATACAGTTTATGTATTTATTGGCCTTAATGCCTCGAGGAACAAATAGAATGATTTATTTTTTCACTATCGAATACGTGTGATTGTGTATACTTTTCTTTCTGCGCTATCTAGAGCCCGATACATTGCGCCTCGGTATAGCAACGACGAAACGACGTATATTTCCTTGACAGATGACTCACACAACAGCTGGTACGCACACATCCGAGGCTCGCGTAAACGTAGAGAGCCTCGAACTCACAGGTTACTTACCACACGTCCGAGGGGCTGTTCGCTCGCGCGATGTGTCAAAGCGAAGCATGTTTTCTTAACATGATTTTTTTTACCCGCCTCGTTGCACTGTGATAGCCGCTAATAAATTCCTAATCGTTATGGATTACTCTACCAACAAGTAAGTTTCGCGAAGATTCTTATAGACCACGGCTTATGTATCGTCGGAAAGTTCGCGAGTGCAGTTTTTTTTTTTTTCGCATGCTCAAAGCATCGTAACTGTGCGTATATATATCCGCCTTTCGCTTTTAAGGTCAACAGATTTGTTATCGAAAACATCTGCCGAAATTGTCGATTCGATTAAATTCCGTAACTTTTTTACGATTCACGAGTTCGAGAATGACAAATCGTTTCTATCATTGGATCAGAAAAATCTGTTTCACTGTCGCTCGTACCAGATGACTTTTACTCTTTACAAAAAATAAGTTTTTTTTAGATAACCTGCGAATTTGTTATTACTGATTTGAGGTGCCAAGAAAGAAATCTTTGTTGCACGGATCGTTGATAAATTTTGAGATCCGACACAACTCCGTTTTGTTTTATTGTTTCAGTACTAGCTTCTACGATCCTCCGAGTACGGACACCTGTATTCCCATACCCAGGCACAACGTCACTATAATACCAGATTTTTATGCTGGTATACCAGCCAATTTATTGTTAAATCTCATAGGCTTTGTGGTAAGTCCGTCGTATCGCAGTAACCGATTTAATTTAGAAGAGACATTTTTTTCATTCAATTTTTCTTACTTTTCAGCTACTAGTAATTTTGTTTGGCTTGCTGCGCAAGAAAGCCTGGAACTATGGAAGGCTGGCACTTCTGCACAAAACGGACAACAGATGGATGGAGCTGTTCTACGGGGACAACGACACGGCTGAAACTGATGTATCGGCTATCGAGGCGTCGGTCAACTCTCAGCTTTCCCACATAGACAGGGGCTTTGTATCTTGGATAGTAACTGCCTTCAAAGTGACGTAAGTATGCATTGTCATAGCCACGGTTTAATGAATCTCCTGCCCGTATACTCAAAAACTCAACAACAAAAAACTTGTATATCTTAAACAGGGACAAGGAGTTACTGAAACGCGCGGGACCAGACGGCTTGCTGTACATATCGTTCGAGCGTTATCTGATAGTATTAACCGGAATGATGGTGATCGTATCTCTCTGCATCGCTTTGCCGATAAACTATCACGGCTCGATGCAGGGCAGCAACGCGACTTTCAGTCACACCACTCTATCGAATTTGGATCCGAATTCCTCATGGATCTGGATGCACACCGTTTTGATATTATCCTATTTGCCGATCGGCGGTTACATCATGCGAAAATTTATGAAGCAGGTACCTGTGCATCCCGACGGATATTTGGGATTATTTCATTAGGTATTGGGTATCTTTTTGGATATTTATTGGGTATTTACTGGGTATTTATTGGGCATTTATTGGGTATTTTTTTGGATATTTATTGGGTATTTATTGGGTATTGAGTTTCTGTTCATCGATCAATATTTTTATACGTTCAGGTTCGCGACGCCAGACCTGCCGGAGAGTTGGCAGCGAGAACACTCTTGATAACGGAAATTCCTAAGCATCAGTGCAACGCAGAGAGCCTCATGGAATATTTCAAGTGAGCGAAGTTTGAATGACAAAATCGTATGTATGGTTTCTGAGAAGTTGTATTATTAAAATCTCTTTATTGCAGGGAAGCTTTTCCAACCTTGACCGTGGAGGATGTTACGCTGGCTCACGACATCCAGAGATTATCCGCTCTGGATGCCCAAAGAGATTGCGCCGAACAGGCGCGGCTGTACTGCGAAAATTATAACAGACGAAAGGAACCGCTGAAAATGTATCCGTATCCTTGCGGCCAAGTCGTTGGCTGTTGTTGCAAAACGGTCAGTTCTCTTAACGGCGACAACTCTTTCAATTCAGTTAATTGCCCTAACGATATTAAATAAACTTGACCCATTCTCATCGATTCAGGTCGATGCCCAAGAATTTTATACGGAGGAGGAGATCCGATTAACGGCCATGGTCGAAGAAGAGAGGAAGGTCGCTCTCGGAAGACCTCTGGGCGTCGCTTTCGTCACGTTGGGTAAGTTAATCCGCTGTTCGCAGTTTGAATCGTCATCTAATTCCTTCCTATAATAAATCATTCTCAGGTACACCCGGTGCGGCGAGAACAATGCGGCGACAATTGCGTTCGGCTCCGGCTGTGAGGTGGATCGTCGACTACGCTCCGGCGCCTTCCGATATTTTCTGGGAAAATTTGAGCGTAGCGAGACCTTGCTGGTACCTCAACGCGACTCTGATAAACCTGGCTTTGGGAATCACCCTGTTCTTCTTGACGACCCCGGCCGTTATAGTGACGGCGCTCAACAAGCTACCGATCACGGGAGAGATAATGAATTTGAGTCCGGTGCTGTCTTCCTTTCTGCCGACCGTTCTGCTCGTGAGCGTCGCCGCGCTCATGCCGGTTCTCGTCGCGAGAAGCGAATCCCTCGTCAGGCACTGGACGAGGAGCGGCCTCAATCGGGCAGTCATGCGAAAAACATTGTTGCTTCTTCTGTTGATGGTCCTCATACTGCCGAGTCTCGGTCTCACGAGTGCCCAGGCGTTCTTAGACTGGACGGTAAATTCCGGAAACAACACCGGAAGATGGGAGTGCGTCTTCCTCGCCGATCAGGTGAGCCAATTTCTGTTAACATCATCGATAACCCAGTTACGAAAGAGAACAGATAAATGGATCAGATCGTTTCAGGGTGCTCTGTTTGTAAATTACGTCATAACTGCGGCCTTGCTCGGAAGCGGACTGGAACTGGTGAGGTTTCCCGAGCTTGCTCTATATACGTTCAGGCTCTCAATAGCGCGCAGCCGAGCCGAGCGTGTTCACGTCCGGAAAGCCGTACTGTGGGAATTTCCGTTGGGAGCTCATTACGCGTGGTTGCTCCTTGTATTCACCATGACCACTGTGTACAGTGTCGCGTGTCCGTTGATCACGCCATTCGGACTGCTCTATCTGTTGGTGAAGCATCTGGTGAGTGCGGAAGGCTTTTTGTCGCCGTATCGTTGTGGAAGCGAGCTATGCTATAATTCGATCGATCGTTATTTCACAGGTGGACAGGCATAACTTGTGCTTCGCGTACGGACCGAGCGTAGGTGGCGGTCAGTTAGCGGGAGCCGCGGCTGGAGCCGCTGGCGCAGCACCAGTTCTCGCCCAAGCTGCCCTCTTGGCTCTCGGTCTCGTGCGGAGGGGTTTATCGCCTTTGGCTGCACTTCAGCTCAGCGGACTCGCTGCTAGCATTCTCGGTCTCGTTACCGGAGCAACATTGCCCGCTTCGAAACCCAAGGTATAGAATGGTTATATGGAACTTGACCTTGAAGATATCTGCATCTGACGAAATTTCATCGAGTCATAACGGCCGTACTTTTGCATCGGGGAAGTTCACTTGGAGAATAAAATTCTATAAGCGAACAATTTCTTTTTCTTCCCGAAGCCGTGCATTGATAGTGACTTGCCAAAGATAAAATTTGATGTCATGCAGATATCTTCAGGGTCGTACTGAAAGTCCCATTGATCGATCTAATTAACCGCTCGATCCTTTCCAAAGTCCACGGCGCCGAGGAGAGATCTGACCACCAGCCAAAACTTCATAGCTCCGGTGTTACGAAAGAAACTCGGCACGGTGCCCACGGAAGAGACGATATCCTTGCACTCGAACAGCGAATCAACGACGACCACTACGACGGACGTTGTAACCAGGAGTCCCTCCGTGCAGGACAGCCCGAAGCTGTATCAGGATTACGGAAGAGAGCCTCGGGTATGATTCGTCGGTGAACACCGAGGTATAACAATTATAAATAATAATCGTTTAAGGGCCTTGCGAATATATGCGCTCGATGATAATTAGCGCCAGTGCTCTGTCGCGGTAGCGCGACAGAGAAACTAAAGATCTGTTATAAAGCTGTAATATTTTTTAAATGGTTTTAACAACATTGTTGAATTAGGTAGCTTGGGTGATAAAACTCGTCACCCGCAGATATTAACTTTTTGTATAAAGCATTCGGTACTATGTGTACGAGTATACTAGCATAGCGTATTTCCAACGATGAGTCCGGAGTGAGGACGAGAGACGGAACATTGTTTAATCAAGCGAGTCGAGGAGTCTCGAAGCTCGCGATTAATCTGTACAGTGCATACCGCAGATGTATTTTTGTGTAATATATATTATATACATAATATATATATTCTTTAAATGTGTATTCAAAGATTTATGGAGTGATGTTTATCTACCGTACTGTTTCTGTGGGTGAAAACGTTCAGTTAATTTATTTGGACGATGTATTAATTTGAAAGTATATAACTCGATTCGATAATACTCAGTTTAGCCGAGTATGTACTTCGCTCGATTAAAAATAAACTTTGCATTTCTCTGTCGTTATGCGTAAAAGATTATTCTCTTCTGACGGTCGCTTGGAAATTGAAAAAATGTTTTATCATTGTAGCATGCTTCTAGTTAAGCAAATTTTTTGTTTCGATTAAGAGATTATATATAGGGGAGCGAATGGACGGTGTTGAAGAAATATGTATAGACTGTCTATCGTCCGAACATTCGTACATATATATTTTTTTTTTGTATCGTAAAATTGATCTACTTGTAACAGAAGCGAATAACGCTTCCTTAAAAACTATAAAAATCTGCTTACACAAGTCACGATTCTTACAACGATTATGCCTATAAATCTCGTTTGAGCTGGCGAACGCTCGAGACAGTCAATTCATTAGTCAGACTGGAAGGTCACAGTTACCTTCTTTTTTTTGGTCAATTAGTCTAAAAAATAAGCAGAGTTGTATCTTAATAATAAATTCAACCACGTACGTCAATGGATCGTGGTGTCGGATAAATAATTTGCATAACTACTATAAATATCAAAGGTCTGTCAATTTTAGTCTTTTCCCCGCACACGAGTCATTGAGACAGTGGCTAATCAATTAAATTTTTCTTTTCCGATTCTGATCCGTATAGTTCCTCGTCGAACACTGTCATCAAGGCTCGCTGACAATACTACCGCCGATGATGATCTCTAGCTGACTCGGCGTCAACGATCTCAGAGTCTTTATTCTTCCTTCCTCACGTTTTTTTCTATAGGACACTCGTTCGGAACTCTTCTTTCTCGATAGACGTGCTCTTTTATTCTCCTTAGCCCCGTCAAAACTTTCATCAAGATTCATCGAATCTTCCTTTTGCGACTCCTCGCCTTCCTCGCTGCTGAATTGTACCTGCGAGGCATATTGCCACTTAGGCGAATCCGTGCTGACACAAGGATTTACCCTCTACAGGAGACGAACGTTCGACCACAAAAACACTCATCGCATACACGCAATATTTTCATTATCGAGTTCGGAGGGCTTTCGATAAACAAAATTTCTAAGCGGATGGCCAGAACAATACCCAGCCACTAGAGACACATAAAAAAGCAGAGATAATAAAAATAAATGAAGAGAGATAAAAAAAAAGTATAAACAGATCATAAAAATATGTAAAAAAAACGAAGGTGCATACTCGGGCGTCTTGTGCATTCCAGTCAACAATTGCCTTCTACCTACTAAATAATACCACCTATAAGGTTCTACACTGTAAACTAAGGGAGTAGAAAAAATTATTGTACACAGACCATTCTACCGCTAAGTACTATGAGGGATGGGGTGGCTAATTAATAATTAAAAAGAAAAGAACAACATAATAACTTCACATATTTGTTGGATCCATTTGACATTAGACAGTTACATCGATAATATGTGTATTGTCTACAGCCGATTGATTTAAAAAAAAAAGAAAGAAAAACAGCGTTGTTTTGTTTGTTGATTACATTTTTTTTTTTTGTATCAATGTAAAAACGATTTCGGCAAAAACGCGTCGAAAATTGGATGAGTAAACCGAATGTGGAACACAAATGGTGTACCCGGCATGTCCGGAATCTCGTCCGGCTCGATATGAATAAATCTATCGTTTACGATCAATGATTCGCGCCGCGAGTTAAACGTCGACGGTACGGGCGATTAGAAATTTCTCGTGTTCCCACGCGATTTCTCTTGCTCCGAAACAATCTCGCTAATAACAGCGTCATGCTCCTCCACCACCGTTTACCTAACTAAAAATAATCAGGAGTTCGATTTGTTTGTTTCACTTTCGTTATCGATCACGCGGCCCGCCACGTCCGCGCGTTCGTCAATCTGTACAACGTCGATTACTTTTTTTTTTTTTTTTTCTAACGCGAAGCTCCATACGTAACAGCGTATATTCGAGCCTATTCGCCGATCTCCTGTCGACGCACAATTATCGCTGGCTACGTGTGTTTTCTTACCTCTACGATCGAGACTCTCGGCGATGATTCTCTTGGCAACGACGTCTTTTCTGTAAATACCGAACTATCCGAGCTTATCGACGACGACTCCTTGTCAGTTTCCATCTCGTTCTCCGACTCTTCTTTGTCTTCGTCCTCGGTAAGAGATTTACGCCCGTCCACGTCTTCGTGTACTTTACACACATAACCGAGTTTGTCTTTGTACTCCACTAAATTACCGTCTAGATGAGCTGCGAAGAAAATTATACTCGTGTCAATCGGGACTCTCGACGATGCCGGCCGCAAAATTAGTCTAAATTATTAACCTTGGCAGTAAGCTGTGCTGCAGTAATTGCAGTGAGCGCCGGTCCTGCGGCCGCATTCCTTACAGTGGTGCCAAGGACAGCTGAACTTGGAATCGTCCTCCTCCACCGTCACGCAACTTCTGTGGTAACTTTTCAAGCAGGTCTTCTGATCGCACTTCACGTGGTCGCCGGATTCCGTCAACGCTTTGCCGCAAGACCAGCAATTGTGTACGACGCTGGAACTGTGAAGAGCAAAGAAAAACGTAAAGGGGCAGTCTCGTATAATTTTTGTTCCAGTATTTACGAGCAGCGCATTGCTTACCCTCGTTGACCTCTATTTTTCTGGACCTTCGAGCCTATGAAGCCGCTGCAATTCGGTGCTCCGCAGAGGCACGGTTTTCGCGTCTCTCCGTCGCAGGCCAAGTTGTAGTTGAACGTCAATTCCTCGCCGATCTCTATGTCGCGCAGAGCAAAGAGGCCAATCCGGGTATCGCCGTTCACGGTCCACTTTTGGGTCTCGCAGTTTGGCTGACACGAATGATCTATGAACAAGATGCACGAGCACGTGGAATCATTAATCAGTTATCGGTGACAAATTAGTTGACTTTGCACATTGGGCAGAATGAATCATCGGTCTTACTCATGAATCGGCTGAGATTTCCTTTCGGCTCGGCATCGATCATTCTGCAAGTGTCTATCGTCAAGAAATAGAAATTCTCGTTCTTCAGTTCTTTCTTGTGGTGCAATCTGCGCTTGTACTCGGCCTCGTCGATCACTTCCCCCACGTATTCGATCACGAACTGGCCCTCGGTTATCGTTTCGAGGGTTCGCAGACCCCAGCCGCGTCCCGCTGTGTGAAAAGGCTCCATCGACGGATATTGCCTACGCACGAAGGCCTGGTTATTGCACTTCGGCCCGGCCGGACATATACCGGGACTGCACTCTACCGAGAGTATACGATTGAGGCAGTCGGTGTCCGGCGAGCAGGGATTGTCCCACTTGGCGTCGCAATCGCATGCGACGATGCTATCAACCTCGGCGGGTTTCACGTTGCCCACAGGTTTGTTCACCTACAAGAGTTACGATCAAACGGTCATTATCGATCTTGATTCCGTTAAAAAAAAATTAAATTCAATGTACACGACTGGAAGTTTTTATGCAAAAACTGCAACATTAAATTTCATGTGTAATTGTGATGAAAAATTAATACTTTTTCATCGAAATTAAAGCAAATTATAAAAATTAAAGTAATTTCATCGTAAAATTAAAGTTTTCACTATGTTTAATACACTGAACATTATTTTTTCATTACAGTTGAACATGAAATTTATTATACTAGTTTTTGCATAAAAACTTTCAGTCCGATACACTAAATCTCGCACCATTTTTTTTTGCTGTGCATTTCCCGGTGAATATTGACTCTCTCGTCTTTCAACACTCACTTTCAATTTGACGTAGTGCGGTGGTTTCAAAACCCGCGATTCCGACCCCTTTGCCGCGACCCTTTCGACCTTCAAGCGTTGATGTATCTCGTTTGCTTGCTCCATCGCTTTCTTGTACGCTTCGTCGACGTTTTTCTTACCGAGAGAAACTTTGCCGTTGGCATCGCCGTCCTGGTAAAGGAACACTCGACCCCTGTGCGGATAGACAGACACAATTGAGCGAGTCAACGATGACGAGAAATTATCGAATCTACGGATTCAACGAGCTCTCACCTGTGAACCCAGTAATAATTATTCGTCCCGAGGAACATGACGCAGAATTCACCCGGACGATGCGATATCGCTTCGAGATTTCGGGGAATCTCGTAAGGGAAACATATCCTCGATGGCCACCAACGATAGTTCCCGAGCTTTACCCATACGACTTCGCCGTAGAGTGGCAATCTGCCCGTTTCGCAATCCTCGCAGATAAATGCACCGTCCGGCGCGTCGATGCCTGCACAAGTAAACAAAATTAGTCTCTCAGTAGCACGAAATTGATTTCATCAGTAAAAGCAAAAAAAAATCGATAACATTGCCTCTTACCAAGACACTCCGGATGAAAGGAGGTAGGACAAGTGTCGCAACAGATGAGACTTCCGCCGCGAGTGCACAGAAAGCACCACGTTGCATTGAGCGGTGGTCCAGGGGCTTTGTAATGCTTCGGGCATATCACTTGACTGCCGGTGAGAATTTCCGATCCAGCCGGCAAACACGAGGTCGAGGCGTGATAAGAAGATGGACATCGTACGCACCGCACCAGTTTCTCGTTCGACGCCCGCGAATGACCGTTTTGGGGATTGTCCGAGATGCACGTGTGACACACGTGATAGGGACACGTGAGGCGACCACCTTGCCAGTGTGATTGCGGCCACGTTTTCAGACACAGTGAGTGATAATGCCTTCCGCAAGCTATCACGGAACATCTTACTCTGTCGTCCTCGCGGTCGTTGCAAATGAAGCAAGCCGGTGCGACTCCGGACAGGCAGTCGATGCACTTGAAAGTTTCGTCCTCAAGAATATCGTCGTTTTTGTCTGAAAAATTAATCACATATATATTTAGGAAAGTTGTTTGATTCATGCGCGAAGCGCCCGAGCCACGACAGCATGCTAGTTCATAATACATGGTGTCCAGTAAAAAGTCCGTACGAAATTCAAGGATATTCAAGGACATTCAAGAACAATTTCCAGGACATTTCCAGGAAATTTTCAGGTTGCGTTGGGAAATTTATAAAAAAACGAAAATATGCATATTGCGCGCGACGTACGAAATAACATTTAGTTCGATAGCCGTTGTCGATTGCGTTGGAATCGGTGCCGAAAAAACTACTCACTATGCACGTATGTATACATGTATCTCAGCGAAACTAAGATACACATTTTTTTAGCACGTTCGCTAGTAATATACATTTTGAAAAAAGTTCAAATTTGCAGGGTAATAAAAAATTGAAGGATATTGGGTGAGATTCAAGGACATTCCAGGACTTTTTCAAGGACAGTTCCAGGACTTTAAGGACTTGAAGGGCCGCTGAACACCATGTAATATAGACGAAATTAAAGTCCTATAATTTTGTCTAGGAAAGGGCAAACTCACAGTCGTCGTCGTTATCGACGCTTTGTCGAATCTCCTTCAAGTCCTGGAACAGAGAATCCTCCGTCGTCTCCTCGTCCATACTGCACTCAGAGCTCGATTCGCCGGGCTTCACACAGGAGAGATGGAAGTAGGAGAAACACGGCCCCTTGCATCTCGTCAAGTCACCCGTTCGCTCGCATATCTGGCACACCCGCTCCTGTTTTGTACCTCGGAACAAATTGTATGGGCGCGTTTTCTTGATAGTGTCGCCGACGCGGGCCTCCGATTTCTCAGACTTGTTGAACTTTAATTTCGTGTTTCGATTCGTCGAGTCCGAATCGACGGACGACTCTTCCTCGTGGTCGGTCGAGGCCTCCTTCGACTGAACGCCGTTCGTCGGTTTTACCCTCGTACGATACTTGCTAACGCGAGTCTCCTCCTTCTCAATCTTCTTGGGCTTTGGCTTCTTGCTGTATTTCGAGTCGGAGTCGACCGAGGACTCCTCCTCGTGATCAGACGGTTCTTCCTTGATCGGTACGTCGCTCGCTGGCTTTATTCTCGAACGGTACTTTCCGCGCAGCGTCAAACTCATGTTCTCCCAAGTTTTCTCAAGATATATTCTTATCTCAGCCTCCGTCGCGTCAGGTTGCGCGTCCTCAATCATGTCACGATTGCGCTCGTAGTACAGTTCGAAGTCGCCGTCAAGATCTTTCTTGCGCTTTTTCACTTTCGCCTTTTTTATAACCGACGACTCGTCGCTGGAATCTTTGTGACTGGAGGGCGGTGTCGGCGGGGTTTCCGTGTTCAAGCTAATACTTATTTTGTGCTCATCTTCGGACGCTATTTTTTGAGATTTCTTTTTCTCCGGTACGTCATCCGCCTCCTCCGAGGCCGGGTCTTCGCGCTTTACGCGTTTGGGACTCGGCCCCGCTGCATCGCTCCAACGCTCCCGCTTTCCGTTCGTCTTTCCGCTCGTCGCGAGTTCGAGTAATTTCTCGTATTTGGTTTTCTCATCGTTGGGCTTGAAGTGCTCGGCCCTCTCGGCGTTGGTCATCGGCAAAACTTCCGTGGCCTCGTCAACGGCGTTCGACCATTTTGCATTTATCTGCGGCTTCACGAAGAAGCCGGTGTTCTTTCCGTTCTTCTTCTTAGGATCGGCGTTCGAGGCTTTTGCGAGCCTGTTGAAGTCGGCGATTCCAACGAACGGAATCATCGCGGTCTCGGACACCCAGCCGTGACGACCCTTGTCACCGAAATACTGTACGTGAACGATAGTTCCCACAGATCTTCCGAAGGCTGCAACGTGGAATTAACAAAGACAAAAAGAATGGTCGTTCAATTATCGTTTCGCCGTAAAATATTCATTCGCTCCGATGATTCTTACCTCTCGATTTCGCGTGTATCTGCGCTATTGGATCCAGGGTAACGACGCACGGCCAGTAGGGATAATTACCGACGAGGGCCCAGGCAAGTTGACCCACGGAAAATTGGCACTCAGGGGACTCCTTGCTTTTTGGCAAAGGCTTTTCCTCCGAGATCGAACTATCGGCCTCCTTAGGCTCGGTACTTTCGATCTTTTTTTTCTTCGTTATCCCGTTGCTCTTCTCCATTACCGATGGGGATAGTTGACTCGTTTTTTTTACCTTTGGCATCTTTCCGATCTGAAATAATAATGAAACATTGAGTAAACAGCCAACAAACATTCAGATATGTTCAAAGAGAAGAAAAACAGACAAAATATAGAAATAAGATAGACAAAAAATAGAAATAGAATAGAAGAAAAATAGTTTCCACAAAACAGAGGCCAAAAAATATATGAAGATAATGATTTGCGAACATGGCGTAAATTATCTAGCTGGGCAAACTTGAGAGATGCATGAAATATCGATAGCTTGCAAAAATTTAGTTGGGGGGAGGGGGAGAGAGAATCGTTAGTAGAGGTTGTCCTGCAGCAAGCAGAAAACAATGGCATTCCGTCGAGTAGCTTAACATGCCTTTGGAGGATCGACCTCGCTGTTGGTAGGCGTCTTGGGCTTTATGGCTCTTCCGTAGCGACTAGTGGCAGGCGAGGTGTCCTTCTGGTTCGTGTAATCCTTGAAATTTGGCGACATAGCGTCAACAGTCTCCTTACCGACGTCGCTGTCTTCTCTGAGTCCGGAATACCTTTTTCGCGCAGTCTCATGGCCTCTGACGCTGGGACGGCTCATAGCTCGACCATTAGAGATTCATAGTTGACCCGGTACAAGCGACTTGTGTGAATCAGAGCGATTATTCATTAATTTGGCTGGAGCATTCGGCTCAAGATAAGTTGAATCTCCTAACGGTTTATCAAAAATGTTAAGCTCGAAAAAAAGAAAAAATGTACACAAGAAACCGCCGAGCTGGCTTATTTTATTTGAAAAGGGGTTACCTCAGATATTTCGGAGTATCTCGAAAGCTCCGAACGAACTCTTCATCGACGATAAACACTGAGCATGAAAAAAAATATGTAAAAAAAAATAATAATATATAATCACCGCTTGAAAGCAAAAGAGGTAAGAGAGTATAAAAAATTGATTGCTATAATTTCTATAATTCATCGGGCAGAGACAACTGCTCCGAAATCACCAACAGAACGCGTTTCCCGCGAATTCGAAGGGATTCGTCCATAACCAAAGTTATTGGGTAACATATAGGTGGCCGAAAGGGAAACCTCTATTCTGACCAACCTCGCCCAACGCAAAGTTTCTAGAACACTCCGACTCCCAAATCGTTTCCGCATAAGAGACACGATATATGTGCTTAAATGCAATTTCCGTCCGACATCCTCGGAGTCGAATGCATATTAGAGTCAAAAAGTAAAATAGTATGATGTTTATTGACAATAATACATAAAACCTGACGGATAAACGTTCTACACTTATCACCTAGTAACCCGTCCTGGCTGAATGGTATATCAATCCATCCATGGTATATGAATCCAAGGCAGCCCACCGTTTCTCCATAAACCATTTCTACACACGCTCTGTTGATTGGTGGAAGCTCGGTTCTAGACCTCCCCATTGGTGGATTCAAGCATGTGTAGAATCGGTTTATGGAGGAACCGGTGGGCTGCCGAATCCAAAGGGATTTCAAACGATACTGACCCAAATGATGGGGTCATTTAACGAAGCTCGAAAGTACGAGCGGTCGGCAATGCAGATATCTGCTTGTCGCAAAGGTACAGATGTTCCCCGAAGGATGCCGCTAGGTGAAAACGCTGCAACGATATTGCCGCGATCGGACCCTGCAGCCCGCAACACGCGACATTGAAGTGTGGGGGCCGTGAATATATATCAACGAGTACCCTTATCATTTTTTCGGCGAAAATGGCTTTTCAAAAAAAAAAAAATTAGAATTTTGTCGTTAATGAAATCCGTTGGGAAATATGCCACTTGAAAATAATGGCGGAGGTTTAAAGCCGATATCTCACACTTCAATGTCGCGTGCTGCGGGTCACACGGTTCGGTCGCAACAATATGGTTACAGTATTTACACTTAGCGGCATCCTTCGGAAAAAATCTGTACCTTTACAAGCAGGTATTTGCACTGCCGACCGCTCCTACTTTCGAGCGTCGGTACATTACCCCATCATTTGGGTCAGTATCGTTTGAAATCCCTTTGGAATCAAGTTGGCTTCTTGGCGGGAGATTCAAAGATTATTATACCGTTCGGTCAGAATGGGTTACTAGGTGGTGAGTGTAGATCGTTTGTCCTTCGGGTTTTATGTATCATTATCAATAAACATTATACTGTTTTACTTTTTGACTCTAATATGCATTCGACTCCGAGGATGTCAGACAGAAATGGTATTTAAGCGCATACATCGTGCCTCTTTCACGGAAACGATTTGGGAGTCATAGTGTGCTAGAAACTTTATGTTGGGCGAGGTTGGTCATTACAGAGGTTTCGGTTTCGGCCACCTATATGTTACCCGATCTCTTGTGTCGCGGCGACGTTTCTGTTTGATAAAATATTTCGCGGGACGGGTGGCGCCGCCTGCGGACAGTTTGCCCGAGCGAGGGATAATTTGAATTTTCTGGTGAAAGGCGGTAGAAAAATGTTTTTATTAACAATCAACAGTCTTTTATTGTGCTATCAATGAATAATCCATTCATTCAATTATCAATGTACGGGGTTTTAGCGTATTTGTCCAGGTACTCGAGAACCCTCGCAGTATGCTCGGTGAATTCCTCGACGGATCTTTTGTTTCTGTTGAAGAGAACGGTCGCCGTTCCCGGGGTAGCGGTCGGTGTCGCACTGAAATTCCTGAAGAGCATCTGAAAGCACGAAACCATCATTATTGACGGTCGATGTCGAGACGAGCGAACGGCGCGATGAGTACGGAAATTACCATGACCAGTTGTACGAGATACACTGCGAACGTTAAGAAGGAAATAGCCATCAAGGCCCCTTCGAGCGAAGGGAAGCCAACGCTGTCGTCATGGTCATCCCAGCCGCTATCACCGCGGGCAGCTCTTCGTTTTCGCACCGGAGCAAGCACCGGAGTCAGTCTCTTCTCTGAAAAAAAATTATTCCAATTATGGTAGTCCTTGCGAACAATGTTCACTTCGCATAAGTTTCAGAGAAATGAGAGGGTATTGTAAACACTTCTCGATGGTATAAAAATTTGAAAAATATCAAGCGTGTTAAAGATACTGAAAAGATTAATTTTACATAATAATATTTCCAAAATGTTATTAACAAATTGATGAAACATAAAATTGTTCAACAAATCTCCCGGAAACGTAACTTTTTTTTTTAATAAAAATTATTCGTTCATTTTTCTGAATAAGTATGAATTTTTTTAGATTTTTAAATTCACTTAGAAATTTGTGATTTTCTACTCGTTTTTACCATATAAACAAAATTTGAAAGTGAATTTCAAACTCTGAAAAAATTCATACGTATTCAGAAAAGTGAACGAAGCACTTTCATAAAAAAAATTACCGGTTTCCGGGAGATTTATTGAACTATTTTATTTTTCATCAATTTGTTAATATTTTGGAATTATTATTATGCAAAATTAATTTTTTGAGCACCTTTAATATGCTTGATTTTTTCAGATTTTTATATCATCCAGAAGTGTTTGCAATTCCCTCTCATTTCTCTGAAACTTATGCGAAGTGAACACTATTCGCAAGGACTACCTTAATAATCTGCACTCGTCTCTGGCTCGCAGAATGAAAAAAAAAGAAAAAGGATACAAGAAAAATAGTTTCCACAAAACAGAGAACAAATATATGAAGATAAATGACTCTGAAGACATCTGCATTTCATCAAATTTCATCATTGACAAAAAAAAAGAATTGTTCACTTGTAGAATTCTGTTCTTCAAGTGAACTTCCCCGAGCGAAGTTTGTGCAGTGCAAATCACAGCCGTTATAACTTGATGAAGTTCAGTCTCATGCAGATATCTTCAGGGTGATGAAGATAATGATTTACGAATGTGGCGTAAGTTATGTAGCTGGGCAACCTTGGGCGATGCATGAAATATTTGTAACTTGAATATCTAATTGCCATTTAAAAAGGGTTTTGTCCCGTACACTCTTATCGCAAATAAATAAATAAATAAATAAATAAATAAATAAATAAATAAATAAATAAATAAATAAATAAATAAATAAATAAATAAATAAATAAATAAATAAATAAATAAATAAATAAATAAATAAATAAATAAATAAATAAATAAATAAATACTGCTCGACTCACGTATCTCAGCGAGAAGCGACGTCTGGATGTTCTTCAAAAATATAATTTTTCCCTTGAGAGTACCCGGCTGTGCCTGGAGTGTGGCGTGAACTTTCTTAAACAATTTTATCGGTATAAAGTACAAGAAACTTGGCTTGGAGTTGCTGTCCTCTTCCATCTGTAGATTTTCCTCTTCCAGCTGTGGAGTTTCCTGGTAAGCAGACGAGGTTGTCTCGGTGGTTTGATTTTTATCGACGGTGATAACACGATCATCGGTGGTAACACGATTGTGAGTGGTAACACGATCGTCGGGATTAATCGTCGATACAGTGACGTATTCTTCGTCCTCGTCCTCCACGGTCGAGTCATCGAATTGACTGTCGTCCGGCGAATTCTCCTCATGCTGCGGGGTACGAATTGTGCTCCACGGACTCATTCCAGACAGATAAACTGTCTCCTCGGTGACGGCAAAGGGCGAACGGTCCGTAACGCTCATGCTCGCTTCCGTTCCTTCGGGAATCCACGATTGAGACAATCCGAGATGCTTGTTGGTGTGTATCTTGTCGAAGGCATGGCCCACCGAAGCGGTAACATTTTGAAATTCGTGAAACTCTGATGGTTTTTTGTTATTGAGCACGTGCAACTTCTGACTTCCGGCGTACTTGTTGAACGGCTGCCTGTAGACTTTTCGGACATCCGAGAATTGTGGAATCTCCACCCATTCAGCTGTTACCGGCTCGCGCACCTGTGCGACAAGAAGAAATATAAATATCATTATATCTCGCTCGTACATTATCGTAAGAATCTCCGCGACAAAGGTCTATACTGTTCGAATCGAAATTCATCTACTGACCGTGTCACGCGGTGACTCCGGATGCGCTCGGCGAACACCTATTATTTCGAGCAGGTGTTCCTGTTAGTGTCACAGAATTTTTTTTTCAGAAACGGTACTTCGCCGCCTTTTTTTTTTCTTTTTTTTTCAGCAAAGTGCTTCAATCGGTGCTCCGTCGACACACATTAGAGGCATTCTAGAGTATCGCTATTTTCGTTCTTTCTTTCTTTTTTTGGATTATAAAAATAATGTATATTTCATAACATTAAAATAGGTGAATGACATCCGTATTTTGTATTTCAATGCATTTGAATAATCTCGTAAATATATGTAGATAATATAATCGTAAGACGGTACACAAACCGTGTCCGAAGAGTCATACTGTCTGTTAACTAAACATTTTTCTTTAATTTTTAATTCAGATCTCCGATCGTTAAAATAGTTACGCTAAGCTTCATCAAAGTCGATCGCGACGTTAAATTACGCAACGTGGAATGTCCGATTTCAAGGTCGACTATATTCGTGTAAAAAAAATTGCAATGCCTCAAAGCGAGAAGAGAATCAGACACGGAAACGCATTTAAAATAACGATCTAGATATTTAGAGGCGCAAAAAAAAAAACGCTAGCATCTTCCACGAAGTAGCTTGATCGCAAACAACGTAACGCGTTACATAGTTAAAGAGATATACATAATTTTAATAAAGGCTTAAAGCTCAATCTCATAATTTACATGCACTGTAAAACGTCTGATTCGTCCTGCGGTAACGAACGCTTAATCAATAATTGAGTATAAAAAAAAAGAATCGAACAAATGTAAAAGGTAAATTCGCTAAAATTAATCAGATCCCACAACCAGGTCACAACTTGTACGTCTCGTTAATAATCATTAATCGAAGTAGACAACTAAAAGATAATCTTAGACTACGCGATTTTTTTTTCGTTTTTCTTTTTCATATTTACGCGTTCATACACTCGCGACTCCAGTCTATTCGTCATCGTCATTCATCGAGTGCAAACTAGATTAAAAATATGCAGTTTTATTGCTCGCGGAATGGACCTAATCAAATTCCTCGGTTCGCCCGGATCGGAGCTGCTAAAATCTGCAATGCGTTTACCGCTAACTTGAGCTCGCTTTCGTAACGGCATAATAATTCGATAAAAAAAATCTGAGTAGCGAGAACTCGCTCCATATACCGTTGATCCTTCTTACTTTCGTTACGGGACTTCGTGGTCGTGTATTGCTGATCGCCTATCATAACACGATAATTCACGTCAGGCTGAACTCATTAAAAAAACACTATCAGATATCTCTCACTCGAGGCCGAACGTCTTTTTCTACGAAGAATAAAGACGACTCGAACACGCATTCCTCGACCAGCAATAAGGTACTTTCGATCCGCGAATTGGCACGAACGGTTAATGTTTCAAGCGCGGTCCTACACTAAATTTCAACAGTTTTCCCGAGTGGCAGTACGCTATGATAACTAGTGCCGAGAGAAGGATTTTCATTGTACAAGAGCGAAAAAAGCCGCGCACCGGCAGCGTCTTCCCCCAAAGCCAATCTCATAATCGACTCGAACATCATAAACTCTCTCGAATAAAAAGACCGCACTTTCTCTCAAGTTCGTCCACGCGACAATATTATTCAATCGATTAAAATTGGAATGTCTAAAAACCCAACTAGCGGTGGAATGCATAAAGTCGTCGATAATACATGGGTTAAACGACTTACGAAATATTATACTCGATACCGGAAGACTAAGGAAGCCAGATCTGATCCCGGCACCCGGAAACGGACGCCTCGGAACTCATACAGGCCCTTGTTATCTATACTTTATCGTAAAAATCTCCGATGGGGCAAAGTTAATTATTCGTATTAATTATCCAAAGAGCGAAAAGCTTCGAAGAGTATTCATTCAAGTTCGAAAATGTGAAACGGCGCGGTGGGGTGGAACAGGAGGCTTTTTCTCACCACCGTTCACCGTCTAGCTACGATATAGTATTCCTTTTTTTTCTCTCAAATCTAATAAATTTTTTCTTCGCTGTTTTTTTTTTTTTTTTTTTTTATCTCTAGAAAGACATACTGAGTGAAGTGAGAACGGTAATACGAGCTGACGGGGTAGTTTGGATATAACGATTCTCACGAATCTCTCTCTCTCCCTCTCTTTCTCTCCGTATTATACTTTGTTTCAGGCACGAATGAAGCGGCGTAGTGTGGCCCGGGCGCTGCGGGCCCATCCCTTCTGTAGCTGGGGAGGAGTCGGCGAGGATTCGATGTTCACGGTAGGCAAATAGTTGTGTCATGTCCGCTGACTCGCGTAAGACATCCAGCGAGAGTCGTCACTCTCGTGGGTTAGATAGCGGCAGCCGACTTGTACTTCAAGCTGACGAAGATCGCACCACGTCTGGTAATCCTGCAGCCACACGTGCTGGAGACTCTTGTCGACGGTATAACGCTTTCGCTGCTTTACCTGAAGGAGATTATTTATCAGATCTATGGCGTCCGAGGATATTTCCTTCCACGGATTCGGCGGATACATGAAACCGGCGTTCTGGATCTGTTCGTTTATATCCTCGTCCTCGTTGAACGGAAAAGTTCCGCTGAGCGACACGTAGACGATGACACCGACGCTCCACATGTCGAGCGATCTGTTGTATCCTTTGTTTCGCAATACCTCCGGAGCAAGATAAGCCGGTGTTCCGACGACGCTTCTCCGAAAGCTCTTCTCACCGATTATTCTCGCGAATCCAAAGTCGCAAAGCTTCACCTGGGTGAAGTCACTGTTGCTGCTCAGCAGTACATTTTCCGGCTTCAGATCGCAGTGAACGATGTTCTTGCTGTGAAGATGCTTGAGCGCAACGAGTATCTGAGTTATGAGAAATTTCGTTATCCGCTCGCTCAGCCTTCCACGCTCCGAATTCAGTATCATTTCCAGCATATCGCCCTTGAGCTTCTCCATAACTACGAATATTCTCTCGGGCGTTTCGAACATTCGCTCGAGATTGACGACACCGCTGTGCGAGAGATTCTGCAGTATCGCCACTTCGTTCTTCAACTGGGCCTCCTGTTTAGTCGGGAAGCGCAACTTGTCGATAACTTTTATAGCAACGGCGCGTCCGGTCTTGCGATGAGCACCGCCGTAGACGATGCCGAATTGACCGGAGCCCAGAACTTCATCGGGGAAAATCTGATAGAGCTGCGACATATCCGTCACGTTCTCCTCCGGCTCGGTCGAGTGCTCTTGATCTGAAAGAGTAATACGCTCGATCAATCGATACAGATCCGGCGAGGAGTACACTCAATATTTTACACTCGTAACATTAAACTCACTGGCTAATGCGTTCGTAACGGGCATCAGAGCTTGCCGAATGCTAGTCTCCCAGGATCTCGCGAGATGAGCACCGACGCCACTTTCGGGCGCAGGAACTTGACCACCAACGCCTCCTCCGACTTCCTCGCCAACGTAGTAGTCCACATTTGCCGTACGGAGCTCGAAACAGTGCGTAGACTCTGCAAGGTTCGAGCACATATTTAACGAGGCTACAGGTTGCGTGTAAAGAAAAAAAGTTTCTTCCGTTTTCGGAGAAGATTTCGTGTATCAACGATAGACACCCGATTATAGACAACCGACGGAGTAGATTTCGTGTATCAACGATAGACACTCACGAGAATGGGGTGGCCTTGCGGTTTCGATTCCCAGTATTTCGGCCAGAGGTATGTCCTTGAAATACTTGGATCCGCTGTCGCTCTGGAAGAGCGTTATTGCCTTCGAATCTAACCGCCAGTAATGCCTTCGCTTCTGTTGATTCACAATAGTTTTTTTCAATAAAATCACATCTTCGACGTCGGATTTTCGACTACGAATCATTGCGAACTTACCGTGCGATCGCGATTCGAAAAATGGACCATCCATCCTTCCTTGAGAACTTTCGAGCCCCGTCTCTTCGTGTGTTTCACGCTCTGCACGATACGCATCAGTGGAATGTTGTTACTCGGACTTGAGCTGCAACTGAACATCGTATAGGATAAACAAGGTACTGCGAGTCGGGGCAAGGACGAGAGTGTAGGATTCAAGAGCAGACGCTCACCTGGATGGCCGCGACTTCCGGGAATCGTCGGAGGATGCCTCGTCGCGATTTGGAACTAGATCCTGTCGGAAGGTAGAAAATTATGTCAAAGATAAAATAAATTATTTTTGTAACTCATGCATGAAAAGTGCTACTTTTCGTGGCTGCCGAGAGTGGCGCTTTACAGCAAAGTTTACAAATACGCGGCGCAAGCGCACATAGATCTGATCTTACTCTGAGCATCCTCAGGCGTGCGTAAAGTCCTTTACGCATGGACTTTACACACGCTTCAGCATGCGTAAAGTACGTCGCACGCGCAGTACGCCTTGCTGTACAGCGCCACAATCATCCGGCACGGAGTAGTACTTCTCCTGCATTCGTTACAAAATAGTACATTATGATACTAGTGCGAAAAAACTTTTTTATCACTCGGTGCGAAAAAGGCCACTTTTCCGCCCGCTTCGCGTGCGTAAAACCGCCATTTTCGCACCTTGTGATGAAAAATTTCGTACATCCCTCGTTAGAAAAACGTTTTTCGCCCTCGTGGAGTAATGTACTATTTCTGCCGAGGGTGAGTTTTCAGAACGAGACGAGGGTCAGTGTTACAATCACACGAGTAAAGAAAATGTTTTTTCGCACAAGTATCGTATAAAAGTTTATTGCACAATGTGTAAAAATCGGGGTTTTACGCACACGAAGCGTGCGCAAAAGCGCCATTTTCTCACGAACTGATATCAAATATTATGCTATACTAGTGCGATGTAGCGAGCATTATACGCGTATTGTCCACACTTCACAACGTGCGTATAAAGTTCGCTTTACCGCACTCGTATCGCAAATTAGTATTTCGAAACGATAGAAACAAAAACACAAAATGCACGCACCGTGTAATCTCCATTCAGTTTATTTTCCCCCGTTGCGTAGGAAATCTGCGAGGGTCTCGGGGGTGATTCAGCATCACTGTCGGGGTCGCCTTCCTCATTTCTGCCGTCGCATCTACCCTCCGGCTCGCTGCCTACGTCGCTGTCCGGATACTCGACGCCTGTGTCAATGCAAGTATATGAATTGAACAAATCGATCAGTCGAAACAGTTTATCCGCCCGAGTATGATTTTTAATTACCAGTAGTGTCTTTAGGATTCTCTCCTGTACAATCCTTCGGTATTTTCTCGATGCATTTTTTGTGCGCGTTGTACTGACAGTCCTTGCATTGCAATCCTTGCTTGAACAATCCTCGTAGAAGCTTTTTGCAGAGGCCACATACGGTCGGTCGTGTATACGTGTGAACGACGAATGTGTGAGGAATTTTTATTCGTGTGGCGAGTTCGCGCTCGACCCACACGGGTCTTCCGCCCAGCGAGGGCGATCTCGACTGTTTCGGAGCGACGATACTGGGGATTGCCTGTAAATTTTGTTACTCAAACAGTCGTTGCACTCGGCAATCGTCGGTGAAATTCTACCGGGTAAAAATAGGGCTCACCAGCATACTGTTGCTCTGGCTCGTGTTCGGAGTAGTGCCGGAACTTTGATTATCGTCGCTCGCGCTCGTCAGGCTGCTCGTCGAGCCCTGGCTCGGCGATCGCGGAACGTTCAACAGCGTCGAGCTGCGTCTTCTCGTGCTCGCATCTTGCAGACAGTTGTTGGGTATCTTGATTACGCATCTTTTGTGATAATTCATCCCGCATCCTTCGCACTTGAGACCTTGCCTCACAAGGCCGAAAAGCATTTCCCCGCAAAAATCGCAAAACGTCGGAGCTTTGTACGAATGAACGGTCAGGGCGTGAGGACGAATGACGACTTCCTCGCTTGGCACTTGGGCTGCAACATAAATGTGGAAAACTTGAAATTCACAATAACAAATTTTTAATTACTGTTTAGCAGCAAAACCTCTCAACAATCTCCGTTTTTATTTTTATTAAAGAAACAGATAATAATCTCAGTAATATTTAATATTTCACTAATAATAATATTGAGGGACGAAGGATGGGCCTCAGTCAAAGGCGCATTACCCTGAGGGGGAACAAAAAAATTACGTGTATACACACGGTACGACTCGATCATATATTATTGAGGCTAGTAAAGTGGATTCACTACTACTACTAATAATTGTGTAAAAACATACTATTAGAAGTGGAGCAAACCTTCCAAAAAACACCTATCTTTATTTTTATTAAACAAACAAATAATAATATTACCAATTATAGAATCATAGAATAAAACCTGCAACCTTTTCAATCGTAAATCCAAGGAAAGGAAAAAAGAACCTTCCCTTGCAAAGAAAATCTTGGGCCGAGGACTCAGGTAGATGGCCCTTTGTCAATGTGTATAATTATCGTTAGGTATAAAACTTCTATAAGATAATAACTTTATAAATATATAGCATTGGCAGTAAATTTCTATTGCTGCTATTGCTAATAATATTGATAATATTTAATATATGTTTAATAATAATTTTGAGGGCTGAAGGACACAGCCCTTTGTCAATGCACATAATTATCATTAGGTATAAAACTGATAACTATATAAATGTATAGCATTGGCAATAAATTTTTTTACTCTTACTACTAATCATATTAATAATATTTAATTTTTGACTGATAATAATTTTGAGAACCGAACGACCTCAACCAATGGCCCATTGGTCCGATGAAATAAAAAATATATCACATGTGTATATGTGGTCCCACTGAATCATGTGTTACTGAAGATAATGAAGCGCATTAACTACTACTACAAACAATTTTGTAAGAACATAGTATTAGAACTGTATTGCTCCTGGGGTATCAAAATAGAAACTTATCGTTAGCCTTACCGGTCAATACTATCTCGACCAATGTCTCGTCCACGACTTCGGTGGCATTGGTGATGAGCTGCAGTATGTTTGTGGAACTGTAGTCGTGCTTGAACAGCAGCAGTCTCTCGAATAGCTGCGTCAAGCCATGATCGGGACACTTGGTGTTTATGAAATCACAGGCATAATCCTTGAGGGCTTTCAACGTTAAGGCACTCGCCTCCACGCTGACGGTGTCTCGCAGAAGACCAAATTGAAAGAGAAACGTTACTTCTGGTCCCTCCATGTTTACGCCGATCTGAGTCGCTGAAAGAAGCGAGAGATTCAAGGATGCAAGATCAACGAACAGTCAAGGCTGAATTAAAATTTTCAAATCGACGCGCGATCGATATATTTTATTCCGTATCGACGATACGATGTAATTCTATAAAATGCAAATTCGAGGGACGAGTGAGACGATACTACGGGATTAATATTTACGTCATTCTTATCGAAACATATGCATACGTGCCGGTATGACTAACCCGTTCGGTGGCAAAGAAAAAAAAAACAACCAAAAAACAAGTAAGATACCGCCAGTCGTGTGAAAATATCTTGGGTAAAAAAGCGAATTGGGCAAATGTTGGAACGGTGACTGCAGCAGGGAGGGTCGCGTGAAAGGATGATCGTCCGAGACTCGAGTCCTCGCTGTGACACACATTAATTCCTCGTCGTCGATGACATTTTACAGTTATCTCTCGAGCGAACGCGGAGCGCCCAGACCCACCTTGCCTCCTCCACCGTTGTGCACGTACACTCCTGAATCGCAATTTCCGCCGCGATTTTTTTTTCTTTTTACACTCTCATCCACTGGGCATTGCAGATTTTATTCGCACATCCATATCCCTGTCAGAATCGTCCAAAACCGAGTAGACACCGCGACAGGGACATCACGCATACATCGAAGTAGTCACGGTGGTTTGTTAAACCGATCGGGCACGACTGGCCATACGCTTGGAGCGACTTGGTGTATGTGTGTGTGTGCGCGCCGAGGCGTTTCACACGCACGCACGGATTCACAAAGTCGAGCTACACATAAATTTCCCCCTCCAAACGGCAAGTGAATCCGGGTTCACAGGTACCACAGTCGTAGACCGTGATAGGTGCATCAGTTCACCTGTGCGTTTCTGCGTTACGTTTGTTCAATTTCCGGTTCTCCGGAGTGTCACGGGATATGCATTGTGGATGGAGCATAAGAAGCTCACTTCCGCCGCCGGTAAGAATTACAAAAATCGATGTTTTCTGCAGTACATTAAAGGACGAAAAAAACACGAGGTAGTGCCGATTTTTTTTTTTCCTCTATTACGTTTATCGCAAAAGCTCGTGAAATTTTTCCAAAAGACGGTTCGCTTAATATCTAATACTCATACTTATGTACAGAATCGATCGATGACAGAGAGTTCCGCGCCACGTTGAAAGCAACCTGATGTAGCTATAAGAGAAAAGCGATTACAAGAGGTAGCCCTGTTTTGTTGAATTCTCAATTTTTTAAGTTTTTTTCTTTGTTTGTTTTTTTTTTCTTTCTTACTTTCTCATACAATACGAGGTACGTAACGAGAGAAAGCATTGTTCGTATTTATATAATATATCGCGGTGGATTTATAAAATGCAGATCGTTGAAGACTTCCGAATCATCAGAGTCGGTTTGTCCTTGAAGAGTGGCTTGCTCCTTTCGGATACCACCGAAGACGATGAGCTCCCCACGTCCGAGAACGAGAGAATACAATATCCTTTCGTCGGGACCAGTACGGTCGTCCTGCTTCAACTGAACCCACGACGCGACGCATTCGTCGCACAGAACGTTCGTTATATCGAGAACGAATATTGCCAATGTGTTCTCCCGTTTTTTCGGCGCCTTCTGACTGTGCCGCCGGCTCTGAATTCTCTCCTCCATCCGACGAAGAGATTCCAACTGTCGCTGCCGATTCAGGGTCGGCCCGGTTCTCACAGGCTCGTCTCGAAATGCCGCCATGCTGAGAGTATTGTCGATGTAACCAGGCACGTGTCTCGTCAGCAGGGAAGAGGAACTCGAAGAGGGCGGATTAACGCTCGGTAGAACTACCGATCTTCGGAACGATCCGTGTCGTCCGTTAACGTTCTCGTCTCGGTCAATTCGAGGTTGATTTTTTTGCCTGAAACAAGAGGGCTTTCGCTATATTCTCATAGTTCGGTGTCGATACACGCGATAAACATTGAATCCCTGCGGACCTGTCGTTCTGAGTCGGAGGATTGGGTACTTGGGCAGGGACTGGTCTTTGGCAAGCCGCTTGAGCGGATATGCTCATGTCGCTCGCTCGAGTCTGCCGCTTCTTCTTGCCGAGAACTATTATGTAATTTCCCACCTGAAAATATAAAGCATTTGTCAACCGTAATTCGAGATAATTAACGGTACGGTGGGGTAACGAGTTACCTCAGTGTGCCGTTAACGGAAGTTTTTTGCACAGTAAGTGCATTTTTTTTCTCCTCGGAATTTTTTTTTCTTTTTAATCGATTTTTTTTAAAGAATAATGTTTTTTCTTATTATACATAAAAAGTTATTTAAAAAAAACGAAATAATATTCCCGATTTATAAATTACAGACACTGATAAACCGGTATGATCTTAGAAGCAGTGAAAATGTCATAAAGGGTATAACTATTAAGAAAAGAAAATACAACCAATTGATACGGTGTCGGATAATGAAAAAGATGATTGATCACTTATTTTAACCATACAACTGTATCTCATTTTTCATTGATGAAATTGCAATAAAAACGATTTTGTAAATTTATACTATTCACTCATATTGCATCTAGCATAAAGAACGTTATGTACTCGGTTCATAACATTTTAGGAATAGAAAAACTAGATTTACCCGTTCACTCGCGCTATTTTCAATCCCGTACCATTGGCTACTTTCATCTATTGAAATAATTATATTTTTTGGAGCACAGCCATCCGCTGTATTTCTTTTTTTCTTAGTAGAATAGCATCTCTTTACGATAGCGTTGGAGTTTTTCGCGTTTATCGACTTGGAAAAAAAGCAAATTTTCATTAAAAAATTTGACATTTTACATTTTTCAGGAGTTTTTATAGCTTCAAATATACGTTTCACTAATTGGAATTTCGCGTATCGAACAAAAATGTACATGAATCTCTTCCTTACTGTCTAAGGAAGAGATCGGTGAATATTAGAATTTTCTCGAGTGATTCGAATAAAATGAAAGACTAAAACGGTCTTGGGGTAATGAGTTACCCCAGTATACCTTTAACGGATACGCCCAGGATGTGTACCATCATAGGGTTAATATTCCTTCATACCTTGCAAGCCTGATGACACCATATTATCGTCGGCGCCCAGTCCGCGTGTCGTATATTAACTTTTCTCCAGGTCCAGCTCGCACCCTCCATCGTCAGCAGCCACGCATCGTTCATGGCATCGTTCGGACCCGCGCATCCGCCCAGTACCAGCAGATGCTTCTCACCGAGTTCGATCTGCGACTGGCCGTATCGCGGATGTGGCATCAGGTCGGACGTGCTCTGCTTGTGCCATGCGTAAGTTTCCAAGTTCAGGCACCAAACGTCATTGGAACTACCTCGAAGTAAATCCGAAACGGTACATCACGGCCGAGAATTAATTCGTCATCGTTGAGAGTGCGAGAGTGTCGAAACGGTGCGGTAAAGGAAAAACCGAGCTGGGCTACCTGTTCCTGTTGCATACACCGCCAAAAACTACCATGAGGTTGCCGTGAATCGAGGCGGAGTGAGCCGAAGTCGGGGGTGGACCGCCGAGGGTATTTATCGCCGTCCATCTGTTTGATTTAATGCAATAGATGTGGAGCTCGTCGAACAGCTTCACCTGCTGCGAAAGAACAAAATAAGGGACCAATCAAATAAACTGTAGATTACGATTTTGTTAACAATAGACGAATGTGATTTTTTTTGTTGTTGTAAATTTTTAATATAATAGAAAAATGTAATTTTTTTTGGTGAAATCAAAATATAATAGATAAATGTGATTTTTTTTTTGTGAAATCTAAATATACTAGTTTTTAATATAATTTTTTTTTGTAAAATTTAAATCTCCGGCAAAAGATCGCTAAATGTAAATTTAATGGAATTTAAGAGATCGGAGAACAAACCTGATGATGCGGATAAGGAGAAGGATGAGACCATCCTCCGAACAGAATAAAACTCTTTTTGTGATAGAGCATCGTGGCGCAAGCCTTGGGAGATGGATAACTTCCCATTGTTATCGGTCTCACCCATTGTCTGGTATCTAAATCCAGACGCCACAGATCATTGAATGTTGTGCACGTAGCCGTACATCCTCCGAAAACGTACATTGAATTTTCATATATGCAAGCTGAATGGGAATGTCTTTTGCCTATAGTAGGAAGCCAGTGAACAGGCGGGCACGAATTCCAGAAGAGGGATCCGAACGCGACGGATTTCTGAAAATGAGCCTCGTTGTGTTCTATCACATCTGCGGAGAAGGATATCATCGTTTTTTTGTTACTAACAGCGGGTCGAAAAATGACGAGTCGACGGTCGTAAGAAAAAATTACATACTTCTAGTAACTCGACACCATCTTTTGCAAACGAGCATGCACTCCTGCAGATCCTTGTAAGGTGGAATGAGATTGAGGATGTACTCCAATATTTCGTCCGGCAAATCGTCGATTTTGCACTGCATTTTTTTGGTTTTGTTTTTTTATGTAGATTTCTAACGAGCGGGGAAAGTTTGATACGCCCGAGTCTCGGGAGCAGACAATTTCGCTGAAAATAAATTGCTGATTGATCTTTACATTTTTATTATAATTTCTTTCTGCGAGACGAAAAATTTTTCGTGGGATACACAAAAGTGTGAATCGTGCTTCGAGCTTCGACGATGTCAAGCAACTAGACAACAGGCGTGTGAACTGAACGGGGGGGATAAAATACAGCTTGCAGACCGGTTCGCATGAGAACCAGTTTTCCCCCTGCTCGCCAGTCGCGAGAGACACTCAGCGCACAGTGGTTCGTTGAACGTTGGAGTATTGACCTGCACGGATTATTTCCTGCGATCTGACTGGCTCCTTTCTCCACTCCGTGGACATAGTCGAATCGAAGAACAGAGGAAGCGGAAGAAGAAGGTCCATCAAACGTCCGCGAGACCACGCTTTATCCCAAGCGCCTGGTGTTTTAGCAAATGCCCTCCGCAACTCTTCCCATTCTCTGTATAACGCATAAAAAAAAATCGTTTGGGGGGGTATTTTGCGACGCGCTTCGCACATCGCTCCGTTTTACCAGAGGTTTTACCGATATAATCGAGCGGCCGACGATCCAGAGCTTCCAGTCTCTTCGCTGTTGAGACTAAAAAAAAAAAAACTGAAAAACGTAACGCGAAGAATTGTTACATCGAATTTAGAAACGCGACAATAAATAGTGAGTCGATGAAACAACGTAGCTCCGCGTTTCGTCTCGATGCTATGTGATATCGATTCGAAAAAAAAGTGAACCTACACGACACGACGTCGTCGTTAGGTATTTTGGCATCGTGCACCTTTCCGCTTCGAGCTCTCGTTCACGTTACATTATTTTCTTTTTTTTTTTAACATAATTCTCCTTCGAACGATACGAAGATAAAACCGAATATGTCGGTGACGTTCGCTCAGCGGGCCCGGCCACCGAATCCGGCTCAAATCCAAAAGGTAACGAACTCACAATTTCCGAGCGTTTTCTCGCGATTCATCTGAGATTCTTTGGCTGTAGCAACGATATTTATCACGAATCCGCGATATTCGGCTCCTCGCACGAATTAATAAAAATCGCTGCTATGAATCTCTCTGTTAATGACTTTCGGATACCGAAATACTTTGTTAAACTAAAACGTTGTCTTTGGTTCGCAGATGCTGGATGAAAATAGTCATCTGATACAGACGATTCAGGAATGCCAGAACAAGGGAAAAGCGCAGGAATGCATACAGTGAGTATCGTTCCATCTTTGCGTCCTCTGCCATTCCATGTGCCACGTTAAATTTTTGTCTTCTCTCGCAGGTACCAACAGATGCTCCATCGCAACTTGGTATATCTTGCGTCCATCGCCGATGCCAATCAGAATATCCAAGCCTTGCTTCCCGTAAGACATTGATATTTTATGCAATTTGCGATAGAGGAATAAGAATGGTGTTGAGTTTCATCGCATGGATTTTTGTGCAGCCTCCTCAGGGACTGCAGGGTATGGCCAATGGACCTCAGCACGGCATGATGGGACCTCAGGGACCGACCACCAACGCCGCCGTGCCCGCTGGACCCAGCGGCGATATGCCTCCCAATGCTCAGCAGCCATTGCCCATGTCCGGCTTTCCACAGGGCCAGCCTATGGCTCCGGGAGGATACAGAGGGCCCGGGATATCCGGTCAGGGACCCGCCATTAATCGTACGTTTCTATCTACCTTGCCTTGGACATAATATTTTAGAATTACCATGAGTATATATCTTTGCTTTGCACAGACAATTTGTTATGTTCTCATTCAACTCCGCGTTTTTTTTTTGGGTTCCAAATCCATATTATAGACTCTGAGTCAGTCAACCAATTTAAGATTACCCTGGATCAACACATGTTCATGCGAAATTCAATTCGGTTACTAAGATGCAGATTTTAGAAGTGTTACACTTCCTTTTCTGTAAATTTTAATGGGCAAAATACCGAAAAATACTTTAAGCACAAAGTATCATAAGTACTTTTCGTACTTAAAGTATTTCTCAAGTACTTTTTCCGAGTATCTTTCGCAATTATGTTCGTAGCGTTAAGCATTATGTAGGCTTAGAAAAAAAAAGGTGCAAAGCTATTTGCACATGGCTTTCTCATTTATCACAATTTTGCGCATAGCTTTGTCCATGAGAAACTTCGTTGATCGATTTTGGCTTCGTCATAGGGAACGATATGCGTAAAATTGTAATAAATGAGCAAATAACCTTGCACCTTCTTTCGTAATATTAAAAAATGTTTACATTTCATATAAAATTGCATACATTTTTTTAAAGATATATATAAAATGACGAAAATGGGGAAACCTTCTCGTTCTTTTTCAATAACATTAAAAAAAAATCGTAAGATTATGCGGATTGAAAAGCTTACACAGATAATCATATATTAATAGAAACAGGATATCATGCTACCCATCGACTGTCTGTAATGCGAGGATGTACTCAAAAAGTACTTATAATTGAAATCTTTTAAAAAAAGTACTTGTGTACTTAAAGTACCAAACAAGTACTCGGTACTTCAAGCCCAGCTCTGATAATAATAACAAATTTTTGTTTTTTATAATCCAAGGTCCTACAGCAGGCCCGGGACCTCAGCAGTACAGAGGCGGCCCCCAGGGTTATCCGCAGCAGCCGACTCAACCGGGTTATCCCTCAGCTTACAGCAATCAGAGTCCCGGAGCAAATTATCAGGGGCCTCAGGGCTCGGCTTACACGCCCGGCCAGCCGAATCAGTACGGACCGCCGAACGCGTCCCAGCAGCAGGGTTACCCGACATCGAATCAGCCTTCTGGCTACGGTCCTCCGACGACGGTCAACAGCTACGGTCCTCAGCCGGGGGGTTACATACCTCCAGGAGGAAGTCAGCCTCCGGCGGGCTACGGTCCACCACCGCCGAGTCAGCAGGGCTACCCGCCGCCGAACGCCTCGCAACAATCGTTTCCACCCAACAGCCAGCAGCAACAGCCCGGTCAGGTTTACGGGAGTCCCAGTCCACAGCCGAATTATCAACAGCCGCCGGCGCAAGCCCCGCCGCAGAACGCGTACAGCGGAAATCAATCGGGAACTTATCCACCGCCGTCTTCCCAGGGTTATCCGAATAACGTCCCGGCCCAGAACTATCCTCCGCCGCCGACCTCGAACTCCGCTCAAGCCGCGCCTCCCGGTCCTCAACAGTCGAGCGGCCCGCAGCCCAATTACGGAAGTCAAGCGAGTCCGGGACCGGGACCCGCCCAATACGGCGCAACGTCGACTTCGCCGCCGTTCAGTACAACCTCCGCGAGCGGTGCCAACACTTACGCTCAGAGCAGCCAGCCGACGAGTACACCGTCGGCCTCGACCCAAACGTATCCTCCCAGCAGCGGACCTCCACCGACTTCGCAGGGAGGAGGAAACTACGCTCCTCCCGGACCATCTCCAACGGGATACCCCGTTCACCAACCGTCCCACGCTCCGCCTCATCAGTCTCCTCATCAAGCGCCGCATCCACCGCACCAGGGAGGGCCGCATCAGGCCTCTCATCAAGCCTCGCATCAGCAACCGCCTCATCAGTCGCCTCATCAAGCCGCTCAACAGTCTCAACAGCAGTCGCAAACTCCGCCACAATCGCAGCAGCAACAATCACCGAGTCCGGCACCGAGCGGCTTTCAACCGCCCTCAGGGCCTCCCCAAGGGCCCGCGGGCCCACAGCCGGGTCCTCCCCAGCCCCAGGCAGGCTATGGACCACCGCAGTCTCATCCCGCTACCACGCAAACTTATGTGCCACCGACGCCCGGAGGCCAGCCCCAGGTCTACTCTCCTCATCCTCCGCAAGGTGGTCAACACTACGGACATCCACAGTATCCTCCTCAGAACTATCCGCCGCCACCGGCTGGACAGGGATACCCGCAGTATCCTCCGCGTCCGCCCGGTGGCCACATGCCCCCTCCTCCGGGGCCGCAGGGACCCCCGCCGCCGAATCAGTACGGTGGCTACGGTGGCTATCAACCACCGCCCCAGTGAAACGACATAGCGTCCCGACACCTCACGCAAGCAGCTTCCTCCTCGAAGAAACCTCGTTATTGAGATACGATATCGTCGAGTCGAGGTAAAATCATGCCCGACTGAATGCTGAACCAGTTACGATTATGGCACTAAAGTAAAGTAATTCATTGACTTAGAATCGATCCTCGGCTCGGATCTTCGTCGCGTCGCTGAAACCGACCTCTCGTAAGATCAGTTTCGTCGAAACATTCGATAGTTTCCTTTTTTTATTTCTATTTTTATTTTTCATAGTCCTATGGGACTGATCAATTCACCGTGAACATACTTAATATTTGTGTACAGTACGGAACATCAATGTTTCACCATTCGGTTATCATTTTTTTTGTTTCGTTTTCAAGATATCTTCGTAACAGAAGGCGATGAAAAGATTATTCACTAAATCGGTCTTATTAACGAGCCATATTTGTAATTTTTCCTATTATCGTCTTAGCATTAAGAGTTTTAAGATTTAAACTGTAACAGATTGATGGACTTTCTGCAGTGTTAAGAAACGTATGCTACCCCATAGTTTTGCTCGTTATACGTAAATTTAGTAAGAATCCAGTTTCATTTTGTTTTTCTTTTTGGCGTGTAAATGTAATCGGATCTCGTAGATTTCTTTCTATTACTTTTTTTTATTTATCGTAAACGAATTAGGCGTCTACATTCCTGTTCATTCTTCGCGTAATCGATGTTAGGCTACACTACTGTATGTATTTATTGTGCATATACCGAACATCGCGTTCGGGCGTCGAGAGGACTTTTGTACTTTTTCTAATAATTTAAAGAAACGAAAGAATGACGTTAAAATTTAACCGATCATCGGATCACTCGGATCCTGTATAAAACACTTTCACGAGTAAAACGCACGATCAACGAACTTTGTCTTATCTGCGATAAATATTTACGTTTCGAACGAATTCTCGAAAGATCGTGGGGGGGATGCAGATCTGAAATTAATACATCGGATTAGTGAATTATGCCAATGAACGTTATGGGTCGGCATCCTTGTGAACGACAAATGGCAAATAAATATACGTATGTATACATTTAACTTTGGTAGTCGTTCTTGTATTTATTAGTTAACTAGCAGGTTGTTGTGGCTCGAGGGCTTTACGACCTCGCTAGGGATTATGGAATTTAGAAACCGGAAATTTACATTTACGCAGATTTATAGGAACTACGTCACTTCCGGTTTGAAAATCCCATTTTTCGACCGGAAGTGACGTCATAACAGAAATATGTCACTTCCGGTTGAAAAATGAGATTTTCCAACCGGAGGAATCGGGGCTTGGGGTGCCCTGGGGCTACCCCCTGGATTCTTGAAAATTGGAACAAACAACTTTCCAAAATATATAAGATAACAGCTCCAAAATGTTTTGTAAATGTTGAACAACGAAAATAATATTCTTCTCGTTTCTGGCACGCTTTGTCGCATAAAATATTTAGTTAAGAGTACAATGAGTGACAGATTCGTGATCGGCGAGACAAATAATGCATTGGACATAGACGAATTTGTGCGTGAAAACGAAAACTGCGAAAGTGTTCTGAACGTAATTCAATGTATTGTTTTATCGCCGATTACGAATCCGATGTCAGTTTTGGCCTGCAGTCAAGCCGAACATTGGTAACGTTTACGGCGTGGCGGGAGTTTATCACGATTAATTGATTAGTCACCAGCTTCAGCTTCGCGCCAATCACAGCACGAATGAAGCGACAATACCCTTCGATATTTTCTAATATTATTATTTTTTTTTTTCTTAAAATTGGATTAAAAAATAATAGGATTATCACGTCGACGTCTGATCGACAATCATTAGAGCTCATCTTTGGAATCGATGCTATCAGTCTCGAGGGCTCTGTTGCAGTCGCAGGAATGTTCGGGTTGCGGTACTTCTTCCATGTCCTCAAATACGCGGACTTTGTTCTTGATACGCCTTTTCCATTCCTATGACAACGAGCATACAGTCAGAATGTAAACTGTGAAAGCGGAATCGTAAGGCGAATTATAGGCACTCACTCGCAGAAGAGAAACGTGATAGCAAAGAACGTCACGCGGAAGTGCCGTGTCCCTCATTAAATAACGTCCAGCTTTGGAAATTTTCCGGGCCGCCTCGTCGTGGTCCTTGGCCCATCGAACCTTCTCCACCAGATCCGACAGGTCGCTCTTCACTGGCATGTAATGCTCTCCAGGCACTGCATGCCTGTAGAAATACTCGTAATACTTCGACTCTTGTTTGAAAACGAGGGAGTCACCGGCTAGCAAGTAAGGAAACCGATACGCCGCTACCGTGCCGTCGATGTTCAATTGGTATTTATACTGCAAAGACAAAAATTGTAAAGCGTTTTTTTTCCACACATCTGCTTTTGCACTGAAACGCGCGACTTACACGGAAGAAATCGAAAAAAGATATGTGACGCGTGGCGGGTCCGTACTTCTCTACTTCGTCCTTCAAGAAGAAGAAATTCGTAATTGACGCATTAAAGAGATCGGGATGTTTCCTCGCGATGTCTATCAGATCGAGACGCTCCCTCCGAGAATCTCGCCCTCGCCAAAAGAGCTTCTCTATCTTCTTCTCCCAGGGAACTTTGGTGTTTCCTTGCACCGAGAGCATGTCCAGCATTACCCTGCATCGAAAGCAACATCACATACAACAGAAAGAAAAAAAATCCCGTTCGTTTCGAAAAATTAATCGTCGAACAAATGTCGCACCTTCCCATGCTCTCCAGCGAGGATTCGGTGATGTCGTAAGTCGGGAGAACGATGTCCCTGCTGTCTCTCGAGCCACACCATGAAAACATCGGATACAGTTCTTTGTGCATCGGCACGAGGGGCCAATCGCCGAGGTTCATGAAAAACTCGGTGTCCGGTAGGACGACTTTACGCGCGAGAGACAGCAGCAGAGAGTCCATGAATATCTTGAAGCCAACGTGTTGACCGTAGCATTGTCTGTGGACCTAGCATATCTCCTTTGAATAATCCCGATGTAGTGAAAAACAAATTTTATCGCGCGGATTTATTCTCACCTTGTTACTCTTTACAACGTAGTGACAAATACTGACACTGTTGGGTTTGTGATACTCCTTGATAATACTGTTCCTAATATGATCGTAATCGACTGACTGAAAGAGCTTCAGATCGTCGTCTATCTGGCTGTAGCTCTCAGGGCATTCGTAGTCATTCAGCCAAGCGTCCACTGAGGGATTCGGACAATGGCACTCCTCCTCGAACACGGGACCTGGAACATTTCTTCTCGCAGTGAAAATAGATAAAATTCATTTAAAAATTGATACGCGTGTAATCTACGATGCCTACCTTTGAATACCGAAGGCTCCAGCGCTACGAGTTCTTTCTTGACTCTCACGTCGATACGAAGATTCAAGCAAGTGTCGTAGAGCTTGTAGCGAACTATGAAACTCCCATCGTTGCAATCGAGTACCTGAGTCCAGATATGACACGATTGGCCGTGCTTCGTTTGGCCTTTTATTTCTGCGGAAACGATTTCATTTCCGGGGGATCTTGTAATGCTGAAGTATCCAAAAATAACAAAATAACAAAATAATTGTAGATTATTCTGGAAATCGGGATGGACATTTTGAGGTACCAACTTTCTTCCATAATTGTCGTAAAGCTGGATGAAGAAGTATCTGGCACGCATGGTAACTCGCTCAGGATTCAAGCCGGGTCCCCACAAGATTGTCCTCGAAGGGTCGACGACTTCGTTGTCCTTGGCCGCGGCGTGACTACTGAAATAGTAGCTTAGAAGCAACAATACTGACAAAGATACCATTTTTCTCGGATAATTTTATTCTTATGGTAAACCGGCTCGATCTCGGTTTCTCCGTTGTCGTTCGCAGAGTTTGTCCCTTGAGATGAACGACGGCGCAGATAACCCTGCAGTTCTTTCGTCGGTCGTGAGTACGTGGCGAAACTTTTGTTCGTTTATTTATCAGTAAAAACAACTGTGATTATCCCGTGGGATTAACGCAGTGTATCATTGTTGGATTCGAACGTGACGCCATGTTTATAACACGACGAGAAAAAGTGCATGCGGGTTTACAATGCAATTCGAAATAATGGATGCATTGAGAAGGGGAGGTCGGAATGATTAAGACGATGCGAAACACCGTCGGCTCAGTCGGTAACGAATTGCTCTTCTTGTAGTCTCCAAAAACTGCTTTACTACTTCAATCGAAAGCAGATTGCATGAAACAATAACAGTCTTGGAGAAAATAGCGAAAGTGCCGACTACCGACTATGGAATTTCACATGTCCTTCAGGCGAAGTGAAACAGATTCAGTCAGTAACAAAAACTGCAACGAATTGTATTCGGAGATGGTAGACATTTCGCGAAAAAGCAAAGTATTAGTAGATGTACAATTCAATACCGCGACCGATGATACTTCACTCTTACCCCAAATGTCAAACATTTTTACATGGCATTGATTCGAAAAATGCAAGCATCTCACTTGCACTCATATGTCACACGGTACGTGTTTTTATCTCACCTTAAAGTTAGAAGGCGAGCCAATCGTTTCAAAAAGTGATCGAAGATGGCCACGCACCGTTCCAAAATAATATTGCGCATGCGCGTACTCCCCGTCTCGCATCTCTCCTTCATCCCGTTTCTTCAGTTTCAAGCAAATGGCGTCTCACGGGTGGAGGATCGTCGCGTCAAATTTCACAAATCATGAATGAATCGTGAGATTCACAATGTATTATAACTGAATCAAGGTTTAAATCGATTACGGTAAGTACCGCGAACAATTCCCGATACTTTTCGCAACTCCGTAACGTCAATGTGCTTCGATATCGAATAGATTTTGTGGCGGGCTATTGGTATGTAAACAAACACTAGTACACGAAGCGCTGACAGGAAGATATTCGAACCGCCGAGTACACGTTGTTTTGATATGTTCGCGCGTACAACGTTCGCCGATCGTGGGAGTCGCGATTTTGTTCGACGAGGAACCTTCGCCGATTAACCCGGATCGCCGTTTAAACGCGACATTTCGATGTCCCGCTGCAAAGCATTTTTTTTTTTTCGCACGGTCGTTTACGCGCCTTTTATATTGCGTCGATGTTGGCGATTAATTTTTTATCACGTCTCGACGTATCGCGCGCGGTAATCGAAGGGAATGCGCGATTTTCACGATTATAAAATAATTTGCAGATCGTCCTGAGGAGTAGCCAAATAGAGAGAGCAATGAACGAAGTCAGCGGAGGCAAGCAGGAGGCAGCTAGCACATCTGCTTGGGAAGTGTTGGCGGGACAGCCAGCGTCCCCTCTACCCAACATGCATCATCATCATCAGCAACTCCAGCAAGATATAAATCCTCCGGTAACTCAAGTTATCGTTTCGTCGCCGATTAAGCTTCAAGCTCCGACGATACCGCCGGCGCAGACAGTCGGCGAGCTTATCCAGGTTCAACAACCAGGTGCTCTCGTCCAGGCTACCTCTCCGATAGGATATCCGGAGGCGGAATTGTCACTCGAACTCCAGCAACAAGGGTGGAAAAAATTTTGGAGTAAAAGAGAAAATCGTCCATACTTTTGGAACAAACTCACCGGAGAATCTCTGTGGGTCATGCCTTCCCTTAAGCCGCAGGTACTTTTTTTTTTATTTACACTTCTCGTATACTCGGAGTAAGGAGTAAAAAAATGTTTGCATGGTTAATCATCATTTCTTCTCCGCAAAGATACTTTTTTTTCTTCTTTTTACAATCTTTTTTGTTTGTCATTTCTAACTTGATAAATTGTTAAATTAATAGGACAAAAAAAGTTTATTAAACGTGCAAACACTTTTCTTTTTATCGTTTATCGAAGATTTTTGAATTATCGACGGAGTGTGTTGCGCAGTTACCACAATACGCGCTGTAGGCTTTTTTTATGTAGTACAAAAAAGTTTGCGCACTTAATCAACATTTCTTTTTCATTTGTCAATATTTTTGTTTGTCATTTGTAAATGTAAAATTTTTTTAATTAATAAGAAAAAAAAAGTTCGTTAAATGTGCAAATACTTTTTTTTACCGTTACCCGAAGAATTGTGAATTAACGGTGGGTTTTGTTGGGCAGTTTGATCCAATAACGGATCCCCTGGGAATATGCGGTGCTTCTCCGGTTCCTGGAAACGGTCCCATTCCTCCCGGAACACCGGGAGGACCACTGAAAAGACGGGCTTCCGAAGATGGGAACGCTGTGCCAGCGGTGAAGAAATTTATCCTGGCGTACGTAAATACTTGTTTACTCCGTTAATTAAGCTTACGCCGTGAATGTGTAAAAAAAAAGTCGAACGACTAATGCTCGCGACTTGAATTACAGTGGCCCTTGGGACTTGGAGATACCGACGAACGTGATAATATACGAGAGAGCGCCGTCAAATTTATTGCACGTCCATCCGGACGCCGAGGCTCTCCGTTGCAGTCTGCTCGCTAAGCTTCGTCAGTGCTATCAAGAGCTGTGCCACACGCGCGAGGCGATCGACGCGCCGAAGGACTCGTTCAATCGTTGGCTGATGGAGCGCAAAGTCATAGACTGCGGCTCGGATCCACTCCTGCCGAGTCAATGTTTCCCCGAGATATCGATGTCGATGTATCGCGAGGTGATGAACGACATACCGATAAAACTCGTGCGACCGAAGTACACCGGTGACGCGCGCAAACAACTGTCGCGATACGCCGAGGCTGCTAAGAAGATGATAGAGTCGAGAGCGGCATCGTCGGAGAGCAGAAAAGTCGTAAAATGGAACGCCGAGGACACGTTTCAATGGTTGAGGCGAACGGTCGGTGCGACCTTCGACGATTTTCAGGACAGACTGGCGCATCTCAAGCGGCAGTGTCAGCCCCATCTCACGGAAACCGTTAAAGCGAGCGTCGAGGGTATTTGCCTGAAGATCTATCATCTCTCAACGGATTACGCGAAAAAGGTGAAAGACAAGAACAATCAGATATTGAAGGACAATGGATTGGGGGACGTCATACCTCTCGGCGGTCCGGCGAGTACACAGCGAAAGGTATGGTGTTATCCCGTACAATTTTCTCTGCCCGCTCCTCGGCTACCGCAGATCGATTATCTGCCCGAACGGGAGCAAACGATGCTGCGCTTTCACGGCGACACGATGTCCATTAATAATATGCATCTGACAAAACTCGAGCATCTGTACAGATACAATTGCTTCGACGACAAGAAGTTTGAGATGTTTCTGCCGCGTGTTTGGTGCATGCTGAAACGTTATCAGACTTATCTTGGTATAAACGAGGGCCAGGCGACGCAGATGGCATTACCGGTAACGGTGTTCGAGTGTCTGCATCGCTCCTTCGGCGTGACTTTCGAATGTTTCGCATCGCCTCTGAACTGCTACTTCCGGCAGTACTGTTCAACGTTCGCCGACACTGATTCTTACTTCGGCTCGAGAGGACCGTTCCTCGACTTCAGGCCGGTCAGCGGATCATTTCAAGCGAATCCGCCTTACTGCGAGGAACTCATGGAAGCCATGGTCAACCACTTCGAACGATTGCTCGCCGACTCCGCCGAGCCTCTGTCCTTCGTTGTCTTTCTTCCCGAATGGCGAGATCCGGCGCCCAACGCTCTTATAAAACTCGAGGGCAGCCACTTCAAGCGCAAACAGGTCGTCGTGCCTGCAATGGAGCACGAGTACAGGCATGGGTTTCAACACATATTGCCAAAGTACGTTACAGTGAATTGTTCGATCTATCGGCTGGATCGTTCACGACGCGACAATTCTCTCTCCTACGTTATGTTTCGGTCAATGATAGTTCAAATCAGAAATTCTCTCGTTATTTCAGAGGCGAAGTAAATATCAGAGCGGCTCACGGAACGTTGGTCGTGTGGCTCCAAAACGCAGCGGGAACTGCACGCTGGGGACCCACCGAGGAACGCGTGGAATCTCTACTGGAAGCTTGGCGACCAGGCAGGGAGAGAGAACGCGACAGGCAAGAATTACTCTCGCCGCCGAGACAGGCCCATCAACCGATGCCGTCCACTCCTATACCCGCTCCGGTGACTCCGGTCACGAGTCCTGCACCAGCAGTTCCGCCGCCTATGTCCACGCTCGCGGCGCATCCTATGTAGCCACAAAAGGGAATTGTCGGTAAGGGCTGAGAATTTTTTCGTTAATTCGAAAGTCTAGAATCGATACGATGAAATCAATTTTACACGTTACTTTTGGTTGAATGTGAATAACTAATATTCGTTATATAAGAAAGGTCTAATTAGAGTACAGAGATTAGCGTGATACAACTCGTATGTGCGGGTTCTTTTTTTTTTATCTAGCGTAGCTCTCATTGCGATCAATCGAGCCTGTTAGGGATTTTAGATACTTTCCTTTCATTCAAGAGACATCATAGATAGTTCGTTATATAGGAAGGATTCATTACATTTCTTCGTCGCGGGCGCCATAAGCGCCTCTCGTTTGGATTAAACTCGAGAGTATGGTTGCATAGCAAACAACGCGTTGGTCGTCATTGAAAAAAAAAAAAAAAAAAAAAAATCAATATTTTACAGAAACACGCATCACCATTACGAGAAATGTATCTATTATATAGGTATAAAAAAAGAAGATACTATTAACATGAGATCGACCGATTTCGGAAAGTCCGATATTTTGAGCACTGTTAATTGTTGAATGACTAAATGTATCTCGACTTTCCGTGATCCATAGATCAGTAGAGAATATTAGAATATACTTGCCGTGCAAGCTGAGAATATGGAATTAACTTTGGGAAGTTCAGCAGAATTGAATTACGGACACGATTATTCTCGTTGACATTTAGGTTTTTTTTTTTCCAAATGTAAATTTCGCATTTGCAGAGTGAGCGGCTATCACCGTCTCCGAGTACTGTAAGTACAACGGAGGCTAGAAAAAAAAAATAGCTTGACTAACTCTCTTAGCGTGCATCGCACACCTTTCGTATTTATTTATTAAGAGCGTAAAAATTATGACAATGATGAAGTTCTTTCGATGCTGTGACGATAGGTAATTGTAATTATACTGAAAAACAAAAAAAAACGAAAAGAAAAAGAAAACAAATACATATATTTTTTTAAGTCAGGGAACGTTGTTGGATGACGTGAAACTTTTAACTCACCGATTAATCACAATACTCTTATTGTACGACGCACCTACTATCGTCTACACTTTAAACGCACAGAAATTTATTTCGCGTACGGCCAAGAGTATGGTAGCGCTCAAACTAAAACTATACAAAAAAAAACAGTAAAGAATCCAATGATAAATTCACAAATTTGTAATAGTATGTATCAGTTAATGGCGTTATCTATAACTCCCACCGAATATTGCTGTTGTACGAGGCAGAAAAATTACACGGTTTCACGAGAAAAAAAAAAAAAAAAAAATGAAAAGAAAAAAATAAAAGCAGGCGCATATCATTGAATTTGTTACGACCAATATTGATGGCTCAGCTTTAGAGCTAAACCATTCTAGTGGATCTGACGACAGAAATATGTGTACATACTTACATGTAATCGTTCATGCCATTCAGTTGATTCATTGTACAATGAAAACATATTCTTTTCACGATTTCATATTCCAAAACGATGACGGATGCGCTTTTCTGTCGAACATTAAACAAAAAATTACGAAGCATCAATTGGAAAACAAAAATATTGACCCTAAAAAACAAAAAAACATATTTCACTTATAGATTTTGTACATTTTTATTAGCGGTACATTGTAAATACTACATAAATATATATTATCTATAACGATCCTCGAATCTACAGATATTTATGCTTACTCATTTTATAGTACATAAGACAATACTACGCGAAGTCTAAAGTTTGGAAAATGGTGACGTTGATTGTTTTATATGAAGGAAAGTTTCATAGAGGTATATGACAAAGGATTACAGCATATATGACACTGAAAGTCTAACAGTCGTGGCGTTGTGCGTCTTACTTTTCTCGAAGCTGCGAATTCATGATATCCTGCTGCTACTATCAATAGTTTCATAGCTTATTTAGATTCTTTTTTTTTTTTTTTTTTTGTATTGCCATATGTACGATTGCATCCAACAATAGTTATTCAATTCATTTGAGAGCGTAGCTACCGCAAATACCGTTCGGAGGCGCGTCGTAGCTCGTCGAAGCTCTTCATTCAAAGTTTTGCCTAAACAAAATAAAAAAATGTGCGGTTTCTTGTTATTATCGATCGGTCTACCGTAGGTGCAATTATTGGTTAACAGATCTCGGAGTGAGCCACGCCGAGCGTCGCGTGGCTGTTGTAACTGTTTATTTTTCTCGAAGTATATGAATAATCAATTTCATAAAAATGAATGTAATGTGCAGCTTGTGATTATTGACGAGGAACTAATGTGCGATAATGTCGAGTGTACGTATTGGGGAAAAAAAAAAAAAAAAATGTAAAATTCTAACAACGCAAAGTGAAGATTGATAGAGAATACAAATTTTAATATGATGTAAATTATAATAAAAATGTTACAAGTAGAAAGGGATGCTTAGTTCATAGTCGGCTACGTGGAGCTCAGTGCCTCGTTTATCTTGTCAATTAAAAGGCGCGATTGGTCATCGGTGAATATAATCTCCCAGATGTTTTTCTCTCTGGTATCCTCGATCATATCGTTCAATACGGTTTTCGCTTGAACGATATCGAACAGGCAATGATTTCTACCGATCGTCCATCTATCGAAGCTCCGCACAGTTTGCCCGTCCCGCAAAGCGCTCAATCTCCTCTCGACTATGAACAACATTAATCTGTAGAATTGAGCGTAATCCATTCCGTGAGAAGCTTTCAACATGAGTTGGCAATGCTTCTCCCAGTCGTCCATGTCCCGACAGTCCTCCACTTCTCTCATCACCGCCAATAATTCTCTCTTCAAAGCCTGCCAAACGTTCCAGACGTTGCAGCCGTTGATCCAGTTGTGATTTACCGAGACAGTGTCCTCCTGTTACACGAAATATTGAGGACAAAAATATGATAGCGGAACTCAACAGTTTCTCTGATCCAAGAGAGCTCACCAAGTTCCAGACTTGATGATGCCAACCCGAAGGTACGAATATGATCTCTCCCGTTTCCTGTATTATCTCGAAACTCTTCGACGATGTCGCGTCGTAGTTCGGATATTTTTTACGATCGCGCAACTCCTCGGAAGTGGCGTCGAAGGACAATTGGCCGTGAGAGTCGCGAAGACGGTTCTCCTCTCCGGGCGGAAACAGGAGCCATCTCTTCTTGCCAACGACATTGGCCGACCAGCTGTACGACGTTAAAACATCCGCGTGGAACGGTGTCCTGCAGATTGGAAAAGAATTTGTACGCGTATCGGAGATTTCGTCTACCGTAAATTGTGTACGCAGTACCATGTTCCTTTCGGGCCCATGTAAACAAACATGTAGTCATCGTCAAGGTCAGGGTGAGCCTTGTAAAACTCGTTCAGCCAGTCTGAGGCGAGAAACTTGGGTACCTCGTAAAGATCGAGGTCGGGATGAGTTTTGACGCAGTGCCAATCTTTGAGATACAGCAGCGGCATATCCTCCGGATAATTTTTTTCTCTGTACTCCGTCCAGTACTCGAGATACCGCGCTATAGTCGAATCGTCTTTGAATTGCGAGTTGTAATATTTTCTCTTGCAGTCGGCGACGGGTGCCTCGCATTCGCCTGAAACAAGTTGGAGTTAGTATGATTTTATAGAATCGAGAAATCGGTATTTATCTAATAACTCACACCGAATTGATCCGCGAGGGTTTTGAAATTTGGCGCTCCGTCGGCCTCCCATAGGCGTCTGCATCGCCATTCAGTCGTCACGTCCGAACGAAAGACGCACGGTCTGTTCGCTAAGAGAAACTTTGAGAAGAATTCATTGTACTCCATCGACGAGCTGACATTACTCTCGGGAATAATTTCTGCAGTCTCGTTTGCAGGTGAAACGTTACGATTGTTTATCTCGATAACGTCCGCCATCGTCGTTAAGAGCTTCGTCGTGGACGAATATGGATGACTTTAGGGCGGCGCACTCGAGTGATCGGAAGTGTTTTCATCGGTCAGCCCGAGCGATCCGACCAATGGGAAGACTCGAAAATTTGCAGCCACTATATATCTCATCTCATAACCTAGTAAACGATTTGACGTGTGTATCTCTGGCGAACTCCAACTCGTATTCATATATTCATATTGTTCATAAATTTCTACGACTATAATTATAACGCGATGGCTGTGGCTAAACAGAACGTCAAGAAGTTGAAGTGGGCCTTAGATCTTTCTCACAAGTACGTGTAATTATTGTCATTCGTCACTGCTCTATTTTAGCTGCTCTGAATCCAAAGGTTGTCTACGATCGATCGAACTTTTATTATTCAGGAATAAACAGGACAATTTGCCTTCCCCACCGGGCTACACACCCGCGGGTGCACTTTTTCACAATACCGAACTGTCGAGAGAGAACGATCCGAATCACCTGATAATCAAAAAATCATGGGACCTGGCGCTGGGTCCGTTGAAGCAAGTTCCCATGAACTTGTTCATAATGTTCATGGCTGGAAACTCTATCTCGATATTTCCGATAATGATGGTCGGCATGCTGATCATAAGGCCGGTCAAGGCTCTCTTCACACTCCAGCAAAGTGAGTACGCTACTGGTATTATTGTTGGTGCAAGTATATTTTTTTAAAATTAATTTATACATTTTTATGTGAAGAGCATTTATATCGAAGCAGATGTTAAAAGTCAACACTTTCTATAAATAATAATAATAATAATAATAATAATAATAAAATTTCAGCATTCAAGGTGATAGAGGGGACCCACGCATTTGGCCAAAAGTTTGTCTTCTTTCTGGGACAACTGGTCAACATAGCTCTAGCTCTGTACAAGTGCCAGTCCATGGGATTGCTCCCCACTCATGCCTCTGACTGGCTGGCCTTTGTGGAACCTCAGGCGAGAATAGAGTACTCCGGCGGTGGTTTTGTCTATGTCTAGTGATTAGCAATAAATTAAACAACATCACCTGCACCTACCAAATTAATGTTCTACTAATCGTTTTTGCATACGACCGCTGGTCAGTTAAGAAAATAGAATGTACATTTTGTAGCAAGTTTATATCGAATGAAAAATGTCAACTAAAATATACAGCTGCTTCGGGTCATTATGTACAATGGCTTTTTGTAAAGTTACATTTTTACGGTACGTCGATCCCATTCACTATAAAAACTTCTATTTCCTTTTGTGGTCGTCCGCAAATTCTCTAATCTTTTCCATTATCTTGGAAGGATCGTCGACTCTCGGTACCTGTCGAAGATAATAGCCGTGTCAGAATAACAATAAGCAGTCACATAGCCATGCACTGTAGCGAAACAATAGTTTGTTTTTGTTTTTTTTTTTCTTCAACGTGGGTGAGTATCTTACCTCGTAATTTTGGCTGATGTACATTCCAGCGTAAATGCCGATGCTAAGGGTGATCTGCAGAGAAATCCGTATAGGTTAGCTGCGAATAGAGAATTTGAAAAATTTCTTATCCCAACGCTTACTCACCAAAAATTTGAACATCTCGTATTTGAAGAGTAGAAGCAGTTTGCGCTGCTGACGAACAAAAAATTATACTGCGCGATTAACTGGTCGAGGTATTCGAGTATCGTCGATTATCTATTCGTATCGATGACCTTTGAGGAGTAAACAAGTACATTGACAGATCACTTATTGCCTAAGTCCGATTCTCATGATTCTGCAACACACGGTAATTCCCTTCAGCTTCCGGTTGCTTTCTCCGCTCCGTGCGCGGAAGCCTCTCGCGCACTTTTCCCGCCGTAAATTTTGGGTCAGTTCCATTTTGTATTTTGTGCAGCGTCCACGGGCTGCAACGCACGTGGTATATTTCGTACGACTGTTCTCGCGGTGCGAATATACCTTGTATGGTACGTAAATCGATGAGCGACGACTATCGTGTACCGATTGTTTTCCCAAACGAGGCCCGAAAAATTATGAGTACGATACAAATCGACGTAACGAATTTTTGTTTTAGGTTAATCCCGCTTCGCGAAGACAATGGTGCGCCACAACAATCAACTGCCGGATAATCTTCCCCAGTTGCAGAATCTTATAAAACGCGATCCGGAATCGTACAGGGAAGAGGTCAGCTCGATACAGAAAAAAAAAATTTCGCCTTCCGTCGATTCATTTTTTTAACACTCGACATCGTTTCCAGTTTCAGCAACAGTACCGCCACTACAAGTCAACATTGGAAGTCTTCCGTCTTACGCCCGACAAATTCAACAAGAGTCTCGATGAGTTGGTCATGTTCTTGGCCCAGGTGAGACTCACAGTTATCTTCTTTAGAATCCTAACATCGTCGTATACGTATCATTGTCTGCACGACTTGACGAAACCAAAACTTTAACTAATTAACAGACAATTTCATTGTACGACGTCCATTTACGTTTCTCTTACAGGTATAAATCGTCCTTTGTCAAGTTTGGGAATCTCTCGCCCGATTTCGTTTGTTCGCCGAATATTAGACAATAATTTATTTACATAGCGAACCATTAATCATGGATAAGTGCTTAGATATGCTGAGAAGCAAAGTATTGTGCAGGGACGGTATAATCAAGTTTTTGTACTCACTCATCGGTCACGTCGACGAGCCGATACCGGAGAGTATATTTCTGTACGGTCACGTAGCTACGGGCAAAACATTGATAGTAAACGAGTTGCTCAGCTATCTGAAGTACAATTTTAGCGCGATCAATTGTACGGAGCATCCGAACGGTAGACACATTTTCGAGTACATTCTGACTGATCTCGCTTCGTACAAGCTCTCCTCCTCGGATGCGTTCAAGGTCTACCAAAAATGCGATAATTTTCTTAATTTCGTGCATCATCTCAGGAGCATCGCCGATGAGGACGAACGGCCGATCTTCGTTGTGTTCGATAAGTGCGAGAGAATGCGCGACATGGACGTCAATCTGCTGCCGGCCTTCCTGAGACTCCGCGAATTGTCCGGTGTGAACGTCTGCACGATTTTCGTGAGCGACGTAATATGGGAGAAATATTACCCGAAGATGGGAATGCCGGAGCCCATTAAGATCCACTTCTCTCAGTACACGCGAGACGAATTGGCACAGATTTTGTTCATCCACAAGCCAGAAGGTTACGGTGATGGTTTTTACAAGAACTATCTCAATCTCTTCCTCTCGGTTTTCTTCAGATTTTGCCGAGATCTCAACGAGCTTAGATACATGGCAAGAATCAATTTTGCAAAGTACGTCGAGCCCATCGAGTCTGGTCGATGCGACATCAACGACGTTAACGCGCTGTGGCGAAACATCTCCGGCGTGTTCAAGACGAATCTCGAGGTGATTTATCTCAGAGTATCGACGGACGATTTCGTCGAGCGTACTCAGCTGTCCCGTGAAATCGAGTCGACGACGAAACTCGCGCTGAGCTTCGAGTTGCCGTATTACGGAAAGTATCTTCTCATCGCCGCTTACCTGGCGTCCTACAATCCACCGAAGGAGGACAAACGTCTCTTCATGAAGAAAAGTGGTAAAATAAAAAAACGCTCGAAAAGTAGTAAAAAAGCCGTTGTACTGGCGACACAATCGGGACCGAAGAATTTTCCCATGGACCGTATGATCGCTATATTCTGCGCTATAATCGACGAGAAAGTGGATCTGAACGCTACTTTGCTCGCTCAAATACCGACGATGTGCCAGCTGGGCCTTCTCGCCCCCGTAGGCGATAACTTGGACGAGCCGAAGTTCAAGTGCTGCGTTAGCTACGATTTCGTCACGGTTATATCAAAGACCGTTGGCTTCAGCGTTAAAAATTATCTGTACGATTTTATACACTAATCTATTAAAATAAACGTCCCTTCGTTGTGAACATTCTAACTCGACTGCATCAATCACATCCCATCCGTATATAATCGGTGACTGATAAAGCGACGATCCACTCGTGCACTATAAACTCCGAATCTTGAGCCTTTAAATTTCTAATGCAGGTGGCCCATTGTTACTCGGACGAGCTGGTAACGTATCCCCAGGAGATTGTCGACATTCTTCAGGCACACAATACCATTCTCGACAATGAGATGCGGATGGTGAGTTCGATAGAAAAATAGTACATTACGATACTAGTGCGAAAAAACTTCTTCTGAGGAGTGTGAATTTGCGACACGAGCCGAACGCGAGTGTTGTAATGACACGAGTTGAGAAAACGTTTTACACACGCGAAGCGTGCGTAAAATCGCAATTTTTCCACCTGAAAAATAAATGAATAAAATACATTTTCGTAAAAGTCATCGACGTACGAGAGTTCCGACTAATACCTTGTTAAATATTTTACAGACTTTTTGTCGGACGCTAATTCTACTGAGAAACAAGGGACTCCTCGAGCCGACCGCCCTGCTCAGCCTGTTCTTCCAGCTTCTGAGGTGTCAGGACAAAGCGCTCCGGCAATTTCTCCAGACTCACATAATAACCGACATAAAGAATGTCAACGCGAAGCACAAGAATGCCAAGATAAACACGGCACTGCAAAACTTCATGTTCACGATGCTCAAGGACACGAACACGAGGGCCGCGAAGATGTCCGCGGACATAATGATAGAGCTTTACAACAAGAACGTGTGGAACGACGCCAAGACCGTTAACGTGATCGGCACCGGATGCTTCTCGAAGATCACCAAAGTGATGGTAGCGAGCTTGAAGTTCTTCCTCGGCACCGATCCGGAGGAGAAGGACAGCGACGAGAGCGACAGCGACGACGAGCCCAACGTCAAAGAGGTCGTCATGGCGAACAAGGTAAACAAGAAATCGAAGAAGCGCGAGAAACAGCTCAAGAAGGTCAAGCAACTGTTCGCAAAGTCGAAGAAGAAGAAGTCGAAGGCACCGCAGTTCAATTTCTCAGCTCTCCATCTCATTCACGATCCTCAGGGATTCGCCGAGAAATTGTTCAAGCAACTGGAGAAGAACAACGACAGATTCGAGATAAAACTCATGACCCTCGATGTTATATCGAGACTCGTGGGACTCCACAATTTGTTCTTGTTCAACTTCTATCCGTATATTCAACGATTTCTTCAGCCCCATCAGAGAGAGGTGACGAAGCTCTTGCAATTCGTCGCTCAGGCGTCCCACGAGTTGGTTCCACCGGACATACTAGAGCCGGTACTGAAGACCCTGGTAAATAATTTCGTCACCGAGAGAAACTCGGCGGACGTTATGGCTATCGGCTTGAACGCCGTGCGGGAGATTTGTTGCCGATGCCCGTTGGTGATGAACGAGGATCTTCTGAGGGATTTGGCTCAGTACAAAAATTATCGGGAACGCAGCGTTATGATGGCGGCGCGATCGTTGATCACGCTCTTCAGGCACACGATGCCCGATCTGTTGCACAAAAGGGACAGAGGAAGACCGACCGAGGCGACTGTTGCTCTGGAGCCGCTCAAGTACGGCGAAGTCGACGCGAAGGAATTCGTTCCCGGAGCCGAAGTATTGCTGGAGGCTGCTCACAAAGATTCCGTGGAGATAGACAGCGAGGATAGCGAGAACGAGGACGAGTGGGTCGATGTTGATCACAGCAGCGACGAGGGAGAGGCGGGCAGCGGGGTGGACGAGAGTGACGAAGAGTGCGAGAGTGAGGAGATGAGCGAGGACGACGACGATGAGGAATCCTCCGAGAAAGTTACTCCAAAGAAACGCAAACACACGAGCGAGGACGATGAGGAGGAGTCGACTCCGAAGAAACGAGCAAAGATCGAGGGCGGTGGAAACAAGCGCGAGAAGAAGGTAAAGAGAACGAAACTCGATAGGAAGAAGGACAAACTGAGCAGATTGGCGAAAATGAAGACAGTGAAGAAGGAAGAGATAACGGCGGAGAAGAAAGCCAAGGCTTCGCAGATATCCGTCGAGCGTCTGCTGACGGACGAGGATTTCCAGAGGATAGACACTGCACTCGTGCAGCAACAGGTCACCCACGCGAGGCGCGGTATCAAGAAGCCAATACAGGAAGAAAAGTCTCGCGGTGAGCTCGTTAAACTCGGGGATATCGAGAATATATACAAGAAACGGAAGCACGACAAGCAAGCGCGCATGGACAGTGTTAAGGTGAGTGCGAGTCGAAGTCAATGTTATCTTGCTTTAATAACGCGATAACAGCTGCTTTACATTGTCGGCTTTTTTTTTCGCAGGAGGGGCAAAAGGGACGGGAGCGATACGGCTACAAGGACGGCCGGCAAAATCCACTGTGCAGCAAGACGAACAGGGAAAAGAAGAAGACCAAAGCTTTCTCGATGGTCAAGCACAAAGTGAGATCAAAGACAAAAAGGTCGTTCAAAGATAAACAGATAGCTCTGCGCAATCATCTTGTCAAGCAGAAAAAAATGAAATAATAATGTGTATAAAACAAAAACTGTATACTCTGAGTTATTAAATTGTAACGGCAATCTTCGTCATTCGAAATGTCCCGCCATTTCCCGCTTGTCCCGCCGACGCTCAGTGGCGCTGCAGTCGCTTTACTATATCGTTTTCCGTAGGGAAGCAACCGTTCGACAAACACTTATTTCGTTGACGGCAATGGATGCGGTGTGTCGACGGGTGAGATAAGCTTTGCCCATTGTTATTGACTTGACGCTTTGTGTACTCTCATAGTTAATAGAGCAAGATCGGTCCGGTGTAGTTAAGTTTATCGCGAGGTGTCCACAAATTGGACCGACAATGTTGATCAAGGAAGAGCCTCAGTGGAACGGCATCGCAGACTCCAATTTTGAGATGTTTCCAGAGTTTGAGTCATTAGGTGAGTGTGTTTGCGTGCGCAAACCGTCAATCATTCTACACCACTATTATTTCCTCCGACGAACGCTCCGCTCGAATATTTGCAAAACAGCGACCCGTTATTACGAACTTAGAGACATAGACGATCGTCCCACGTTTTATGGATAATGTAATATTTTCGAGATCAATAGATAACGAATAGCTTCGGAAAGCCACAGTCACGGGTCGTGGATTCTGGCGTCGAGAAAAAGACGACAAGTGTCAGAGCCAGTGGCACGTGTTCTGCTTCGCTCCATACGGCAAAAAAATTAATTTCCGCCCTGACATTTGTTGACGACCGCTCGCGATAGCCACAATCAGTGGAACGAAAATCATTTGCGCTTTACTTATCACACGCCCCGTTTTTTTTTTTTACTCCCGCTAGATTCGTATATAGCTCGAAAACCATGTGTACAAACAGTCGAACAATAATGATAATTCAAAGCGCTTTTTCGATAGGAGCTCACGATCGTCGCTTAACAAGTATATCTCAATGGTTGTATGAAAGTCACAGAGTGTCATCGGAAATCCTATAATTATAATGATGTTCAAGGAGCATGTGAGACACGCATGCAGCGACAACCGGATGCGCTGCCCTATGATAGAAGGGCTTCATTTTATTTTTTTTCCAAGGTCAGTGGCCTCTGTTACGCTGTGATGCAACCCGATTGTACGAGCGGAGGGTTCAGCGAACCGCGCTAAACCCGCTGTTGCAAACCCTTCCCGACCGGCGAACTCAAGCGATTTACGCGACGAAAAAAAAAGAGAAAGAAATTGAGTTTGTCCATCGGAGTGTACTTGCGGGGCTTTCTCTATAGACGAAGCTTCGAAACGCAGCGTCCATCGTTGCGCCGATAAACGAAGAGGTGACTTTTCGATAGTCGTGTATCGCGCAGCATCGGGAAAAGATAAGACTGTGCGACCGACTCAGCATATATCTTATTAATAAGACCTTCGTATATCCATACGATTTCCTTCAGTCTTATCTATGACGCGATTTAGAAAGGCCCAGCCGACTCTGGCATAACTCCTCGCCACCCTCATAATCATCCCAACACCATTTTCCACATCCCCCCCTTACCGCATCCCGGTCGCCGCGGTAAATCAAGTTCTATCGCATCGTGACCGGTCTGCCCGCATCGGTACAGTCACTCGCAAGAGTCCCGGCCACGCGTTTCCTCCTCTATCTACGAATGTCTACGCTTCTATGCCTCCGCTCTAACCCTCGCGGATCCGCCCACCGTAAATCCCACCGTGAACCCACCGTGAAACCCACCAGTGGGATTCTGCCGCGAGACCCACCGTCGATTTTCGTGGAGCCACCCTAGCAAGTTGACGGACGGCTGCTTTTAGGGGAAAAAATAAAAAACGGACCGAAAAACGGACACGTCCGTTGGGGAACGAAACGGACCACAAAATCGGTAAAACGGACCGTACGTTTGGATTGGTCCTTTTTCGGTGGCGGAAACCGGGGAAGGAACGAACGTTTTTTATAAAAACGTTTGGCTAAGTTTTTTGATTTTTTTGTTGCTTTGCTTTTAATTCCGTTTTTAATGAAAGGACAGAATAAAAATACGATCTTGGTCCTTTTTCGGTTCCGGGAACCGAAAACGGACCAAAGCAAATTTTTGAGAAAAAAATCGTTCGGTCCGTTTTCGGTTTCCGCAACAGAAAAAATACCAAATGCCGACAAAAAATGTACAGTCCGTTTTGTCGTTTTTTACGGTCCGTTTTGTTCCCCAACGGACGGGTCCGTTTTTCGGTCCGTTTGCGGCCCATCAACTTGCTACGGCACCGTGAAACCCACCGCGGTATGGCTCGTTAATGACAGTCGTCATTAACCCACTGTCAATCGTGAGCCATACCCCCGTGGGTTTCACGGTGGGTCTGCCAAAATCAACGGTGGGTCTCGCGGCAGAATCCCACTGGTGGGTTTCACGGTGGGTTCACGGTGTGCAGGTCCGCGAGGGAACTCCCAGGATTCCGTGTACCGGCCGTAAGGCTATCGGTGCAACTCTCCTTTTCGCCGTACAAATTTAAGTCGCAATCTCGAGATCTTGATTTATTGGAAATGCTTATCGAATCTCGTTTCTATCACCGTCCTCATTGATAGCGAATCGTCGCAGTTTACTGCATCGTCGTTACCGTAACGCAAATATTATGCGACTCTCTCGATGCCGTTGTATGCTTTCGCGTGAAATACCCAACTGAAATCACGAATGCCGCCTCTGCGGATGTAAAAAAAAACTATGGATCGTACCGTATCGGATACGTTCATCTGATTGCGCAAGGATATTTTTTGCTAATCGTCCACGTGCTTCGGCAGCGAGTGTCGCACGAGATCATTATCCCCGTAGTACTATACTTGATCGTTATAAAGTCAAAAGCACGCAGGAGTCGAACGAGAAGTTGTTTTTGTCTCGCCGGAGGATCTACAGTTCAAGGTGGCTAACTGCACTGTAGAACGTCGTACTTTACGGTACCCGTCCCACTCTATCGGTGGCTCTTTGTCTCCGTCTCTCGCACGGTGGAAGTTGAAGCCGGCCGTGTCCGTTGCCACTCACCCGACATTGGGAAGAGTTCATTCTCTCACTGGCTGCGCAGTTCGACGGGTTCGAACGCGCAAGCCGGCCGGCACAGTTGGGAACCGCTGTCTATTACCGAACTAAACCCGCGTGTAAACTACCCAACGTGTGCAATTACCGATGCACTCTGGACAAAACAGTCGGGATGGGAAGCTCGCGCGGCTCACTGTGCTTATGTAGAACTGCTCCGCATACGATCGATTAAATAAATATGTGTTATTAAAAAAAAAAAAAAAAAACAATTGCAATTAGTTTTCGAGAACTTTGATAGTTGCTTTCTCAGTCTTCGGTAAAGATGAGATAACTCGATGTGTTGTATCCGTCGATGGTGCGATTATTTTGTTACGCGGAAAAAACTTTTGATCGTGTTTGTTTGTTTTTTAATCGAAGAATCGTCCTTCAGGCAAGAACGGTCGTTTGTTTTGCGATTAATTTCGGCTGCCGAGACGAGAGTACCGAAGATACCCCGAAGGCGATAGCGCGCTTCGAAGAGTGACCTAGGTCTCGATTCGCACGAATCAACAGATATCTCTTTTTTTTCGTACGCCTTTGCTTCGCAATATTTTTCGAAGAAAAAAATAATAATAATAAAATATAAAAGCTGCATGGACTGCGAAGTTTCGTGATTGTCGTGACATTCGATAGTCAACCGAGTGCTCGTCGCGGCGCGAAGAAAGATGAAAGGGTCAGATCACTGCATCCTAGACATGATGGACATTGCCGACCCCGGTTGGCTGCTGGGTAAAAAAAAATAACAAATTTTCATATTTTACACAAAAACGCACGAGAGACTATTCTGGCGCATGACTAACAGCGATAACGAATTTACGTGAGAGATAAATATATTTAATTAGCACTAAAATAGAATGCGGGGTCGTCGCAATTGTACGCGTAGCGTGCGAATGGCGGACGATCTTTTTTTTCAGTATTTCGAGTAACGCACACGAAAAATTGTTGACGTTCCCTTCAAGGAACCACCCATTTCTATCAGATCTTATCGTGGAATGTTTGAACACTTAACTTTTATTCGGATAATAATACTATCTTATCTCTCGAAACTGCTGCTTCTGACGCCGCCCTTTTTGTTTTTTTATCGTTTCTTCGCTATAAAATGTCAGGTGTGTTTCAAAATTATACATATGGTTTATGTTTGAGATTGGATGAGGTTCTCGCAGGCAGTAAAACTAAAATATAACTCTATTATTAAGAAATTCAGGCGATGTTCTATTACGAAACTTAGCAAGCACAGGTGATCCAACAGAGTGTTTGAGTACTCAGACGCGCCTGCGCACTAACCCGTTTGCTCTTCCTCGCGCATCTGTACTCGAGACAATGTGTTCTGCTATCAAAACTGTTATAAACGAAGAGTCGTAGCAAGCCCGCGAGGAGAATATTCCACGTGGGTGAGGGACCGGCTCAATGGGAGGCGTGTCGAGACGACGACAGATCGTCCGGGTTCGAGAGACTTCGATGACCGTACAGAGAGAGAGTGTCGTCGTTTCTTCGGCGAAAGATTAGTCACGAGGGAACGTCTAATGGGTCAAATAAAAATATTCGATTTCACAAAACGATAATACAGGCAATAATCGATGCGGCTGCGCGGAGGGTTCGTTAGGGGCTTTAACGACCCTCGGTAAACCTAACCTAAACGAGACACAAAAGCGTTTGAATAATAACTTTATAAACCGAGCTCAACGGCGCGCTATGTTCGTTGTCCGTTGACCTTGAAATCCGAGCCACGGTGATTGCTGGCTAAGCGATTTTGGCTGTTTCCCCCCCACGATAATACACGATTCCGCGAATCTTATTTCGTACTTCTTATGCAGTTTATAATTTATGCCTACACCGGCCTCTGTCCCCCGAGCGTTTCGCTGAGAAAGTAAACGAGAGTGGAGACAGTCGAACGAGCGAGACGTCGCTTTGCTCTCGCTTCCTCGCTTATTGTTTATCGCACCTATTAGACGCATGCGAAATCGTACAAACGTACGTGGTTTAAAGCCCTAAGCGTTGGCAGAGTCTCACATCGGCTCTCGCCCGAAGTCCACTTGTTGACTGTGCGCGGCTGTAGGGGGAGCGGGGCGGAGATTGGATTGGCGCGTACCGGCCGGAGGTACCTTAGCCCGAAGCGGCGTCGCTGCCGGCCGGCTTCCACAAAGTTCATTGACTCAAAATCGGTCGGCCTTGTCCGCCGACTCTCTCACCGACACAGACGTGTTCGGTCCTTAAAAAGAAAATGTACATATATCCGTTCGTGACAACAACAACAAAAAGACTTCGCCGTCACGTACGAGGTCAACAATAGCGTGGAACAATCGTGTTAATTGTATATATTTAGGGAGAATCGCGCGAGACGGTGTGTTTAACGGAATGACGATTAATGTTGCAGACGACGAATGCCCTCTGCCCGCCGATGACTTTCTACAGGCTCTCAGCTCGGAGCTCGAGATACCTCTGCTGTTGGGCGGCGAGGGATCGCCGGGACACGACGAGAGTCCGGATGAGATAATGAAAGGAGCTACTCTCGAGTCTTCCTTCTCAAACTTCGAGAAGTACGGCCTGAACCTCGTTGACTTCGGCGATGTTTTCTCAAACGTTTCCGATGTCGGTAAGTCACAGAGGAAAAAAACTACATTCTGAGTCGCAGATATTGGAGACTCGTGCTGTCTGGATGAAAATAAAAAATTCTTTTATATCACCCGCTGGGAAAATGACGGTTTTGCGCACACTTCGCGTGCGTAAAACCCCCCGTTTTCACACCTTGTGAAATACAATTTTGTACGATACTCGAGCGAAAAACGTTCACTTGACTCGTGTGATTGCAACACTTGTCTTCTGCTCGTGCTGCAAACTCACACTCGTCAGAAAAAGTTTTTTCGCACTAGTATCGTAATGCACTATTTTTTTAATGCATATTTAGAATATTTATTTCGTTTTTCGAAAACTTGACGAAAATACGTCATTTCCGGTTAGAAAAGTGCATTTTTTGACCGGAAGTTATCTCATACCGGAAATACGTTACTTCTGGTCGAAAAAATGAGATTTTCAAACCAGAAGTGACATATTTCCGGTACGACTGCAATTCCGCTTGAAAAATGAGATTTTTAAGCCGGGTGCGACGGATTGACAGTATGACGTCACTTCCAATTAGATAATTGCATATTTTTACTGGAATAATGCCATGAAAATGAGATTTTCAATCCGGAAGTCACGTATTTCCGGTATGGTACTTCCGGCCGAAAAATGAAATTTTCGAATCGGAGGTGCAGTATTTCCGGTATGACATCACTTCCGGTTGAAAAATGAGTCTTTTAAACCGGAGGTGAAGTATTTCCGGTAAAAATATAAGTTTTTGCACACGAAACAGCTCATATAGTACGGGTATTGTTATGAGGGCCGGGAGGGGGTCCTAGAAGGACTTGGAATAATCAGGAACTGGGGGGGCCCCCAGGGCGACCCCCTGGATTCTCGAAAGTTGGGACGAACAAAGTTTCCAAAATATATATAAGATTATGTCAATTTCATATGCAGATATGAATGTCGACGATGACATAAAGAGCGAGATAAAAACAGAACCCGGAAGTCCACGTTCTCAGCTACCGCCGTCGCCCAGCCCGAGTCATTCGGAGTCGAGTGGTTCGGAGTATCAAACCGAGACGTACAATGCCACTGGTGCTCGTGTCAAGGTACGCACAGTAGATAAACGTCCACGCGAAGTAAATATATCCGCGAGATGATGGGGCTTTCCTGACCATGGTGTTTTTTTGTTTCACAGTTCTCTCTTGACACGCCACCGATTTCCCCGCCGCAGAACGAGTCACCGCCGATCTCTCCGCAGCCCGCGGGCAACAACGCTCTGCCGGTACAGCAAATAAAATTGATACCGGTGAACACGCAGGATCGAGCGACGACGAAATTCGTTCTTGCCAACGGAAACTCGGCGAAGCGTGTTTGCGTTCAACATAAAATCAGCAAAGTCACGACGAACAATGGCGGTGAGTCGAGGGTGTTGTTCGTACCGCGTCGTCGATATACGAAATTACCTCGATTGTCAAATTTACAATTTTTGTTTTTGTTTTTATAATTCGCAGAACAACCGAGAAAGATGATCGTACTAAGCGCACAGGACTTCGCGGCTTTGACGAAAAAAGTTAAGCAGAACAACAGTACGCAGCCATTGAAGATCCAAGCTCTGCCGAAGAGCCGGCAGGTGGAGATTCAGAATTCTTCCAATCTGCAAACTTCGGAAGCCGCTAAAGCACCGAACAGGATACAAATTGCTCAGCCTAATCGCGTTAACATCATCAACGCCTTACCGAACGTGCAGTTCCAGAGCGTCGAGAACGTAATGAACACAGCCGTCGCTGAGACGGTGAACGAGACTGCAACGGTAATACCACCGCAGCAATGCGCGCCCATAATAATAAAGAAAGAAAGTACAAACTGCCCACCGATCATGATAAGAAACGAGATGCCCGACTTGATAAATCTCGCGGTTCGACAAGAGTGCGAGATAAAAGCCCTCAAGAGACAACAGAGGATGATAAAGAATCGCGAATCGGCTTGTCTGTCGCGGAAGAAGAAGAAGGAATACGTTACATCGCTCGAGGCGCAGATATCGGACCTGCAGGAGGAGAACCGACAATTGAAGATGGAGAACGCAGCGCTGAAGCAGAGGCTCTGCGCGACCGAGGAGATGACGGGGGCGAGCAACAAGTTTGGCAACTTGAATCTCGGTGTAAATAGAAAAAACACAGCCATACTTCTCGCTGTGGTGTTCATGGTGTCTCTAAATGTTACGAGCTTAGGGTGAGTTTTTTTTATTGTGTTTCCGATATCGGAAATTGACTTCCGTCGGGACCAATTCTGTAACGTTCGAATTAATTTTTCTTTCGCAGCGGAGTATTTTCCCACGACAGACAACAGTTAGAAACGATAACGAGCAACATTCCAAGTGCGTCATTGCCGAACGTCAGGCACGGCAGATCCCTGCTCTGGACGGAGCCGGAGACGCAGGAGGCGGATGTTACGATAGACACCGCAAATAAGAGTACACCGGCCCATCATCCCATGTGCCCCATGTACATCAATCAGACGGAGTCGATACGTTTGGACTACGAGCTTCGGCGCTGGATCGGCGGAGATTCCGACCACGAGAATTGGACCGATCTTGCGAAGACCGATATGAAAATAAAGTCACTGGGTGAGCTGCTTCTGCCGAAGCCGTTGACACTGCGGAAGAATTTTGCGGGGAAGATCAAGGTTCTACCTACGAGAGAGGAAGATCCTAAGCCCCGGAAGACCGTTAACAGCGTTGCCTCGACGAACAGCAACGCGGTCGAGGTTTTCTCACCGATACTTCGAGACCACGCATCGCTTTTCGATGCTCTCAGACGGAGAGACGATACTTTCTACGTTGTTTGGTTCAGCGGTGAGCACCTGTTGCTTCCGGCCTCTCGGCAAAATAACACAGCGAGGCCGAGGATGTCCTTGGTTTTCCCAGCCGTGCCAGTAAACGGTAAGTTCACGAACATTATATTGTATTATATTGTTTATTTATTTGTTTCCGGGTCGAGTCCCCTACGAAGAAGTTGCTTTTATGTACAGAGTAATAAGTGTAATAATAACAAGATATGGTTAACCCTCCGACTATTATTATTATTAAATTTTACAGAAAGGAAGTGTAACACTTATAAAATCTGCATCTCGTTAACTGATTTACATTTTCTTTTTCCTTATACATTAATATAAAATTGTGTGAACATATACAGGTCCAGCCTGTTCTTAAATTCGTTTATTAACTCCAAGTCTATTGCCCCAGTAATCGACATTCTATATCCGCGCGTTCATGCATATATAAACAAATAAATAAATATATGGAATATAAAACCTTTGAATAACCGATAGTTTGCCCGTGTCCGTAATAGATCGTCGAAGAGACTCACACAACTTTTTAATGTTTTTAGAAAGCTTCTCGGCGCCCCCGAATCACGTTACGATGATGCAGATAGACTGCGAGGTCACCAACACGCAGGTTTTGCATCTTCAGGAGTCTGTTATTCCGAAGCACTTTCGAGGTAATAGAAAAACAACGTCGAATCCAGGTTCGAGCAGTCGTGCGGAAACACCAACGGAGAATCCATCGAACTCGACGAAAAACTACAAGCCTTATTTCGTAAAGGACAACGAAACAAGCACTTTGTCGGCAAAGAGCTACAACGGCTCTTACACCTTGAGAAACAAAGATCCTTACAGCGAGGATGGCGTGCCGTACATTATCAAAGATAAGTTCGCGCGTGAGTTCGAATACGAAACGAAAAACAGCGACTACGTCAAGTCCGATGTATTCGTTCCTGACACCGACAGCAACAAGGTCGTTTATTCTCGACGAGGAAAGAAATTTCGCAGGAGGCGAGATCCCGCCACTCGATAAATTCAATTCGATCATCGGTATAGGGTTAGTTTATTTTCAATTATTTTTTTTTCAACAACGACGGTGCATTCTACTGCCAAATTATAAGCTAAAGGCTGTGTGAATAATATATTCGGCGAGCGTCTCGAGTGAAATTTCTCTCGCTAATTAACGTAGACCGGATCGCGGGGTTGGGCCATTGCATAATATATCCATAAACGAATCGAATGAACTGACGCGTGTCTGGGCCGCGCTCGAATTCGTGGGCACGTTTTTCTTTTTTGCCTACGGGAAATTAACGACTGACGGGAGGATTTTGTTTGTTTGCATATAGCTAGTGTAATTAGTGTGCGAAAAGGAATGATCGATAGTTTCTATTAGTGTGAAAAAATTATACTAAATTGTGTAAATATTATTGAGAGTGTGTTCAAGTTAGGTTAAAAAAACAAAAAGAAGAATTTAGTAAGGCGCGATATAGCCGAGTCTCGTGCACGATTTAATCGCACATGTCACTAAATGAGGGTATTCTTTTTACAATAATAATATAGAACGTGTTGTACAGCGTTGTGTTTTCGATTACCAATGCGAAACGGTGGTAATATCAGTATTAAGTGTCGATACGACTATGCAACCATTCGCGTATCTATACAATGATATTATTGCCCTGACGGCAGTGAACCAATCCTTTGCAGTGTGGGATAATTTTTGTAGTCGCCAAATGCATAATAGAAATGAGATAGAATTTTATAAATTATTCGTCGCAATGCAAATCATATAGTATATATCTATACATACATACATACATACATACATACATACATACATATATATATATATATATTTAGAGCCATTGATATTATACATCTTTACAATTACATGCACAAGTACAGGTACAGTTTCCTTTTGTAGACTTTGACGAGGTGATAACACGATTGACTCGAAAATAAACCTTGGATATGCAGAATCACGATTAATTATTTTCTCCGGGAATTTGGAGACCCATGAGACACAAACACATAATAACAGTGGATTAGAAAAAAACTTTTCGATTTATAACGTGTGGACGATCGATTTATAAGTTTGTGACGCCAATATATAATCGGTTTGTCTTCGACGTCTTGTCCTCGATCCCTTCGCATGATTTCGGCGATACGAAAGGAGTAACCGAGCCAAAGCCGAGTGTATAATCACTTGAGATCTGGGGTTGAATTTCCAAGATACGTTCGCAAGTCCGTCACCGTTGATTTGATCAGTTTCGCCTTTATCGAGTCCTTGCCGAGTCGCTGATGCGCGGTGTATCGGTGACAGCCTCCGAACGAGTAGTAATAATCACCGCCTGATAATTGCAGATAAATTTAAATCATTGTTTATCAACACATCAATTTAAACGACAATCTCTTGCAGTATCTGTTATTCACAAAAGAAAATATGAATCGCTATCGACGTCTTATCGAATGTTACTGTATCTCGTTTTCGAACATTTTCATTCGCTTTGTATCGAAGTTATGAGACCTGTGTGGTAGGGGACACGTCACGTCCGGTTTAGAAAAACTTTTTTTTTTAATTTGAATACTAAAAAATAAAAACAAATAATAAAGAAAATAGCATAGAGTCGGGCGAGAACTCGCGATGCTTTGATGACCGGCCACAAAAGCGCTTCATGGTTTAGCGCGCTAAAACACAAAGCGGTTTTGTGAAAAAAAACAGTGTTCGCGGCTTACGTTGTCATTAGCATTATTGTTTAAATTATTCGGTAAAAGCTAAATTCGGCCTAAAGCAGTCGTCTATAATATAAAAAATTTTGATGCATAGTGTTTTCTCAACCTAGTTACTTGTTAGTGAAAATGAGGTTTGGCTGAAATGAAATGAGCGTAAATGATACCATATCACCAGCGCTTTACCTTCGCGCCCTTTGATCCACAAAATATCGACCGGTGGGACCTCGCTCTCAGTCTTCGGATTGCTCAATGTTTCCATGAGGCTCGAGACTTTTTTCTCGTCGACCTCGGGTGGAAATGGCCTGATGACAACGCTCATGGGAACGTCGTGAACTTCCGCCTCTATTCTCGAGTGTACACTGGTGAAGGATCCGTTCATCCTGGAAACTGCAACGTTTGTTGATATTATTGCATCAGTACAGATTTAAGGGTTACGCGAACAGACAGTCGCAAGCAATCGCAACGATACGTGTATTCTATAATATCTCGAACAGATATTATAGAATACAGATATAGCGAGAGACAGTACTTACAAAGCTTCGTGAAGGTCCCAGTTAGACTCCCGAGTTGTTGTAAAGTCGGACGCTGGATCATAACTAATCGACGGGATCGATGGCAGGCACGAACAACCGAGGTTACTACTGTCAATGCGTAATGAAATGACCTCATCGGCCCCCACTCTAGCAATCGAATCGTGACAGGGGAAACCCGCTCGGGCGCGTGGTGGGGGAGCTCGTCGTTCGTCTTCGACAGATCCAAGATTTCAAAAAGATTTATTGAGAAACTATTTACAAAAAACAAAAAAAAAAACAAAAAAAATGGAGGACTACAACGAATTGCGCTGAGTGACGCGAGGTCTTCGTCAGAGGTACTGGATGCTGCGAGTTATTCTACTCGGAGCTCTTTGGCTGTTTTTCCAGGAATTGAACGATGTCCCTAGCCAGCTTTTCGTAGGACTCGGCGTGGACCGATTTCGGAGCAGACAGAACGATCGGTTTTCCCTTGTCCGAACTCTCGGTTATTTCTTCGTGCATCGGAAACCTCGTCAGAACCTTCGTCCCTGTAAAGCAAGGATACGTTGTAACTCGTACGACATCATGGATAATTTTTTTTTATCGGAAAACCGATAAATTACCGAGTTCCTCGGCGAGAGGCGTCGCACCGTCGCCGAACAAGGGAACTTCGTGGCTGCATTTCGGACACGTAACGCTCGTCATGTTCTCGACTATACCGGCTATCGGAACGTCGAGCTTCTGGAACATCTTGGCGCCGCGTCTCGTTACATCGAGGGCGGCTCTCTGCGGCGTCGTGACGATTAGCGCACCGCTGATCGGAAGATTCTGCGTGAGCGAGAGCAGCGTATCGCCCGTACCCGGCGGCGTGTCGACGACGAGATAATCCAGAGGTCCCCAGGCTACCTGGCGCAACAGTCTGTCCAGGGCGCTCATCACCATGAGCCCTCTCCAGACTACCGGCGATTTCTCGTCGATCAAGAATCCCATCGACATGCTGTGCGCGCGACAGATTTCTATGATATACAATTATTTTCGGAATAAAGATAACGGACGGTAGAACGTGCGAAACAACTCAACAAAGTTTTGTTATTCTCTGTCCGAGCGGAAAAAGCTCTCACCACTTGACGCCGTAGTTTATCAGTGGCTCCATGAGATCATCCTCGTTCAGCATCGGAGACTGACGGAGGTTCATCATCAGTGGAATGGTCGGACCAAAGATGTCAGCATCCAAGAGGCCAATGTCCTTCGCAGGCTCTATTATCTTCAGAGCTGTGGCTAAATTTACAGAAGTCGTGGACTTGCCGACTCCCCCCTTGCCCGATGCGACGAGCAATATCTGTTTGACTCCTTTGATGGGTCGCTGTTTGGGTAGCCCGCGAGCCATGACCTCCCTTCTTCTGGCCTCTTCATCCTGGCTCTTTGAACTTGACTTGCTCGACGAGGAGTGCTAGCAGGCATTTAAAAAAAAAAACGGATACACACCATCAATAATTTGTTTTTGACCTCTTGTTATTTGCAGTGGAAATAAGAGTGAAAGTCGATCGTCGAGTAATGAGAAACTCACCTCTCTGAGACACACTCGTACGCGACCGGACGCAATGAATCTTCGAAGCAGATAACGCGTTACAGCTCGCGACATTTGGAGCACCGGTGTCGTGAACGGGCGATCGGCGAAGCGTGCGGCATAACCTGAAGAAAAGTTGCGTCATTCGAGAAACAAATATATGGTCTATTACTTATCGTGGATTCAAGATGAAGTTTCCTACCGGCCTCCGTCGACGTGACAATACAGAAATACTTTTATTTCCAATCCGATCGAAGATAATGCGTCGATAAATCAGCGAACAATTACGCGGGGAGTTTTTTCGTTGTCGAGCACTCTCTCTCTGGCTGGAGAGCAAAGTAACTTCGACATCCGTCGAGAGGGCGGCTCGGTTTTTCAATACCACTCCGAAATCCAGTCATCCGTCATTTGGTGTGTGTGTTTTGTAAAGTTTCTATTCAGCACAAATATGTGACGGTAAGTCAATCGTCTTATCGAATAATTATTTATCGCCAAAGTTTAACGGCAACGGACGAGGGTGCAGCGTTGTTTTTCATTCGCACGTCGAGTTATCGGCCGAGTGTGGGCGAGAACAAAAAAATACATCAACAGCACGTCGAGACTAACCTACATCGGTATCGTGTTACGTGGGTGAACAGAAAAAAAATAAGGATACTTTCGGTTTACGGTGATGAATTAACGTGTTTTTAATTACGTTCGACGATTAGCGACATCGCCGGCGGGGCGAGGGAGGGGGGGGGGGGGAGGCTTCGATAGTGCGAGCTATGTAGAGCAGAACAAAGTGCGTGAGATTCTGGAGCAAGGCTGTTCCAGCTATTTGTTAATTCACCTTGGCATTTTTTTTTTTTTTTATTTCACACGACCGATTTTTTTTCCAGATAAGCCATATCCGGTATAATTGCGGTTTACGCAGAATATGGGCCTAAAAGCTGCTGTCCAAGCTCTGAAGTAAGCAAAAGTTGATACACGATCGTTTTCCGATACGCCGTTGTTCGATCGAGTCGCGATAACACTGTCCCTGAAAACTTTCAGGAAAGCCGAGCCACTCAAAGACAAAGTGCAACGCTGCAAGGATCTGCTGAACGACAATGACGCCTGGATATGCCAGCAGCAGTTGCAAAAGATCTACCAGCAAGTTCTCATTCTTGATCTCGAGTATGCGCTTGACAGAAAAGTCGAGCAGGAGCTTTGGAATCTTGGATTTAAGAATTACATAGCGACTCTGCAGACCCAGGCCAAAGATCGTAAGAATCCGAAGAGGGGAGAGTCCCAGGCGATGCTCGGTTGGTGTCTGGAGGCAGCCAGCGGTTTTTACCTGACTCTGCTCCAGGAGATATGTACCGCTTTCGATTTGGATCTGCCATTTCGCAGGTCGGTATTCAACCATAAATTTTTATTTTTCAAGTTAAAAAAAAGAAAACTTCGATTTTTTTCATAAATTATTTTCAATGCATTCGCAGGAAGAATTACATCTACGGTTGTTCGACGCCTTGGAAAGCGGTTGAAAAATTGTCTGCCCCACACAAATCTTCTTGCTTCTATGCTTGTCAGTACTGTCTCGTGCACTTGGGCGATATAGCGCGTTACCGAAATCAGAACAAGCAGGCGGAGTTGTTCTATCGGCACGCCGTGTCGCTGTCGCCGTCGAGCGGTCAGCCTTACAACCAGCTGGCTCTACTCGAAGCCTCGCGCGGCGACAAGCTCGGCACGGTCTTTCATTACGCTCGTTCGGTGGCCGTTAAACATCCGTTTCCCGTTGCCACCGCTAATCTCGCCAAGACACTGTCCTCAGCACTGAACGACAATTCATTCGGCATCGAAGGAAAAACTAAACTCACCTCACAGGAATATATAACGGTGTTTCTGAAGCTTCACGGGATTCTTCACAACCTCGGTGACCTGAGAGTGGCCGCTAGTCACGTTAAGTTGTTGACCGAAACTCTGACCGCTCTCGTCGCCACGGAGAGTTTCAGCTCTTGGAGACTTGTACAGATGTTGGTGATTAATTTGTACGCTCTGCACCACACGGCCGGACAGAGCGCCGATTGCGCTGAGTTGCTCAAAAGCGAGCAGCTCAGTTCCGACGAAACGATCGCCAGAGACTGCATTTTGGATCTTATAGCGGGAAGCTTGTCAGCTCTCCTGCTACCAGTTTACACGATTAAAAACGCTATCATCGATTATTTTGCTTTGCCAACAAGTGAGTAATTACAAAATGATGAAGAAATATTTTGATTGAACGGCGTATTAATGTAACGAGTTGATATCACTCGTGTTTTCAGTAAAACTGTGCCTTGATTGGATGCGACTGCAACCGACAGTACTCGAAGAACCAGCATTCGTATCGAGACTCCAGATCTGGCCGAGTCTATGCGTTCTGCTGAACGGCTTGCAGACTTGCGTTGTCGATTTTGAACACGATCAGTGTAAGTATCGCGAATCCATTTTCGATTCGGTCAAACAATCAAATTACAACTTCAATTAATACTCGAACTTTATCCTCGACAGACACCAAAGTACCACTGCCGGAAGATCGCGATCTCCAAGGATTTCTGCCGCTCGAGAGGAGTTTCGAGGCACTGCGCTTCGCCAACACTGATCTCGAGGGTAACCCAGCCGGTTTGAACAAACTACGTGCCGTAAGAATCCTGAGCGTCGGTCAATATCTCGCTCAGTACCAGATCGCCGGTGCGACCTTCATAAACGTCGTGATCGACGATAAGAACGAACGGAAATTCGAATGCATGGCCGAAGGATCGGGTCCGAGCAACGAGCTGATGAAAGAATTGGAAGAACTGAGCCTGAACAAGGAGCGTCAACCGGCTGTGGCTAATAGTCCGGTGCCTTCGGAATCGGCTAGCAGCAAAGCATCCTCTGAGACTGACATTCCCGATCATTCGTGTGAGTATCGGATACATTTTGTTCGGGTATCTCGCGACTATAAACTATATCTTACGTCCGGCGGTTTTTGAAACGGCAGCTGTAAACAACGTCTTCTGTTATGAGGAAAAAGAAAAAAAATTGATTCCTCTAAATTAAGAAAAGTTGTTTATTAAGGTACATCCATTTTGGTAAATTGGTATAATGATAAAGCAATGAATTACTTTCAGTGGAGAAGCGAGTCGGTATATTGAAGCCGCAAGGTTCCCTGGAGCGTAATCGTGACTCCAACGCTAGTACCGACACAAGTAACATGGAATTGAACTCCCTATCGTCGACGCGCAAGCCACGACAGAACATAGCGATGCAGGCGATAATGAGACGCGCCGAGACGGAACAGAAGCAAGTGACCTTCAAGAACGTCTCGCCGATGATAATAGAGGAGCTGGACACGAGCAGGAACGAGGCAACTCCCGTGTCGCCGATAAAGACTGTTGGCACAAAGAATCTTCAGAATCATACCCAAGTGCCCGGCCAGAACGGCTTACCCAGTCAAAGTTCCGGTAACGGACAAAAGCGCGCGCTCCCGAGCACTCCGGCGTCCGTCCAAACTCAGCCGACGGTTCCGCCGGTTTCAGCACCGGCAGCGCCGCCCAGTCAGATAACACCAATAAAACTCCAGCTTAACATACCTCAAGCTCTCCCGACTCATCAATTCTTGTCGGCCGATCAACAAACACCGCCAAGATCGCAGTTCGGCCTTCAGGCGCAACAAGGTCTCGCACCCTCTTGCCCTTATCCGAATCAATCTTTCAACGTGCAGAATCCGCAATTCAGCAAGAATTTCGTAACGAGCCACGTGTCGAACGTTCCTCCGCAGTACCAAATCCAGGGACAGTACAACGGAAGTGGCGTTACTTTGCCGCAGTGCGCTGGTATTCAGCAGAACGTTCATCAGCCCAGATCTACGGATTATCAGAGGCTCGCACAGGCTCCGATGATGCAACAAACCGGCATAGCTGGACCGCCGCAGAGCGGTATAGCGGTCAACCTGTCCCAGACACTCGGCTTGCAGCAGCAGCAGCAGCAGCAGCAGCAACAACAGCAACAGCAACAGCAACAGCAACAGCAACAGCAACAGCAACAGCAACAACAGCAACAGCAACAGCAACAGCAACAGCAACAGCAACAGCAGCAGCAGCAGCAGCAACCACAGCAGCAGCATCAGCAGCAAAACTTGCAAAACTTGACGAGCTTGACGACGGCATTGCAACAGAATATCGGTATGCATCAGCAGCAGGGCAACGGTATAGGAATGCATCGACAGAACGTGATGCCGAACAACATGAGAACAAACCAGATAAATATGCAGAATCAGATGAACGTCGCCGGTCCGAGTGTGGTGAACAATATACCGGGAATGCCCGTTATGCCGGGTTACCAGAAGAATCTTCAACAAGGCCCCGGACTGCAGAACGTGACGAATCCTCCGATGAGCCCGACCGGCCTCTCGAGTCTCCCAATGAACTTCAATCCGAACTTCGGACAGAACATCTACAATCAGATAAATCAGAAGCAGATGTCGCCGTCGGCGTACGGAAAGAACGCGAATCAGTTCGTATTTCCAAATCCGGCCGTTATGAACAAGCCTCAGCATTCGGTAAACAATTACCCGGTGTTCCACAACTACGAGACGACCGATTTTAATTTGTGGAAAGACACTCAGCCGCCGCAGCCTCCCGTGGCCTGGTGGGGATCTTCCGGAGGCGCACCGCCCATGCAGCCGAAGGAAACATCGGCCAGCGACGCCTTTCAAAGTTGGGCCAATTCGCCTGGAGCTGGTAACAGCATGATCGGCAGAACACCGCTCACTCCGGGCAACAATTATCATCAGAATCCTCTTCTCGGAAAACATTACAGCGCCAGGAACAGTTACGACGAGGCCAGGCAATTCGAAGTTAGTGGTTTTTGTCAACCTCGAAGCGACGATTCGAGGTTTTTCTTAACGAGGACTTTTTTTTTTTTAAACAGACTTCCAAGGAATACCGTTCCATAATTTTATGTAAATGACAATCGTATTTTTTTCAGATGGAACAGAAGCAAGCGCAATCGACAAACACGGGTAACACATACTCGTTGTTCAGTGGCAATACTTGGGGATCCGGCGCACCGATCGCCAATCTATCGAATCAGGACCAGCCGAAAGCTCGACTGAGCCAGCAGTCGTTGTGGTCCGGACCAGGCCCGTCGCCTCTCGAGCGTCTTCTCGAACAGCAAAAATCGCTTCGCGAAGGAGGTACCTGAACGGAATTAATCCGGATGTTGACGAGACACTGGGAATATTGATTCTATTAGTAAACACGCGTGGCCACACGACTCTAGGCACGAGGCCCCCCCCTGATACTCCCCAAGCGAAGTAACTCTACGGAGACTTTATTACTATAATGAAAAAAAATCTACTCTAAATAACTCGCGTTAAAAATTCTTTGAAGGGGAGAAAAAAAAAAAGCAGACACATACACACACACATATATAAATATATAAAAGTTTGTAGCGAGTGAGTCGCCAAGACCGATCGGAAAGTCAGCGAGTACGAAAGTTTTTCAATAAGTTTAACATTTGGATGAAAGTTCGTCCTCGTTTACGATTAGGTGATAATAACGTTAAAAAAAAAAAAAAAAAAAGAACGAGAGTTTGAAAACTCGAGTGACGGACATCGCTTTTCCGTGATCCTTCACATAATAACAAAACAAAAAAAAAATAATAAAAAATAATCGATTAAGAGAAGCGGAGACCCATAGAAACTCCGTCGTTGATGACGCGATCGAATAGCCGCGTCGTAGGCGTTAATAGAACTATCCTGGCGTTAGAAGTGCCGGTGCATTTCTTTTTGATCGTATATACGCGGACGAGTTAACCCGGAGATGTAGAGACGAGTTTTAATTATAAGCGGCGCTCAGACCGAAATCATAGTGAATGCTGTGCGGATGGAGAGCTCCGTCTTCGTGAAATGAAGCTCGTCTCGGGCAATATACCACAAGTCCCGAGCAAACGAAAAACTTACACGGTAGAAGATATCGGAGCATGTCGCGTAGATACAACGTAGATAGAGGATTTGTAGTGCGTCTAACCGTCCTGGGAGTTATCGAGCCCGGATATCGCGTACCACCAAGTGCTATGATTAATAATGAAAAAAAAAACTAAAAAACTAAAAAAAAAAAAAAAAAAAGCCACCGGGTCAACGTCTCTGGAGACATTATTGAATCCCTCGGTATCATCGTACCATTAATTACACGAGATAGAAAAGAAAAAAAAAGTTTAACGTACGTCACACACCTCTATTTCGCTTCGGAGTACACTCTTACCGCGAAGTCTAACGATGAGCCAAAATTACTCCCAACTTTTAATAACGATCCAATGTACACGAGAAATGCGACACCAAACCCGCCCTCGCCCCCTCAAGTATGTAGCTAGATTTTATAACATATAACAAAGCATGATGCGGCTGGAGACTGACCCTACATAGTAAATGAAATGATAACGTTTTTTTTTTCTTTTTTTTTTTTTTGCCCGATCACGAGAAAAATTTACTGTCCGCAAGCAGTCGGATATCAGTTGATACGATAATTGCGTAGCGATTATAACGATTATGTTTATCGTAGTGAAGTCGATAGATATATTAAATTACTTGGAAATAAATTACGTTGAAGATGTCAATTTAAAGCTGTTGTAACCACCTTCAATCTTTATTTAACAATTTATAAAATCTATAATGATGGAAACTTTACGAATGGCATGAAAAATCACAATATGCGCGAGCGGCATTGTTCTTAGAGTGTTACATTACAAAAGTATTAATGTGATACTATGTGCGTTACGTACGCGTTAAAAATAACTCAGAAGTGATTTCGATCCGGATAGAGAGCCGGGAGGCTGGAGACGCTCGATGCTCCGTTGAGGGGTGGACGATTCATGGAGCGATTGCGGGGTGGACCATTAATGGAGCGATCGCGGGGAGGCAATCCTCTGAAGAGCGGCGGCGGTGGCGGCCCGTTCGGAGCGGTCTGTGGTCGGGACTGTCTGTTATTCATCGGATGAGGAGGAGCCCGAGGTCCCATCGATTGACCACCGGATGGCGGATGCCATCCGCGACCTCTTCCCTTTTCTCCATCGTTGTTTCGATTTCTCGGATTCCTATTTCTCTGCTGCTGATTGTTCGGGTGATCGGTTTCGTCCGTCTGAGGTTTTTTGCCGAGAAGTACGGTGCACTTCAACTGCTTCTCGTGATTGGTCATTCGGCACATCTCCGTGCGCGAAACTTGCAGACTTTTCTCTTTCAGTACAGCAGCGGGAGTTCGGCAGGAACAGACCTGAGGACAAACATGTTTAATTGACAATTGCCTGGGGCAAAGCTCGTGTCGTTTCTCACTTCGCCCGTGTAGGCTGCGCAGGCGTGTTCCTGGCAGCAGCTGACTTCGAGCTGATAGGTAAAGCGCTTGGAAATGAAACCATTGTGCAGCATCAAGACGAAGCCGGTGAAATTTCCGAAAACGTCCGAGGATAATTTCAAGAAGAAGATTCCCATGCTGGGAACGTGAAAAGCACAATCCATGGTCATCTGCTCTTTGTAGTCGACGGGCCAAGTGTGTTGGAACACCGAACCATCTCCCATTTCAAGCTGAAATTGGTTATCCACAAATTCATTGAAGACTTAACTGATCATATATCGTCTGTAGAGTTAAAAATGTACCTCGAGATATTGAGTGGAATGATCCGTTTGGATATGCTTCGTCAGAGGTCCAAAAAACAAAGACATACCGCAGGCACCTACGCGACAGGGATAAGCTCCTGCGTGTTCGTCAACTGCTTTTTTGGGAGGTGGACCGGAAGCAGCAGCAGCAAGACTCTCATCAGTTTGACATCCAACAGATTCTCTGTTCGGTATGGCGAGCCTGTTTATTTCGCCGTGGGGATCGATCAGGGATAACTGGAGTAGACAGAGCAATAATTATTATTTCGTTTTTTCAATTAAACTGAAATTTAATTCAGTTAATAAGATGCACAGACTAACAGAATTAGGTCGATGGCCCGTTGACAATAGCAGTAGAAATATATAACGTAGATAGTCTTTTGAAATCTATCAGCGTCCGTATCATGTGAAATATTGTCAGTAAATACATTTACGACTACTAAGATGTAGATTTTATAAGTGTTACACTTACTTTCTGTAGATTTTAATAATAATGATAACAATAATAACAACAACAATGAGCTGTTGTTCAAAAGAGTTGGGAGAGTGTACCTTGATATCATCGAGTTTAGTGCACAAATTTTCGGCCAAGCGATTTCTCGACGAAGACCAGCGTTGGCTACACGTCGGACAAATCGACAGTTGACTTTTGCAGTCCGCGCAAATATGATGACCTTGAACGCACTGGTGTATCCACGCTCTTGGACGTATCATGCATATCGGACATTGCAGCATGTCCTCCAAATCATCGCACCACTGAAACGCGTTTGACACGCAAATACATAAACGATCGCGATGTTATTATGTTAAAAATTGTCGCTTAAACTTACCTTGTTTCGTATTATGTCAACCATTATTCTTTCGATCGCGCGGCGTGCAAACCCAACAGTATTCGACTAAGTCCGCCGGACGCCGGCTTATCGTTATCGTAAACAGTTGCGGCTCGAGTACGATAAGGCGAGTGTGATAAAGGCCCTAAATATCTCTATACTCGATCAAATTATATCTAACGATATTGATTCGCTATGCAATGATCTCAATGACCGTTCGCCGCACAGTTATGCAAACACTCGATGCATGCTTCGGCTATTGATATCCGCAGTGCTCGGAACAGCACAACGTCGGGATTCCCTTTGTTACGTGTTGGCTTCCCGCTTCTAGGCCCCGCCTCGAATGAAACCGCGGAGGAGTGGGGGGGTCTTTTCTCCGACGACTATACATTGTATCATCTTCTCCCCCGGGTTTCACTAAAATGCACAAACGTTGCTGTTCCTAAAGGCGTACGGAAAGAAAAATAAATTTTTCTGTTCCAATAGTTTGTGGTACATTCCTTTAGTCCATTATTATGTTAACGTCGAATATGTGAACGAAAGATTATTTCTTAGGTATTTATTCAACGAAGTATATAGATTTTACAATGTTCAAAACATTTCTTATATATGGTAATAGATGGCATGGAAAAATCACAAAATGCTTGATCGGTACCGTTGTTACAGGCTGAAACGACGAACGGTTCGATACGCGTTAAGTATATAAAGTAATAAATTGTCAATCACCACATTCTGAAGTCGAGTGGATTGCATAGTCTGCGATTTCCCATGCTACTTTCATTCAATGCCGATACCGATCGTGCGTACCTAACATTGGCAGGGATAAGACCGTTTGAAGGACCAGACGTCGATCCGCTCTGACCATTTGCCGTCGGTGGTTTTGCCGCGTTACTATTTTTCTTCGAACGATTTCTCTTCTGAGCATGTTGCGGTCGGGTCGGTGTCTCAGTCCGATTTCTCTTTGACAGAACAAGATTGCACTCCAGTTGTTTCTTGTGATCGTTCATTTTTTGCAATTCGGAGCGCTTTATTCGCAAGCATTTTTCCGGTGGACCTGCGCCGGGCGATCGGCACGTCCGCACCTAAGCGAAAGGATTTTTTTTTAAATACAAAATATCGGTAAAAAAGATTCAGATTTGTGTAGAGAGTTCGAAGTCCGGTCGAACGATCACTTACCGTGCCGTAATAGATCGGTGACGTGTGTTGCGCGCAGCAGGTCACTTGCAGTTGATAGGAATAGTTTTTCGAAACGGCAGCGTTTTGTACAATCATCACAAAACCCGTCAAATCTCCAAAGCAGTCAGTCGATAGTTTCAGGAAGAACGTTCCCATATCGGTAATTTGAACGGCACAATCGAAAGTCATATTGTCTATGACTTCAAAGGTCCAGGTGTGTCTGAACACGTTGTCTTCTTGTGGAAGCTGCAGCAATGCATTTTTGTATTATCAATTGCTGCACATTTTTCAAATAAAGACATCAATAACCCACTTGGAGAAAGTGATCAGGGTGATCAGTTCTGAGATGATCCAGCAAGGGTTCGAAGAATCGAAAGACGTTGCATGTACCTATGCGACAAGGATAAGATCCTTGAGGACTTTCATCCTTTTTTTGGGCAATCTTCAAAGGAGAACTTCCATCGGTCTGGCACGCAATGGAAACGTTATCAGGGATCAGGAGCTTATTTATCTCTGATTCCGGATCGATAAGTGACAACTGTCGATTACAAAACAATGTTACAAGAATTATTGTTACAATGTTACAGCCGTAGAGAAAGCAGAAATGCTTACCTTCATATCGTTCAATTTTAGGCACAAATCTTCAGCCAGACGGTTTCTGGCAGAAGACCATCCTGAAGTGCACGTGGGGCAAACAGCGTGTTGACCGTGGCAGCCCTTACAGACGTGATGTCCTTTGGCACATTGACGAATGTCTGATTGTGGAAGGATCATACAATAGGGACATTGTAAAAGTTCCTCCAAGTCATCGCACCACTGCAACATTTGTCAGTCCTATAGGTGATCTTAATACGTTATTATATTTATAAAGAGCTTGTGTTTCGGTACCTTATTGCGTATCACGTCGACCATTATGTCCTCTTTGTTATGAGTCGAGTTTCGACTTGACTTCGAGAACAATGGAAATAGCGATCGAGCTGCCTGCGAATCGTCAAAACAATAACAGTAACAGGAGACGATCGGTAACGGTAGACGATTAGCAAGAAGATATGATAACAGTATTCGCGCCGGGCGGACGCACCGGGCCGATCGGTAACGGTAAACGATTAGCAACAAGATATGATAACAGTATTCGCACCGGGCGGTCGCACCGGGCCGATTATCTATAGTGCCCTCGTATTTACGAGTTAAAATGTATACCTTAAATCTGCTACTGAACGTTGTCCTCAGTGACTTTGGGTACGCAGTTATGAAACACGCGGTGAAAAGTTTGCCGGCAGTTATACGCGTGCGAACGTGCGTCTTTTCTTCTTCTTTTGACTTTTTTAATAGACCCGTAGCATCACACTAGGGGCGATCCGAACGTGCGTCTATTGTCGGGAATCCCGCGGATACTTCTTATTCTTCATACAATATTCGACGAAGCGACCACGTACGAATAGAGGGCGCCTCGCCTGGCCACCAGAATGAACGTGCCGGCCAACGCGCTAAATCCCGCGGATACAACTGGGTTTCTCCCGCTCTAAGCTCGGACGCGAATAAGGACGGGACTACAGCCGCAAGCAGCGACACGACGTCGACAGCAGCGTTATTGCGGCCGACGAAAAAATTACGAATTCGATGTGATGTTACCTCTCTTGCTGTTGTGTACTTATCACGACGTTTCGTGCTGCTCAGGACGAAAGGGTTAAACGCAAATAAAACATGGCTGGATACGGGAGAATTCTTTTTGCCGCCGGTTCCGCTTCGAATTCATGGAGTCTTTTGTGCAACAGGTAACAATAATTTATTAACAACCATGATTTTTAATTACACGGGTATTGTACGGATGGATGAGTGAACTGCCAGCTTCCAAGTGTCGTTTAAAGTCGAATTGCGACGTTGGCAGTTCGACAACACGTTGCCTTGTTCGACGACTAGTAGTAGTAGAAACGTTAGTGTTCACGTGTTGTGATTTATCTATAGACGAGAGACGGACTGTATAGATAACGGCCCACGATTTCGTGTCACGCATACACGTTGCTTTATGAATTTGCAGCTTGCACAGTGGAAATAATGAATGTCTTTTAAACAGCTCGAAGTATCGTCGATAATTGATGGTAAAAATAATTTTCAGGAGCGTTCTAAAAAATTTGCCGCGATACGTGTCAGTAAAGGCGAAAGCAATGGCAAAATTGGGTATTCCGGCAAAACCCAGAAAGCCGTTATCGCCTTATATCAGGTTCATGCAGAGTCGGCGAAAGCAACTTGATGAAGAGGAACCAAACTTGAAGCAACATGAAAAAATAACGAAACTGGCACAAAAATGGTCAAATGCTGATGCGAGCGAGAAGGAAGCGTTACGGAAGGCTTACGACTTGGAAATGGTAGCCTATTCTAAACAATTGATGATGTACGAAGAAGCAATCACTCCCGAACAAAAGATGTTGCTCCAGCAAGAGATGGAGAAGGAGCAGTCGAAATTGGAAAAATTGCAACTGAAAAAGGTACAATGTCCCGCAGATAAATATTCTCTGTTTGCATACATGGCTTGTCTCTCCTCCAAACGTGGATTTCCCAAATTTTTATATTTGTTTTATAAAAAATAGAAACTATCGGATTGTTTTTTAGACTACCAGTTTTTTTTTTTTTTTTTTTTTAAGTTACTTCCAGTTTGAAAATCTTGTTTTTTTGTCCAGAAGTGAGGTATTTCAGGTATGTCGACACTTTCTGACGAAAAATGAATGTTTTTGCATAAAATGATAGTTCACACCTCACCAAATACACGGGATAGAACCAGAATATTATAATAGGGGAATAATTATCAGGGCCTGGGATTAAGGTCCCTAAAGGAACTTAGAATAATCAGGGCCTTGAGTACTCGCTGGAAATTTGGAATAGCCAATTTTCAACAAATCTTGAAAATTGGTACTACCAAGCATGCAAATAACTTCCCAGAATATATATAACATATTATATAAATTTCATGAATGTAACAAATTAATAATATAATTATAACATTATAATGAATTTATTAAAATTAATTTACTTTATCTCCACAGAAATGCGGTGACCTTGGAAAACCGAGAAGACCACCTACAGGATTCTTGCAATACTTGCAGGAGAACAAATTCTCGAAATCCAAAGATGGAAAAGCTAAAGTGAGTATCCTAATAAGCCGTATCGTAATTGACGTTAACTCGCAGTATAAATATGACCGTACGCTTTCTGAATTTATATCAGGACTGGGTAAAGAGTCTCGGGGAAAAATGGCGAGAAATGTCGGAGGAGGAGAAATCAAAGTACATACTGGAAAGTCACAGGCTCATGGTACAGTATAAGCTGGACATGAGAGCGTGGGAAGAGACCATGGTCAGGAATGGTCACATCGATGTCGTGAGAAACCGCGGATTGATTGACATCAAATGCAATTCGGCGAATGCAGAATAGAGATTTCCGTGCCCTGTCCGACTCCTCGAGGTCGGTGGTATTTGTTCATCGGATACCGTTAACCCGGGTCGGGGTACCGTTCAAGCGAAGCCTTCCTCTGCCGATGAGGAAGTAAATGAACCACGGAAAATTCCAATAACCATCGCATCGATGAAACAGCATGATGAGAATAGAAAACTATAGACCAGACAGTTAAGTCTTGTTCTCATGTGCCTGAACAACTATGTTTTCAGCCATAGCCATAAAGCCCTGTCGTATATCCATTTCCACCATCGGCATACCTGAGCTTTGCTATTCGATCCTTCGGTCATCGCGCCCTGTTTTACGTTTTATTTAGTGAAACTACCATTTGATTGTAACATGATCTTTTTTTTTCGTTTCTGTTTATAGAACCTTGATACCCACCGCTGTATTATATGCGCCATTTATTTTCTTCTATTATGGTACTTCTTCCAAGTAGATCTCACATGCGTGTCGATACTTTTTTTCGTTCGTTTGGTCGTTAACACGACGAAACGCGACGAAACGAACGCGGGTGATAACTCACCCGCGCCGATTTTTGTTTTCATCCCAATGACCACAGATCGTGTACATTTAAATATTTTCTTTCCAAAATGAAGCATAACTTTTTGATAAGAAAAGTAATAGGAGGTCTCGCCGGCATGTATTAATAATGAATTTGGAAAACACGATAAACAAATAAATATGTCTTATTGATCACCCCTCGACGTGCGTTTGTCCTGAATAAATACAAATCCTACGGAAATATTATGTGAAAAGGCATGTAGCTCGTTTATTATTACGTTGATTACACTCAGAAGGCAATACACAGCGTCTGGTAATATCAGACTTGGAGGAGTGTTTGAGGTCTCAGCTGTCTGCGCGATTGAATTATTTCGACGATACTAGCGGGACGTATTTACAAGTGCAAAAAGGAGTGCTCGCCCTCGTTCCTCGTTAATCAGAGAGGAAGCAACGGTTACAGCCGATTAAAATATAATTCATTAGTATCACGTGAATTGATTCGGCATTTACATCGAAGCGTTATCGTTAATAATTACTTTCGGTCCGTTAGAGAACGTCGAATCATCGCCGAGATCATTCCAGTACCGATAAATTACCGTGTAAATAATTACGAATGTAAAGATGTAAACGGCGAAGTCTTGAAACACTTTGCCGAATAGCGACAGTGATCCCTTCAGTCTGATAATAACTTTGACGAGATCGGGCCTGACGTTGCAGAGTATCAGAGCGCCGACCAGCATATTGCTGCCCCGCGATTCGTCGTGATTCATCCCAACGCACAGGCGTCCGAGCATGACGACGAAAAAGGGAACGACGATGCTCTGAAAAACATTAAACACAATTAGTTGTGTTATAAATACAAGTACAAACCAACAAAGTATGGGACAATCAATCGCTCACCGTTCCAAATGAATGCTCCATGTTCAGAATCACCATAATATTTACAAGAATGGCAAGTAGCACATAGATCAGACGGCTGGACAAAAGAGTATTAACGATCGACGGCTCGGCATTCGTATTTGAGATCGAATCGTCTCTATCCGTATTGTCCAACTGTGAGCCAGGCACGGCATCTTCTCTCTCCCCATTAAATCCAATATTGTTCGAGCTATTGAGTTTTACTGTTCGCGGCTCTGCCCTGTTCCCATTTTCTCCGGAGATGCTTGTTCGACCTGCGACTCTTCTGTGCGGCACATTTGGTGGTGATAGTAGAGTAAAAATATCGTGCTCTGCCGTGTAGGGAGAATCAGCTTCGTCAATGGCTATATCAGCATTGAGTTCTGAAGAATGTAGACCAATTATGGTTATTTTTGTATACGTGTGTTTCCCTGATAATAGTTATTTGTATAGCAAGGGCGCAGAAAGGGAGTTCTTGATGAGTATAAAAATGCTGAGCGAGACAAAAGCTTGTGCGGCATTCACATGAGTCAGGGTATCCCTTTTTACACCCATGCCATTCACATCATTTTCCCTAACAAATTCACAAAAGTCATGCTTTTTGTTTTTGGGAAGTATGCGCAGAAAGGCATTTTATCGCATTAGTGTGAGAAAAAAGGGCATAATGCGTTTGTGTGTATGGACAATATTTTTCTGGAATGTGACGTCAAAAAGTGCCCTTTACGCTCAGTTCACACGAACGGAAAGCAGGATTTTTATACAACTTGGCCAACCGGCATCAATCCAAGAAACAAGGAGGAAGACGAAGAAGAAAGCAGGATTTTATGTGTATGCGTTAGGGAATATCTTATGATGGGAGTGAAGTTACCATTGATCAGGGAATCGACGGATTCGTGTCCGATGAGCGCTTCGCTGGCCAAGATACCATTGGCTGCGCAGCTAGACGTTGTAGGTTGAGTCTCGGCCCCGACGACTTTCTTGCATCGTTCCTCTGAGACAAAATGCACGACGATTATCGTTGACAGGTTAAACGTGTTTGTAAACACGCAAGTGACGTGCGGCTGGTCACTCCGAAAAGATCGCGCTATTTACCCGTAGGTTCGATGGAATTAGCCTGCCCTGTGATTTTTTTCAGTCGATATTCAGAATTTTCCAGGATCCTTCGTCTTCTTGCTTCCCTCTTTGCGGCCACATCAGCCATGACTCCCGACTATTCGTTCCGAAAGAATATATTATATCACGCTGGCACATCGGTCGAAATATGTATTAATAACAAACGCCGACGGCGGGAACCGTCCAGTAATGACACTCTAATTTTCCACACGTGGTGGTGTACGCTTTGACAATGTACCCGATGCACATCCGATCCCTTGACGAACGCTTTAAAAACATACGTCAATTGCTCGACGTGCGGTAATTAATTATCGCTCTTTCGGTACCGTAAGCAATCTTCCTAAAGCCTCCTGAATTACGAATAATAATTTTATAATTCGTGTTATATGTTCTGAATTTATAATTCTTATATGAAAAATTGATAAACAATTTTTTTTCAAAGCGATACGGAGAGTTCCTGTCAATTGTCAATTGACCGGAAATGGATGGCGAGGGCCAATCAGCGTGCAGATCGAGGAGCAAGATGGTGGGCTCTCCCCCCTCCACTCTCCCCACTATTCTCTCGTATTTCATATCGCCGCCGGTTTGCCTGCCGCGGTTACCGGGTTCTCTCTTGTTACGGCCCGTGTGTCTTTTTGGCGGGCAGTCTTCTTTTGGCGGTAGCTCAACAACACATTACTCGAGCCGAGAGCTATCAACGTTATTCACAAATGGGGGACAAAGACGGTGGTAAGAATCCAACGATATCGTATATTTCCGTGTAACACGCGCTTCGTCAAAATTCCGCTCGTACTCAAACCGTTCGTTCGAACGATGCATCGGCTGTAGAGCAGTAAACAACGTCACTTTTAATACGTTCGCGTTCGATGCACGAGTCGCGCTGTCCCGATGTTCGTCCTGCCTCAGCTGTGACTCGTTTTATCACTGAACGAAAAATATCTTACGACGGAAAGCCGCTTACGATGCGAACGCGAGGAACGTGCACGCTGTCGATTTCTTACCGGGACATATAACTCGTTAACCCCGACGTACGACGTCCCTTGCGAAGGTCAATTAATCGACACTTGTGCAGTGATAACAGTTTCATCGAAATGATAGATCGTATTCGTGTCGCTGCATCAAAAAAATAACTCGATCCCGAATTACTCTTCATTGTTTACTGCAGCGTAATCATAATAATGATAAAGATAATGTTTATAGGAGTCATTTACAACTCCAAGGTAATTCAGCAGCGTTAACCGACATCGGTAATTCTTCATTCTCGATTAATTAATGCATTGTTTATTTTTTATTTTTTGTTTTCAAAGAAACCTTCGACGACGCGGTCGAGGAGCGTGTCATTAACGAGGAGTATAAAATATGGAAGAAAAACACTCCCTTTCTGTACGACCTGGTTATGACGCACGCTCTGGAATGGCCATCGCTTACCGCGCAATGGCTACCGGACGTAACGAGACCGGAGGGCAAGGATTATTCCGTTCATCGTTTGATACTGGGTACCCACACATCCGACGAACAGAATCACCTTCTCATCGCCAGCGTTCAATTGCCCAACGAAGATGCGCAATTCGACGCGTCTCACTACGACAACGAGAAGGGAGAATTTGGGGGCTTTGGTTCGGTCAGCGGTAAGATCGAGATAGAAATAAAGATCAATCACGAAGGAGAGGTCAACAGGGCTCGATACATGCCCCAGAATCCATGCGTCATCGCTACTAAGACACCATCGAGCGACGTGCTCGTATTTGATTATACAAAACATCCGAGCAAGCCCGATCCCAATGGAGAGTGTCATCCCGATCTCAGGTACATTATTTTTTATTATTATAATTAAATTATTATTACTATTAATTTAATTTTTATTTATTATTATTATTGTTATTATTTACGGAAATTAACTTTTCACTTTTTAAATCTGCTTCTATGTAAATGGTCTTATCATAAAAATGCATAAAACAATTTTATTTTTAAATATATTTATTGACTCTGCTTCAATTAAGATCCTGAAGATATCTCCGTGAGACTGAATTTCATCAACTAATAGTGGCTGTATTTTGCTCGGCGCAAAATTTCGCTTGGGGAAGTTCACTTAGAGAATAAAATTCTACAAGTGAACAATTTTTTTCTTCATCCTAAAGCAGTGCTGTTAACGACACTTGCCAAGGATGAATTTTGATGTCGTGCAGATATCTTCATGGTCATCTTCCATTGCATCCGCCGGTAACGCATTCTACGCGTCCGCCACCCTATCGCCTTTGAGGTTCCGGAGACTGTACGGGAATTTCGTCGCTCGTCGTTACACTCTTTATCTTTGCGATATCCCCCGCGAAATGAGGCGACAAAAGCGAAATTACATTTGCATACTCTGGTATCGGTCGACATGGTGTCCAGAAGCCCTTGAAGTCCTGGAAATGTCCTTGAATTTTATCTGACCTTGATAAAGTCTTGGAATGTCCTTGAATTTTGTCTGACCTTGATAGTCTTGGAATGTCCTTGAATTTCACCTAATGACCTCGAATTTTTTATTTCCCTGAAAATTTGAGTTTCTTTCATAATGTATATTACTAGTGATAATCCAAAAAAAATGCGTATCTCAGTTTCGCTGAGATATATATATGTACATTCGCGCATAGTGAGTAGTTTTGTTTTCTGAACCAATGCCAACGTAAACGAAAGCGATCATCGAACTAAGTGTTATTTCGTACGTCGCGCGCGATGTGCATATTTTCATTTTTTATAAACGTCCCAACACAACCTGGAAATGTCCTGGAAATTGTCCTCGAATGTCCTTAAATTACGTACGAACTTTTTACTGGGCATCATGGTCGAACCTACGTTTTATATATCTTCAGGAACAATGTTATTGTGAGTTTCCTAGAGGTTTTCCTCACGATCTATAAGGTGTTATGCATCGTCGTTAAAAGCGAGCACTGTAGTGTTTTTTGTGTTTTCTTTTTACTATTTCGCAGATGTTGCACTGTGTAACAGTAAATTTGCTGTAAATTTGTTCGTATTTTTTTTTGCAGGCTGCGCGGTCATCAGAAGGAAGGCTACGGCCTCTCTTGGAATCCAAATCTGAACGGGTATTTGCTCAGCGCTTCCGACGACCACACGATCTGTCTGTGGGACATAAACGCGACTCCGAAGGAGAATCGCGTGATCGACGCGAAAACAATATTCACAGGTCATACGGCGGTCGTCGAGGACGTCGCCTGGCATCTTTTGCACGAATCACTTTTCGGCTCTGTTGCCGATGATCAGAAGTTGATGATATGGGACACCAGGTTTGTGTCGCGTAGTCGTATCCTCATCGCCGTGCCACCGATCGACACATTCGCAAAACCGTTCGACAAAACTTGACGATTCTATCGATAATTTTTCCAGATGCAACAACACGAGCAAACCCAGCCACACCGTCGACGCCCACACCGCCGAAGTAAATTGTCTCAGCTTCAATCCTTACTCCGAATTCATACTCGCCACCGGCAGTGCCGACAAGACCGTCGCGCTATGGGACTTGAGGAATTTGAAGCTCAAACTGCACTCCTTCGAGTCGCACAAGGACGAGATTTTCCAGGTTCAGTGGTCACCGCACAATGAAACGATACTCGCGAGCAGCGGTACTGACAGACGTTTGCACGTGTGGGACCTGAGCAAGATCGGCGAGGAACAATCTCCCGAGGACGCCGAAGACGGACCACCCGAACTACTGGTATTTACATTTTAGCTCGAGTACCCTCGGATGCAACTTGTTCGGGGTTGCGCTAACCGTATCCGTGTATTGTAATTTTTTTGTTTGTTGTCATTTCAGTTCATTCACGGCGGTCACACAGCCAAGATCAGCGATTTCTCGTGGAATCCGAACGAGCCGTGGGTCATCTGCTCTGTCTCCGAGGACAATATCATGCAGGTGTGGCAAATGGCCGAGAACATCTACAACGACGAGGAGCCGGACACACCAGCGAGCGAGCTCGAAGCCGGTGCATCATAAAGAATAACAAGTAATTTATTAAACACACATTTTTTCGGCTGTAAAGGCGATCACATCGGCATCGACGTTCAGGCCATTCGGCGTTAAAAAAACAACAACAACAGCAACAACAAACAATCAAATAAAAGGGAAAGGGTCATTTCATTGAGCCAATAATCACATCACCCACGGAGCAAAGAGTAATTTGCCGTTTAAAATCCATTTACACAATCTGCAAAGCACGTTGTTCTCTCGTGCATATCAGTCGAATTAATAGTTTCAAAATTGTTACGAATATAACTCGTGAGTCTATTCCGATCAACGATGCAATTTCGTTTCGTTGCGAGATAATTGTTCACTGTTAAACAACTGCGTAGCCAACTCAAAGTCCGGCCCGGTTGACCGCACAGCACACGGGCCAACGTCGGGCTTTCAGTTGATTCTCTGTTGATGTGAATGGTCAATTGTGGCTACTGATGTTACGAGTATTTTTTCTACTTAGTTTTAAGTCTGGATAAGATGATCGACTGAATCGGATATTCCAATTACAATAGGATTTCATCGAGCTGGCATCCTCAACTACATATATGAAGTATCTGTACTTGTAAATTTGTCTCAGCAATGCCGTAAAAATTAACGTGGTCATCGAGAATAAAACATTTGCATAAACTAAAGCGAAATCGTTGTCTGGAGAGGGCAAGAGGGTAGAGTGATTGGTCGTTAAAGAAAATAACGTAGTACTAAGGAAAGAAAAAAAAAAAAAAAAAAAAAAAAAACATTACTTGGACAGTTGGATTATTTTATTATGGAAAAACGTGAAAGATTAGCGCGCATTATATTATGCAAGCGATGATTGTAGTCTGCGTAGAAATGTTCTACCGGCTATATAGCTTCTTTTTTTGTTTGTTCCGTATATATTCATTGAATCCGACTCGCGATTCACTCTTATATATTGGCACTTAGTAAAGAGAGGTACGAATTAAATCTAATTGTCACTGGAAGAAAAATTGATCCCACGTTTTAGACGGTTGTATTTGAAAGCTCGTTGTAGATCTGGTCTAGAAGCGAATCCTCCTCGGTGTTCTCGACCTCGGCGCTCTTCAGGGACACCGCGTCCTCCGCATCATCTGTACTCGACATTCTGCCAACATGAATTTAATCTTCGTTACCTTTAATGATTATTAACAAGAAACTTCCGAACTTCATCAAATTCATTACCAATATCTGCGGGTCAATAAAACATTGCTCGTAGCATTTCGCCTTGTTCTGCTATGCATGCAAAGATTAATGGTGACATGCAGTTAAATGAAGAAATATTTTCGTGATTAAAAAAAAAAAATTGCTGTGCGATAATACCCTGATAGACAAGCGCCACGAAAAGTAGCAATATTGGCGCGATATTGGCGACATGTGCGGCACATGTCGCAATTATTGCGCCAACTGCTACTTTTTGTGCCGCTTGTCTATCAGGGTACAAGTGAGTAGTCGGTCAGCAGTTTCCAATTGGCATACCTCTTTCCACTGTTGTGTCTCTTGATCCCATCGAGCAGATTTAGTATGGATGGTGTCAGAGTTGGACGAAATATCTGTGACGACAGGAATAATGTAAAGGTCGCCGCGATCGATTCTATAACTCTCTTAGGCAGTATACATATATATATTTTTATTCTCACAGTAACGGGTGCACTTCGCATCTCTCGTAGATCGATATTCCTGAATATGTCATGAACCATTAGCTCCTCGACGCTGGGGTAACGACCGTTCGTCTTGCTGAAGATAACGTCCATGAGGTTGGCGACCTGGGCAACAAAAATCGCTCGTCTATATTCGTTCGCCCCGTCGTCTTCTAATTATAACAGTTTAATCGGTAGGTTTACCTGAGGATACATTCTGAGGTCGGCAAGATGCATCGAAGCGGGTTTGAACGAGCACAGTTCGTAGCCGGCGCACATTTCGAAGAGCATGTGGCCTGAAAAAAACATCGATACATAGTTGGAAGAAATTTTTAACGCAGCATCCCGGAGGTTGCGAATCTAGATCCGACTCACCAAAGCATATACTGTCGATGGACGTGCCGTGAGGCGATCGAGAAGTCACGACCGGATGTATGCGACTCGTGAAGCCGAGCAGAGAGTTTTCGAGCCCCGCCAAACGCGCGACACCGTTCTGGACGACGACGTTGCCCGAGTGCAGATGCGTCACGGTCGGAAAACCGCGCTCTTTGAGGAAGACTAGCGCCTCGAGTATCTGCCGTCCCATTTGTTGTATCTGACGGAGAGGGAGGCCTTTTCCCCGGGCGGCATACTTCTGGCCCCAGTCTTCGTTCCAGCAGTTTCTCTCGATCTGTCGGGACGGGGACGATTATCGTTTGAGGAAATACACCGCACAGCGACTTTTCTACTTTTCGAACAAAAATCACAAGTGTCATAAAGCAATGCATGAGGCTTCTTTAAAAAGAATTTCTAATAATTTTTTGTCCACGTGGATTCTGAGATACACGAGCTTAAGGTAGTCCGAGCGGAACAGTGTTTTTATGTAATAATGATTCCAAAATGTTATTGACAAATTAACGATAAAAATCATTGTTCAACAAATTACCCGGCAACTTAACTATGTTTTTTCCATAAAAATGATTCGTTTATTTTTCTGAATACGTATGAATGTTTTCAGAATTTTTTGTAATCTTTGAAAACCGCGTTTTTTCTATGTTCAAGCTGTGATAAAACGCAATTTTTGAAAGATTACAAAAAATTCTGTAGAAATTCATACGTATTCAGAAAAATAAGCGAATTATTTTTATGAAGGAAAATAGTTAAGTTGCCGGGTAATTTGTTGAATAATGATTTTTATCTTCAATTTGTTCACGACAAATTGGAATTATTATTTCATAAAAGAATTTTTACAGCACCTCCCATATACGTGTTTTTTTCAGATTTTTATCCCATCGAGAGGTGTTCGACATTGACTCTGAAACTCACGTTTGGAGGGACTGTACCGCTCGGACTACCCTAAAGTTGCGGCAATTAGCATGAGCTGCGTTTCCGCCGCCGTCCCAGTTACCGCCAATTTATACTAATAATAAATAAGTTTTCTTTTAATACAAAACAAATTGACGGCATGCCGAATAGCGGATTTTACTCTTGATTAATGCCGCAGTGCGTATATTTTTAAAATAAAATGTTCCATTTAACAATTGAAGGTGACGGAAACTGATCCGCTTACCTTATGATGTCGCGTGAAAAGCAACATTCTTTTTTTTAAATATATATTTTCAGACTACTTTGTTAGAATTTTCTTTCCAAAATAACACTACAACATCATTAGGGACGCATTAAAAGAATAAAATCGAACTGTGCCTATAGATTTCCGAAGGTATTACGAGTTGAAGGAGTTTCGAACCTGTATATGAATAGATATCTAGGCCTCAACCACTGCTAGCACATGCTCTCTCATCATTAAGAAACTACTACTACTACTACTACCATGTGGCGTATTCCCTCAGCCGGGCAGAGAACGAAATTTGCCGAGTTTGAACTCACCCCGTAGATGAGATCTTTCAAGCTCCCCTGGTTTATCGGCTGAACGAGAATAACGTAGTTCTGTCCCTCGTACTCGACGAATTCGAGATCCAGCACCGGACATATGTACGGATGCTGCAGGGCTAGGAAAAGATTGTTCAGGGTATCCTTGGTGGACGGGCAAATGCTCAACGAGCAGTTTCTGTTCAGCGGGACAAGAGTCAAAAGTCTGTCGGTCTTCAGCATAGTGTCTCTGACGGCGAACCAGTACTTGTCGACGCGAGAGCCTGCAAAGGTCGAACGTTATGTTTTTCCCTGCTCGACCAATAGCCGAGACTCTTGCCTTAAATTTTTCCAAATTTTAGTTACTACATACAATGTTTTTTTTTTTTTTTTTTCTTACCCACATTGTTGAGCTGTTTAATGAGACTGTAACGCGCGGTTTCCTGAATGTACGCCTGACAAATCGACAAAGCGCGATCCCTCGTTCTCTTTTCCATCTCCATGTACTCGCCGACGTCTTCGCTAGCGGGCGGCCCACTGCCCAGTGCTGTGTACTGGTGTCCCCTGTTTCTGCGTGACACACGTCAAACCCTGCTTAACCCCGTTTTTTTTATCTAATATATAATGCAGATCGAAGAGACCGTGCGCGGCACGCGATATATTAACCAACTCGATGAGTGAATTGCTGCGCTCGTCAATTCGAAACGGGAACAATATTAATCAGAATTAATCGAGATTGTCAGGTACGGCAATCGAAGCTTAGCCGTCCGATCGAAATCGACGAATTTTAATTACCTGTTGTCATTTTCATCTGTTTCCGGCGACGGTTCGCTCTTTTCAAAATCATCCGATTCATTAGTTATTTCTTAACCGACACCCGAAGCATATTATGCCTGTTAGGCAAAGATAATGCGAGGAGCGCGCATTACCATTCCAGGTTGCCCGGCTACTGCAAAGGTTTCATCCAATAAGAAACAGTCACAACAATATTATTGCCATTTCCAACTTGGCCGTACGACTTTGCTTGTATATTTGTATTATCCCGTTAGCACCGCTCGGTCATCGACGGAACGTAATTGACTCAAAAGATGAATTGATTTTTTTATTTTTATATTTTTTGTACCTGCGAACTCTAATGGGTGCAGCTCGAAGATATTTCTGAGATTGAAATTCTTTTTCTTGGATATACTCTCTATGCGAATCGCCGATAAAGCTTTGCGAGTTCATTTTCTCCGAAGAGGTTTGGGACTACTTATTGTAAATCCGTGAAGGTTGATTGCTCAGGCACGCGGCTCGGAATATCGAGGTAGAAAAAAAAGAATAACAGTTGCGGTAACTTAATCGTTAGGTACAAAGTTTTGGTAAGCCGCGGAGCAACGAGGAAATTATACATGTACAAAGCAATCGATAGAGACTTTCATTCTCTACGTGTTTCGCGCGCGCATGTGTGTCTGTATACATATTTCTTGTGTTCCGGAGAGCTTAGCACAGCAACTCTACTCTCGAGTGGTAGATAAAGGGACGCGAAACAATGAGGTGTTCCTTGGCGGGAGAGCGAGGGTGGAGGCCGCTGTACCTGGCCCTCGACAACGACGAGTGGTGACGCTTGTTACCGGAGTTACGCTATCAAGATGAAAAGGTCAGCTCCACTCTCGCTTCCCTTTCAACTCTCCTCCGACGTATTCAAGAATGCATGAACAATTAAACCACAATTTTCGTCGTCAATGCAGGTTCTTTTTTTGTTCATTTTTTGAAGAAAAAAAAAATTATTTTTTAAAGACAAAAAAGCATTTTTTTTCTGTTTTCAAGGAAGTTATCGCGCGATAACGATTTTCATACGAAATCGTTAAAACTTTGCGAATTTGTTATTCAATGCTTCATGAAAACACGTAAATTAAAAAAAAATTATTGACCATCTAGAACGCAAGTTTTTGCGAATTTTGAAAAAGTCCTTATACACGGCGTTTCCTATCTATCGTGAAAATTTGTTTACTTTCTCAATCACCGTAAATAATTCCTTCTTACGATTTCAATAATTTGTTTTTTGTGCATTAGTTGGGTGTTTAACGATCCTTCTCGAAAAATTGTAAGGCAATTCACCATCTAGTTACGGAGATAAAAAAAATAGTAAAGATTGTTTTATATTGTTCCTGACGCTGGTACGACGCGCAGCAGTGGGCAGCCCCTCGCCGCGCACACCATGCGACTTATCACCTCCACACGAATTTCCCCCTATCGCGCGATAACTACCTTAAGAGAAGAAAATCACTTTTTCTTTTTTTCAAGAGAAAAAATTGCATTTTTTCTTTTTTTTAAGAGAAAAAAATGAATTTTTTCTTTTTTTAAAGAGAAAAAAATGCATTTTTTCTTTTTTTGAAGAGAAAAAAATGCATTTTTTCTTTTTTTAAAGAGAAAAAAATGCATTTTGCTCTTTTTTGAAGAGAAAAAAATGTACGCTCGGGGAGAATAATTATTGTTATTCATTGTACCTATTTTCGTTCTCACGGCAGGCCCTCGCCGCCGAGACCCGATTGAAGAGGATCTTGGCGAGGCTGTCGATCTTGTTCGTCAATTGGTAGCCCTTCTCCTCCTCGCTGTCCTCCTCCTCGATGCTCGCGCTTCGTCCCCGTCGGAGGACAGCCCGCGCGGTCGTCATCGCCTCGGAATCGAGCTCGATCGCGCTCTGCGTTCTGCGTCCTACGGGCCGCCTTTTCTTTCGGGACTTGGACCTGGACTGGCAAAATCTGTCGTGCCCGGTAACGTCCGAGCCCCGTCGGCTCTCGGCTTCGTCTCGCTTGTTCATGTTCTGATAGAGATTGAACATCGTGTGTACCTTAGGCACGAACGACTGTACTAACTTGGTCCCAAATTTTCTGAAACCCGGCGCAGATTCTCTTTGTACATTCGCGTTAATCCTTCCTCTAGTTCCGTCGAACTGGTCACTGTCCGTTCCGAAAACCAAGCTCATCCTTTTGCGTGAAAGAACACATTCGGGCTCTCAATATCAACGATTCCGTCGCGAGACAATAGAACATGCCATTACCTCGGCTCTCTCTCTACGATCTAAGAGACTATGCGGAAAGCTATGGATCTCTGCCGAACAGGGGTAGAAAAAAAAAAAAAAACATTTATTTCAATCGAGTCTAATGTATCGAATTGTGCGATGAGCTTATTGTCGGAGAACTGTGAAATTTTTAGTCGCTAAATTTCGCCGGACTCTACGGAGGACCCGATGCGGGATAAATAAAATTACCTTAACGATTAATAGAATCACAGATGATCAAGTCGAACGGTCGATTGCCGATCGCCGAGCAGCTTCGGCCTCCCTTGGATTCATCGGCGATACGCGGCCTCTCGCGACGAATCCCATTTATCGAATGGACGGTTACGCTTCAACCACCGTACGAGTGGATGCACTGTGGGACAATGAAGCTGAAAGCCGCGGTGGCGAGTGCAGTCTGTCGAGAGGGTGGATGAGAACTGAGCGGAGCGCGCGAGCTTCCGACCCCCCGGTAACCGGCCTGACACAGATTCGCGCGAGGGGCAGGTAGTGTATTTGGTGGCTGCGCCGTGACCGGGTCCAACTGCGTTTTGTCGAACGAGCGAGCGAGCGGGCCGCGATGCGGCGCGCAGGATCGACGAATTGAGTTATAAATGCAGTTTCCATTGTACGCTCCGGTTCTCTCTGTTCGAGGCGAACGGGAATCCAACGAGGATGCGCAAGCGAGCGAGAACCATTATTAACGCACTCGCGGCGCCGTTACGTCCCTCGAATCTTCATCTCCGATCGCTGACACGTTCAATATGCGGCACACTCGAGATTTAATGGGACAAATGGTTCATCCGTCCAGGGCGCTTCTTTTTTGCAGCGGAGCTTCTCTCAATTGCTGGGAGGTACCTGTGGAATAGATTGATAGAAATAACGAATAGATGAGCCAAGTTCTCACTCGGATTGGAGGTGCTCGGTCGCTCGATCGATTGATCGAACAGCGTAATATAGATAGTTGACACAATAAGAGGGGCACGGATCGTGCGAATCCAATTATAATTGAGGCGATTTCACGAAAGAGGGACGAGGCGGCGTATCTCGATAAGCCTTACACGATACCAGGCTCAGCCGAATTGGAACAACACAGAGCGGCGTGCGGGGTGTACACCCTCGGATATCCCTGACCCCCGGACTGAACTCGGAGACCACACGCGTACCTAATCCCACACGGGGCATTCTTATGGCTGCGTTCAGGCATCGCCGGGGAAACTTCCGGAGGAGATTTAAAAAAAATAATAATTTGAAGGCGAGCATCGTTCGTAATTCTCTCGGTGACAGCGATATATATTCACACCTTAATTCACACGGTCGAGCCGAATGACTTGGACCTTTCGCAATATTCAAAGCGATAAAAAAAAAAAAAAAAAATGAAACTAAATATACGAGATCGAACGATATTGCTTAAAACGACTTATTATGTAGATCAGGTAACTTTTACGAGTGTCGCAAACAACGGCACGAAGGCACTTTACTCTCGTTAAACCGACGCGTTCAAGTCTTCGCGAGTCTGCATGATTTTGAACTGCTCTGGCCAGGTGTTCAACGGCCGACCTCCGAAGATCTGTAACAGTCCGAGGACGCGAAGTTTTTGAGTATCGTCGGCGAAAACGCCGGGCTATTCTGCGGAGGCGAACAAATAGGGTGTACGGGTACCTTCGACATGAACTCTAGGACTTGACGCGGCGTAAGTTCATTCTCCGCTCGAGGTCCCCACTGGTAGTGCTTTATGGGCGGATCCGACTTGTCGACGATCACCAAATCCAGATAGCCTTGCTTAACGAATTTCTGATGACATAGACACGAAGCAACTTTCAAACGCTGTGGGCTGAATGAATACAACTTGATATTTACAAAGCCACCTTACATCGGTCAACAGTTGTTTCACATTGCCAAAGTAATCGTTCATGAAATTGTCCTCCTCTATGATTTCCAGGGTCATGAACAGCTTCAACAACTCCTCTGGAATCGCGTTCGTCATGTTTTAATACATCGAAAAACGGGTTTAGTTAAAAAAAAAAAGGATAGTTCAAAAATGATTTTTTACCCTCGCTGCAGCCATTTTCGCCACACATGAAAATGTGAGAGAGCGCTATGAAGCAGAGTACCATTTCCATTTTTTCGTTCTTGGAGAAGTTCAGGTGAGGGACATTGTTCTCTATGTTGTTGGTGAGAATGTACTTGCTGCCTTCCAATTCCACCAGATTGAACCCGAATACCTGTAGCAGAAAAATGCATACAATTTTTATTTTTTTTTCCATTGTTCGTTGCAATTTATTGACCAACTGTAAAGCTCACGTCTCTGAGAGTCGTCGAAACTTGAGGCATTATGGTTCTGTAGTATTTGGAATGATTGGGCAGAGCATGCGTGACAATGTTCCTTCGCTGTATCACGGTCTTGGAACGATCGGCGACCAGCAGATATCGTATAACGGTGGCGACCAAGTGGTTTTCCTCCTCGGGCGGAAGTTTATTGGCGTTGGCTTTCTGAGAGCCCTGAGACATTGCATAAGGATCTTGTGCGTCGTCTTGATGGCTCGGACCTGCCTGAGACGCTCTGGCGCTGGCTTTCGCTTTCCTGCGAGCCGTAGCAGTGTAAGACGGGGCAGGCATTTCCTCGTCGCTGTCATTACGATTCCTCGTGTAACGATTGCCTCTGGATGGTCTTTGAGACATCGTGGAGATCTGCGAAGCAATAAAATACAATTAATGTTCGACGTCAACTCTGGAACGCACGAGCTGTACAGAGAAGCGCAATAATTGTACGTACTCGAGCGTAGACGGCAGGTTAAGTTCGCAAGAGACGAAATACGCGACTATCTCCAGCTACGAAATTCATTCGCTCGCACACGATTGCGTACCGATAAATATTAGGTCGGATAGAGACAAATAAAACTTGGATCGACAGTTTTTCCAAGCTGAACGGTCACATTAGTTTTTCCGTCCGAAATTCGAACGCGCCGAACTACCGCGCAGTGCGCGTGATAATCGAGAGGGCGCTGTGAGCGTCTTTTGCAACTGGCGACACTGCCGGTGGTTCAAAATTATTAACCGTCGGTAGCAGTGGATGACGCCGAGGTTCAGTATGGATTTGAAATTTGAACGGTGGGTACTTATCGGTTGCAGGCTCGACGGGAATGGACCAGTGTAAACTTCGCCTTCGCGTCTTCTTCGAGGTAAGATATATTTATGCATTCATTTAATTTTCTCTAAACAAGTCATTAACGATATGCAGAATATAATTGAACTTTCGGTTACGTAGCAATCGCAAATTGGCCTCTGATTGATAGTTTATTTCTCCCATCGGGGCGCACGCATCGAAGTTGCGGTTGTGCAGTAATTGGGGACAAAAGAAACAAAAAGCAAAGTTTTTCTCGTGACAAAAATGACGCCTGAATCGACATCCGCATCGACGAGACAGCACAGTTTCTCAATTCGACATATATAGTGTCGAATCTCATCGTTGCCGAGGTGCATTACTTTGAACGCACGCACGATCCAAGCGTCGTTGTCGTGATACATAAAGAGGCAGCGTTTCTTCCGGAAGTATATTTTTTCATATTCGATCTCGGTCTCTTGCCGGTCGGCAGGTCTCAAGTGACGACTGCTGCGCCCGGCTCAATTCGCATGTACGATTGCAAAGAGACAAATAATATTTATTTGGCTACAATCAAACCGAATTCGGGTCGCCGAATTTTTTCAAGTTCAACGGTCAAAATTCAAACGCGCCACGTAACTGCGCAGCGCGCAAGATGATCAAGGGGGCGCTGCAGCGACGTCTGCAACTTTTCTAAATTATCAACTGTTGGTATCTAGCGCGTTGGCCGACACGTTCATTCTGGTGGCCAGACGAGGCGCCCTCTATTCGTACGTGGCCGCTTAGTCGAATTGTAAGAAGAAGAAGAAGAACCGTTGGTATCTGTGGCCGACTCGATGGGTTAGCGTCAGTTGAAGATTCGAACGGTGAGGGACGTTATCGGTCGCAGACTCGACGCGAACGAACCAATATACACTTTGCCTCCGAATCTTACTCGCGGCGTCCGAAGCTTTTCTCCGTGAGATATATTTATCCACCAATTAATCTATTCCAAATTGAAGAGAGTGGGACAAATCTCTTCGGAAACAAGTCAACCAAAGGCAACAAAAAAATCCATTCCGATTAACTCATTTAAAGTACTATACGCAGAATACAATTGAATCTCCGCTAGTATAGCAGTCACAAATTAGCCTCAAAATGATAGTCTATTCCTTGTAACCGAGCTCGCCCATCGAAATTGCGGGTATGCAAAAATTTGGGAGAAAACAACAACAATGTAAAGTCATCTTTGGTGACAAAAAAATGACGCCCGCGTCAATCGTTCGGATCGACGAGACAGTAGAATCTCTCTCGAGTCGACAAATATAGCGTCGGGGATCTCGGCGTTGCCGAGAGCGGAGAAGGCGCATTTCCTCGTACGAACAAACGATCGAGGTGCGGATCGTCGGGGTACGTATAGAGAGAGGCTGGGCTATCTCGCTCCGCCATTCGATTTCTCATCTTCGCTCTCGGTCTCTGGCCGGTCTCGGGGTCTCGAATGACGACGGCTGCACCTGTCTGGCGGTCTGCCTGCAGTCCTCGCGGCGCCAACGCCGTCCCCCTTTCGTCCCCGTCTCATTCCAACACCCCGTGAAGCTAATTCCATTCCGACGCTCGGGCGACAATAGAGCCACCTTCGAGGTTCCCCGACCGAGCCGACGGCCGCTCGATTATGTTTTTGCTTTTCATTTTTTTTTTTTTTTTTTCGTTAGATTTTTTTTTCTCATTCTTTTTTTCTCACATGTCCAATTGATTGTCGATGAGGCGAAGATCCCCGTCACCTCCCTCGATGATTTTCCTCGAGGTTATGTTCACTCCGAGACTTAAATTTGCTCGGCAGGATAATTCACGATCGAGCCCGGATATCTCGGAGGGGACCTCCAGGAGTTTTCTGGACAGGGCGCATTCCCCGACGACGACGACGTCGAGCCGAGGAGTGGGGGAGCATCGGTCCGGCCGGGACATCGCGGAATATCGTCCGGGGCACGGACACCGCTCCGGTAAACAATGGGCCGTTAGCCTTATCTCGTTTACCCATTGTTGTTCATCGGTAGAGGGCAAGAACTATCGCCCTCGACGCAATACGAATGCGAGACGGAGAGTTCGTAAAAGAGAGAGAGAAATCTTACGCTACCGCGAAATAAAGGGCGTGCGCGTATACGAGGGACCAATTTGCCCTCCACACGTGACGTCGTCGAACCCGCGTCGGAATCGAGGGGAGAAATATTCCCCCCCCCCCCCCCCCTCCCCCACCCTCCTCTCCCACTGTCTCGTGTGATTCTCTCGGGTCCCGGCGAGATAAACGACAGGTAAACGAGAGTGGAATACGGCGCGCGCGATCTCGCTCTTGGTATAATAAATAATTGCCTAATTACAGGTTAGTCGAGATCAGTTCGAATAAAGGGGGCCTGACCGAATCGAGAGGAAGGGGAAGACGATCCGGCGATCCACGCTCGAGAAGCTGCTTCCCGAAGTCGCGAGGCATTTTTTTCATCATCATCGTCCAGAACTTCTCGATGTAAGTTCGAACTCTCGATAATATTTTACTGTAAAATTTTAAGCGTAATACAATCTTACGAGTTCAGTAAGGTAAAGGTAGCAAATGCTTGCACCGTTAAGGAGAGTCCAAATATACCAATCTACGGAAGCGGTTTTTCGGCGCGTTCCGAAAAACCGCATCCGTAGATTGGTATACACTTGGATCCTCTTGTTACAATATATTCGGACACTGTATGTATTGATATTTCGGAGAATAATAGATTTCGAGAATTCTGATGTACGAATTCAACTAGTTAATTTTAACTAAAAAAATGATTTACCATTGATTAATTAAAGCCATAAAGAAATTACATTTAGGGGAGACCGGGGCAAAATGGCACAGCGGGGTAAAACGGGACATTGAGTGCAAAACTCAATTTTCCAATAATTTTTGGATGCCCCATTTTGTCCCAACGATACATCCGGATATTCAAACCCGTTTTGCCCCACGTACCACACTGATAAAAAAATACGGTTGAATCAACTAAGATTCGGGCAGGGACGTTCAACTAAACATTTTGTTGGTACAACTAAAAAATTGATTAGTTCAACCATTTTTCGGTTGATTTCACCAAAATATTTTTGAGTCATTAAAATATTTTGTTCGACCAACTAAATATTTATTTGAACGTCCCTGCCCGAATCTTGGTCGATTCAACTGTACTTTTTTATCAGTGCACTATCGCTACCATCCAAAAGTTATTGGACAATTACGTTTTGTCTCGTAATCCTGTTTTGCCCCGCTGTGCCATTTTGCCCCGCTCTCCCCTACGTAAAACAATACTGAAAATAAGCTACGTAGAAAACTGGCTAAGCTAATTCCTTCGAAGTTTCCGATTATTGGGTCGCGTAGTCTGTCTTTTAGCAAAATCCAACAACAGAAACTAATTTACGTTTAAACCTTGAATAATTTTTTTCTGTGCATCAAATGATGTTTGAAGATACAATTACAAGTCCCAAAATGGATTTCCAATACTTAAATTCGGAATAAATCAAATCTGCACAGGAGTGTCCGACGACTGGGACGTGTCCGGCCATTGGTACTCTTACCTTATATGCATTTCGGGCAGGGCTTAATATCTCCCGGTAAAAATCTGAGCACGAGCTCCACTCCTCTCGAGCGTTCTTGCCCACGTGTGCAATATAGTTACGAATTGTTATATCTATATATATACACTTCCCCTCCCCGAATTCCTGAGCATAATCGACTCGCTTCGTTGATTTCAAACGAATGCCGTCCCTCATATACGCACGTATACAGATTCATGCAATAAGAATAATTCAGCAGAATGTACGAGTGTGTTTCAGCGCACACATTGTATGGGGAATCGGAAGTATGTATGGGGAATCGGCGAGGGACAGATAAACTACCCGAGTGTCGATACACCTGTTGCGGGAGCATATTATCACGTTCTACTAACCGACTCCACGTAATGACAAGCTGCGCGCACGCAGTGCCCCGCAGGATGAGAAATACTCGCGGGCTCTCCTCTTCGCATACCTTCTCACGAACCTATATAGCATATCTCTACCTGCAGGGTGGATATAGCTATATATTATCCTCGAGGCATATATATATATATATATCTTGTTCGGGATATTCCTCGTCCTCGTCCGTCTTTTTCTTTCTTCGTATAGTGTATCGTACTATCATTGCTCGAGCTTTTGTTTGCCTCGCGCTTCCATCGTAATTCTCAGTTCCGCATTACATATCGAGAGCAGGATCGCGAGAACACGGGTTCGCCGTCAGCAAGCGTTTTCGTGCCTGCTCTCCGTCGTCTCCCCTCCCGCCTTTTCTTTCCACGATGGAATACTATACGCGCCCGGTTGTCGTCGATCGCCGATCTCCCCGGGCGTCTCCCTTTCGCTCGCGCGCGTGTTACATTTGCGCCGGAACCTCGATGAATTATACAGCAAGTCCACCGTATAAGGATTCGATGCCAAGCGGACGACGCGAACAACACCACGTGGTGCTCTCTGGACCGGTAACACGAAAACCCGAGGAGATGAGACTCGGGACTCTGCTCTTTCGTTCTTTTTTTCTCTCTCGATCCGGAGCCGCAATCATTTTCGAGCAGTTTCCATCGTTTTCGCAAATGTTCGATCTTCAATGCCTTCAGGGTAGATGCACCGTTTTTGGTCAACGGATTCGATACGACAAGAATTTCGATACAATCGAATACAAAAATACATCGAGAGGATAATTCCGTAAATTCACATGAATGCACTTAAAATAAAATAAATTCATTGAAAAAAATAATTAATATAGGGTAGGTGTAAATTTTTTTGGGTCAGCGTGGTTCATAGGATAACAATTTTGATACAATCGAATCCAAAAGTACATCGAGTAGATAATTCCGTAAATTCTCACGAATACATCTCAAATAAAATAAATTCAGATTAAAAAGAAAATAATCAAGAGACGCGGTAGCGTCTCGACGCCAAGTACTTAAAAGAAATTTTTTAAGTGTGCGAAGGACGCTACCAAGTAGTTATACTCCAAAATGCCGGAAGTATTTGTTTGCACTACGTTACCTCATAAATAAATCATCGGATCGAAATGATATTAAAATTTTACTATAGAATGTCTATCCAACCTTTCCAGTTTGCTTAATAATTGCCGGCACGCACGAAAATCGAGGCAGCGCATGCCCCGCCCATACTGACTGTCGAGCATGGCAAATCGCTTACTGCGTCGATCGATATTCGCTCCGTGGTGGGGACTGTTGCGGAAACCGAGGTCTCACAAATCGAGGCCCTAGTGTAATGCATTGTTAATAACGGTGCATCTACCCAACCGCAAGACACTGGTTCGAAACACAAACAAAACAATAGGCTTCTGGGGGGGGGGGGGGGGGGGGGAAATAATGAGAGAAAAAAAAAGACACGAGAGGTCGTGTATCCCCTCCGAAAAGGATCCTGTCCTCCGGATCCTCATCGTCAAATCCGTACGAGAGATACTCGATGTCCCTCGGTGAGGCAGAAGGAGAACTGACGGACTCGGCGATCTGGCGCCGCACTGTCGCATCCTATATACATACACGCACACACCGTACAGTGTGCCATGTGTGTGTGTGTATATATATATCCTATACCGGAGTCACATTATAGTAGGTAGAGCGGAGAGAGAGGGAAGATCGAGAGTCAAGCGACTCGCGAGGGCCGCCGGCTCTCACGCCAGATCCTCGCCATCCCGTTCCACAGCAGCATTGCCCCGATGTCCCGGCTCTCTGTTCCCGCTCCCGCTATCGCTGCTGCTGCTGTTGCTGCTGGCTGCTGGTGCATTAATTAAGCGCAGATGCCGATGCCTTGTCACCCGCCATTTGCCATTCGCGTGCGCGTTTGCGTTTGGCGAGGAAGGACCAGGAACCGGTGTAGTGTGCCTGGGCGGCACCTAATTCATCCTCGTTCGTCCGAACCGTTTCTGTCCGCCTGTCCGTGTTATTCCTCGCCCTCCCTCGTCACCCGACCGTCGCCTCTCGCGTGCATGCCAGCGAGCTTTCCTGTATCGCTGCGAATGGCAACATCGTCAAGTGCATCGCCCGATCGTCCGCTCGATTGTAAAGCTCATCAGGCGACAGAGAAAAGCGTCGTTTAGGGGAAAGATTATTTTTTTTATTCACTTCCGGATTCCCGATTCGCACAGTAGTGACCGTGGAATGAGGAAAAACTATGTAACGGAGGTAATTGCAGCTTTTTTTTTTCTCAGCCTCCGTATCATATTTCTTTGGTACGAGGATGCAATACGTCGAAATAAAATTGCGGCACATTCGTTCGATCTAATAATTTTCAAGTTTGGTTCCCCTAAATTATGCGAATATCGCAAGACGATGGATTTGTATGGAAATCTGTAACACCAGTGGGAAACCAAACTTGACAGAAACTGTACGCTTTGATCCGCTACAAACACCTTCAAATTCTTCACATCATATCTAAAAAAAAATGTAAACTGTCCGCATGGTACACTCGTCGCTAATAACCTCGTTAGTCCATGTGACATTACATAAAATATTTAAAAAATTTTTTAAGAGTATGTTTCGGTGAACTATTATTTAATTAAATTTATAAATTGATTAAGTACAAAAATATTCAGACACACTCGTTTCGTCCGGAGAAGCTCTTAAGCTCGTTCTGGGATATCACACATATTTCTTTATATTTCACAAGTCGGTTGGTACAAGTATGGCATGGTCGATGGCGTGAAACTCCGTGCATATGAAGATCTTAAGGAGTAACGTTCCATATAACAACCCAGTCCTCGTACCGAATAAATATTTAATGACGAATATATATATAAAAAAAAGTAACGTTTAAGTAATTTCGGTAAATTTTTTTATTCACGTTTTACATATAGGTACCAGTAAATTTGGTGTTATTATCATTACGGGTATCAAAGCTCTCGAGCTCTATAAGTAGATATAAGTGGTCCAGGCACAGTTTGTTTTTTTCTTTCCGCGAGAAGACTGTATCTTCGAGCACCTGCTCGTCGATCGTCGGAGATGAGGACGATGCCGTGCTGTTGGCCAAGCGATATACACTTTTTGCTCCATATTTTTCGTTTTTTTTTTTTTTTTTATCTTTTTGCGAAAACGCTCGATGACACGTCTCGGGTTGACGTTGCCCGGCTGTACGAAGGTGTCGCGCAGGCAATGTCTCGCCTTTATAGCGCGGGATCTCGCCAAATAACCCGCGGAGACGTTGAGAGACCGCAGACACGTATAATCAAGCCAAACGGTATAATGGATGCGGCATTCCTGTAACCGCGCGGAGAGAATATCGGGGGACGAGCAAGAAGAAGGAAAAAAGAAGAATAAGAAGAAAGAAGAAACCGAGAGCCGCGAGATGAGACTTCCGTGGACACACCTGTTCGAACGACTGGGACGACGACGAAACGAAATGATTGCCGAGCAGCGGCGGTCGTCGAGGGATCTCCTTTGAGGCCGAGAATTCGGCCTTGGCTCGTATAAAGAGACTAAACAGTTTCACTCTAGTTTATTCCTTATCATCGTAGCGGGTATGACCAAAGGCCTGAGACGTAGCACATGGGCGCGATTGACTAGTCTCTTAGAGCTGGTGCAAAGTATTTCGAAGATCCCCATAAAGGATTCCTTCATCAGTTCGTGCCCTAATATCTTTGATATTGATGAATATCTTTGATTCGCCTCTTCGATTTATCATCGAAAAAAAAAATCGGTGCTCCTCTTCGATCGTTCTTTTTCGGTAGTCGTCAGCCGGATACACAGAGAGAAATGGTTTATTACATTTAAATAAATCAATGCACTAGAATTCTGTTCATTCGAATGAAATGTTTTTTTATTTGTGCGAAATAAATTTGTATTTATGTGCACCTTTGGAAGTTACTTCATACAACTAAAGCATTTTATTTATCTATAGCTGTATACGCAAAAACAACTTGTAAAATGTAGTTACTATAAATAAATAATGCATTTATTTCAATTACCACATCGCATTAGATACAAATAAATACACTGAGTAGATAATAATTATGTAGTTAAATAAAAAATTAGACTTGATTCAAGTAAAATGCTAGTAGGCAGATATACAAAGAAGATAATTTATTCTTACAAAATATATTTTATTTGTTATAAAGAATATTTTCTCTGGGTGTACAATTACCTCGGTTCAGGCACAGATTAGAAACTGCGTCAGGATATCGTGTTATTATCTCTTATCTCGATTTACACTTCACGCCTCCGATATATCCTTGAAGCTAGGGTAATAAAAAAAAAAAAAAAAATGTTGAGCAGTCGAAGAAGCAGGTAGTGTGTTTCTCCACACCTGAAGCTCGCCGGGCGCCGGTGCTAATGTTTCGTCTCGGGCCTATAAACCCCCACCTACTGTATATCGGTATAGTTTATGCGTTAACCCTGCGTGGTTCCCCGCTCGGTTGGACCGTTTTGATGCGGGTGCGAGAAGGCATTCGTTGTTTTCACGAGACCCATGGGGTCTCGCCCTCGACACATAGATCTCTACCTTTTCAACCGAGCCTCGATTCGTAGGTGCGGAGCGCCTCGACGAGAAAGATCATCGGGGGGGGGGGTTCGTGGGTGCGAGGGGAAGAATAACACGGTACAAGAAAGAAGGACCGTTCAGTGAGCTGCTGGCGCCAACGGGTCGTGCCCATCTCGGGCGCTAGACTGGCCAGCTAGTTCTAGCTTAACATACGTATAGACGTTAACTCCGGCTCGCCGCTATTCTCGTTTCTCGATCCCTTCTTTCCCCTCCTCCTCGCGCTGGACCCAAAGTGCATTTCGCCTCATTAATCTTGCTTTATGACACGCCGCTACACACCTCGGTTTCTCTCTATCGTATGTTTCTCCGGTTTCGCTTCTTCCGCCACTGCTTCTCCCCCCCCTACACGATACCGTGCTCTCGACTCGACGTTGTTCGAATTATTATTTTATTTTATCGTGAATACTGTTTCAGAAGCGGTGATTAAAATTAAATTTATTGGGCGGGAAAAGTGTAATTGAAATACGTATTTCCGAACGATAAGCTTCTCAGAATATCGAAAATGGGTCAAAACGGACTCGCGTCCTCCACTTTGGATGAGACTTTTTTTTTTGTGGAAATTTGTCCGGTTTGCCACAAGGTTCCATTTTGCCCCGCTCTCTTTATTTTCTGTAAAATCCCGTGAAATCTCATTCCACAGTCCTGCCGGTCCTTACTTTCAAGTAGGACCACGGTGAAAGAGCCGCAGGACAATGGTAGCAAACGAAGACGCATACTCCGAGGGGCGTCGAATGAACATTTATCCCGCGTCGGGCACTCGACTGCCCTCGCGTTTCAATTGCGAACGCTTCGCTGCGGTCCCTCGTCACCTCGGAAGTGTCCGGGGATTCGAACCGCTGGTGCATTCTGTCGCTGGTTCTTCGTAACAACGAAAAATTGCTGTGCGATTATTGAAAATGGTCCCTTGGTGATTAGCGTAGAAATTTCCATCGACGAAATATCCAAGAATAAGAGATGACTTGACGATGGAACAAAGGTCGACGGTCCATCCGAGAATGATAACGACGTTGGGGCTGTTGAAAGAAATGTGGAAAACTATGAAACATCCCGACAAGAAGAGCTCAATGGACTGGCATCGTGCAGGAATCGACGAAAAGACGCAAAGTGACGAAAATCGAATTGAAAATGGTACGTCGATGATAAGCGTAGAAATTGCCACCATCGAAATATCCAAGAAGAGATGACTATGAAATAGAAGAAAGCTCCTCGGTCCATCGGAGAATGATAACGACGTTGGGGCTGTTGAAAGAAATGTGAAAAGCTATAAAACATCCCGACAAGAAGAACTCAATGGACTGGCATCGTGCAGGAATCGACGAAAAGACGCAAAGTGACGAAAATCGAATTGAAAATGGTACCTCGATGATAAGCGTAGAAATTTCCACCATCGAAATATCCAAGAAGAAGAGATGACTTGACGATGGAACAAAGGTCGACGGTCCATCCGAGAATGATAACGACGTTGGGGCTGTTGAAAGAAATGTGAAAACCTATAAAACATCCCGACAAGAAGAGCTCAATGGACTGGCATCGAGCAGGAATCGACGAAAAGACGCAAATTGACGAAAATCGAATTGAAAATGGTACCTCGATGATAAGCGTAGAAATTTCCACCATCGAAATATCCAAGAAGAAGAGATGACTCGACGATGGAACAAAGGTCGACGGTCCATCCGAGAACGATGACGACGTTGGGTCTGTTGAAAGAAACGTGGGAAACTATAAAACATCCCGACTCGAAGAGCTCAATCGACTGGCACCGTGCAGGAGTCCGAGGAAAAGACGCAAAGTGACGAGAAACTCCGATACGGAAAAGGAAGAAGAGCCAAAGTCGTTAGCCGTCGAAGCAGCTGTATCGTCGGGTGCAACACGAACGAGTTCGTGTATACACTTTTTCGTTCTCGCCGGCAATGGATCATCGACGAGAGCGGCGTATCTTCCGTATCGCGAGAGGAGAGCCGTGAGATGTACCGGCAAAGGAACGCGGGCGTAGATCGAGCTGGTCGAGCATAGTTGCACCGGTCCCTGGAATCGCTCCGGGGAGTCGGAGAAATAAAGATCCGCGAGCCGACGGCCGGTAGTCCGCGGTCCGGAAGGCGGGTTTTGTTTCTGCCGTTCGAGAGAAGATTTCGCAAACGATTGTTATGCAAATCGTGTTTTTTTTTTTCCCCTCCAAAAATCCGTGGAAGAAACTTAACGACGCGCGGTGGGAATTCCCCGAGGGACGAAACGCTGCGGAAAGAGCCTTTTTTTTTTTGATCGCGCACACGTCGCGGAGGAATGCTCTCTCCGACTCTGTGACAGAAGAATAATGAGAACTCGTTTCGTCCTACGGCGAATGTTCCCTCTCGACGTGATGGATCCCGACCCTTTGAGCGATATCGAGGGGTCGCCCGACGGTTGCCCCCTGGCGGACGGCGTCCCACGAGCCGAAACGTTTTACGACGCAGAAGTCAGTCGACGAGACGAGGCAATGAGAGCGGAGGGTGGGCTCATTCAGCGACTGAGAAAAAAATGGAGATGCGACGAGGGTGAGGAGACCGTCGCCCCCGGAAGGTCGTGCGCCAGCCGGAAATGACTGCAGAACCGGAAACCGGATCTCCCCATACCCCGAGCGGCGCGTGCAGGGGTAGCGAGGCACTCGCACGCGCGAGCAACGATTTAGGGTGATTTTCTGGCGTGGCGCTGCCGGCTTCCCGGTTGCTGAACTCCGTTGGTCCACGGCGGAGGAAAAAAAGCCACTGCGAGCGTAACCACGTACAGTCGCGGATCCGACGCTCTTTGTGCACTTACAAATGTGATATCTGACTCAGCCGTTCGGTATTCGCAATGAAGTCGACCGGTCGACAGGACAGCGGCTGTTCCTGCGACTGATTCACCCGGTCGATATCTCATCGCTCAAGGGTGCTCGGTGCAGCGGGCCGAGGAACATATGTGAGAATCCAAGAATTCCGCGGATCGAGGATAACGGCAAGAGATATTTCAACGCATCCAGGAAATATCTTGGGACTTCATCAATCGTCCCCGACATCCGGAAGTGACGGAGCTCGTTTAATCGATCCCGAACGGCGAGCACTCGTCGTCGAGGAATGTTACGGACTCGCCACTCAAGGCACCCGGATTACCGCAAAACAACGATGCTCACGGCAAATCTCGAGATTTACGAAAACAAAAAAAATCATAATTGATCGTGTAAAAAAAAAAAAAAAGAAGAAATTGTCAATTCACGCTCGTAAGTAAATGACCGTGACGACGCGTCTCCAGGGCTGGGTAAGCGAAGCCTATCTGTACGAGAGATCGTCCGGCTAGTCGGAGATGCCGAGAAGCAATTTGTTTGCATGTAAATTAACGCAACGTTGTTATATTCATGAATTAGCATATTGTGCTCACGGTTCGGTAGCGATGCAGGCCGGGTATTACCACTGCCGGTACTGCAGCACGGCTGGACCGTTGTACTGATTCGTACGAGGGGTGGGGGGGATGAGAACATGTGTCGGCGCCCGGCATCACCGGAGAATAGAGAGGAGAGCCAGTTCGAATGGCTTCGAGCACGATGCGGCTATTCGACCTGTGAGAGACGAACCCACGGAAGCCTGTAACGAGCTTTCAGCTCGGTTGAACCCTCTGAATCATCATCATCGCGCGCTGTAGCGCCGGGAGATCCCCTTCCCCTTTCGTACCCTCCCCCTGGGTGTCTCTCTGATATAGTCCTCTCTCCTTCACGTTAGCTCTCTAGCCCGCGTTCTCATCATCGAGCCACTGACACGCCATCGGGAACGTCATTACGCGGGCACGGAGGATGCACTCCCACCTCTGTCTGCACACAGCTATAGGAGAATATTATTCCACGGTCTGTGATGTTCCTGTGATAATAGTCAGAACGATCGAATATACTCTATCTCAGGATATGTGATGTACAGGGAAGGAAATTCGATGGGGGGCCAAGTGGGCCGACTTACGTGTCGTTTTCGCCACAAGGTTCGTTTCTTGCATCTATGTGGATTTAGAGCACAAGCAAATTGGTTTTATTTATTTTTTCACGAACGTTATTACGCGGGCAGAAAGTATGCAAAATATCATATCTGCATCATGTGTGTAGATCCATCTCTGCCTGCACACAGCTATAGGAGAATATTAATCCATGGTCTGTGATGTTCCGGTGATAAGAGTCAGAACGATCGAATATACTCTATCTCAGGATATATGATGTGCAGGGAAGGAAATTCGATGGGGGGCCAATTGGACCGACTTACGTGTCGTTTTCGCCACAAGGTTCGTTTCTTGCATCTATGTGGATTTAGAGCACAAACAAATTGGTTTTATTAATTTTTTCACGAACGTTATTACGCGGGCACGGAGTATGCAAAATATCATATCTGCATCATGTGTGTAGATCCATCTCTGCCTGCACACAGCTGCACACAGTTATTACAGGGAAGGAAATTCGATGGGGGGCCAATTGGACCGATTTACGCGTCGTTTTCGTCACAAGATTCGTTTTTGCATCGAGGTGGATTTGAAACACAAATTCGTTTTATTTATTTATTTGCCAACGTCATTACGCGGGTACAGAGTATGCACGTCCACCTCTGCCTGCACACAGCTATAGGTGAATATTACACAGGCGCATCACGGTCTGTGATGCGCCTGTGATAATAGTCAGAACGATCGAATATACTCTATCTGAAGATATAGTATGATGTACAGGGAAGCAAATTCGATAGGGGACCAATTGGACCAATTTGCTTGTCGTTTCTGCCACAAGGTTCGTTTATGCCTCTGGGTGGATTTAGAACACAAACAAATTCGTTTCATTTATTCGGGAGCATCATTACGCGTTTGCAGAGCATGCAGGTCCACCTCTGCCTGCACACAGCTGTAGGAGAATATTATTCCACGGCCTGGTGTCTCTGTGATAATAATCGGGGCGATCGAATATGCTCTATGTGAATATACATGATGTACAGGGAAGGAAATTCGTTAGGGGTTCAGCTGGACCAATTTACCTGTCGTTTACGGCATAAAGTTCGTTTTGCCTCCGGGTGGATTTAGAGCATAAATACATTCGTTTTATTTACTTATTCGTTAACGTAATTATGCGGGTATTGAATATGCAGGTCCACCTCTGCCTACAGCTATAGGAGAATATTATTCCACGGCGTGATCTTCCTGTGAGAATACACTGAGAGAACGATGCGATACAAATGACCATAATAGACCGCACTAAAAAATAATTTCGTAAAATCAGAATAGGAAGTTTCGTAAAAATAATTTTGTTGAATAATTGACAAACTCGTTTGTTCAGCTTTGTGTATAATACAAACCTGTACTTTTATTTCCCGTGTCATTAACAATTTTAGTTTGTACTTTTGGTTGTAAAGCTTTGTAAAAATTGTTGACGTGGGTGGACAATAAGCTATTAGGGGAGACCGGGGCAAAATGGCACAGCGGGGCAAAACGGGACAGTGAGGGCAAAACTCCATTTTCCAATAATTTTTGGATGCCCCATTTTGTCCTAACGATACATCCAGATTGTCAAACCCGTTTTTCCCCACGGACTACCATCGCTACCATCCAATAGTCATTGGAAAATTGCGTTCTGTCCCATTATCCCGTTTTGCCCCGCTGTGCCATTTTGCCCCGCTCTCCCCTACTTATTGTATATAATTAAATATATACTTATTATATGTAACAGGTATGTTGTAAAAAGTACAAACTTCTTTCACTGTGTGTAGTCGGGACGATCGAATATCCTCTATCTGAATATATACGATGTACAGAGAAGGAGATGTGTCACGGGTTCAATTGAACCAATTTACGTTACGTTTTCACCACAAGATTAGTTTTTGCCTCTAGGTGGATTCGGAGCACAAATACATTGGTTTATGAGTGTATTTTATATCTTGCATTTAATTTATGAATTGCGAATACATTATTGTGTGTCAAAGAAATCTGTGGTTTGACAAGTCAAATACTGTTTTTAACATTTTTCGTTTAGAAAAATCGGCCCAACGAATTAATTCCTCGGCAGCCAACTGCCAAACTGGCGGCGAATAATGATTCTTCATCGTGTATGGCATTTCGACTATCCCGTCCCTCCTCTCTCTTCTCTCCGCGAAATCAAATTTATATGCAGAAGTTTAGACGAGGCGGAATGTATAGAACGTAATTGGACCTCGTATAGATATCCGGAGCCGCGATACCCATGAAATTCTGCTTTCGTTCCATTGAATTATAATTTCAATGTACGAGCAGGGTAGCGTGGAACTGGCGGAGAACCGGTGCGTGCGTTAAATCTCGATCGTTTCTGCGACTCGGGTCTGTGTTGTGTGTGTGCGTTTCTGCGCCGGCTGTGCAATTTGCCATTGCGAGTCGGAACTGCTCCCGAAACACACGAAACCGCGAGCGCGCTCATGCTCCGTACCTAATGATGGATTCGACGCGGAGCTAATGACACATTCGATTCGGGATTCTGTAATAAAGGGAGGGCAAGAAAAAAAAAAAAAAAAAAAAAAAAAAAACAACAACAACGAGCTGAAGAAATAAAAGCGAGCGCGCATAGAACAGTCCAGAGATTTTTTTTCCCACCCGAATATGATTTATAGAGGCGGGAAGGCGGCACCCGGAGATGTTCCCCGGTGCTCCGAGCCCCGCTGCAAAAGTACTCTGGGCTCGAAGACTGGACAGACCGGGCTCATCGAGTCGCAAACTCGAACACGACGCGCCGACCGCAGAGAGACACGCAGGAGAAACAGGTGTCGGCGCATCCTGCAGCGTGCCTCTCGATTTTCGTTTTTCCCCCGATCGTCTCCGCGCTGCACTCAAAAATTACCGGAGTACTGCTCGGTAGCGAGCAATTCGGAGCCAACGAACGAGCGCATCGGGCATTAAAGGCCCGCTCATCGACTTTGAACTTTTTGCCGAGGTACTTTCTTTCCGTTTTTTTTTTTTCGCTACTCTACCCTCACGGAAGAATACGAATATTAGTATGAAAGACGATGAGATGGTTGCCTCTCCGCGAATTGTTATTCAGGCGACGTAACTGCCAAAAATTAAGTAATGCTTATAAAAGGTACGCAGCGCACCTGCGTTCGCGTCCGTGCAGCTCAGCAGGTGATGCGCCCTTTAGCCACCCGACGTATAATACACGTACGACGCTGCGACGTTGGGGGACGAAAACGCGAGGCAGAAGAGAGGAACGACGATACGGGGGATGAGCGTGTTGCTGAATGCGCTTTCGGAGCTGGCTGCTCCTTTTCGAGAGAGAGAGAGAAAGAGAGCCTGAAATGCAAAACTCAGACATGCAAGCGCGGTCCCCGGTCATCTCACTTTGCGTGTCCCTTCGGCGTAAAGCCGTAACGAGCTCGTGCCTCGTACGCACACGAGGAACCTTCTTCCTCTTCTTCTTCGCCACATGTAGCGCGCGCTCGATTGCACGCGCCTCACCGGACACACGCGAAAGGGAGAGTGCATTTCATCCCCGCGCCTTTTTAGCTTCTCGAGATAGGGAAATAAGAATTAGGAAGTAGGGGAGACCGGGGCAAAATGGCACAGCGGGGCGAAACGGGACAGTGAGGGCAAAACTCAATTTTCCAATAATTTTTCTATGCCCCATTTTGTCCCAACGATACATCCGGATTTTCAAAGCCGTTTTGCCCCACTCACCACCATTGCCACCATCCAAAAGTTATTGGAAAATTGCGTTTTGGCTCATTATCCCCTTTTGCCCCGGTGTGCCATTTTGCCCCGCTCTCCCCTATGTTCAGGAAGATCAAACTTAAACTTAATTCAAAGGCGATAGAGGAAAATCGTTAAACCTTTTCTTTAGTAATGTTACTGTCCGAATAATAATAATAATTTTTTTAAATGTATACTGTCCCCCACTTCTCAAAGCTACTACCAAAGCTACTACCTTATAGCGGGTCGGATCGGTTGTTGCGTAATTACTAGTCCTCACTTATTTGATTTGTCCGTTTCTGCTGTTTGTCCTTTTGCATGGAGCTAGTCCTCCCATTTTTCCAGCCGACTTCCGCTCTGTATCGCATTCGCCTTAGTCTTATTAACCGAAGGCACAGGGAATCGGCAGAAAACCTATGCCTATACAAAAATGTAAACATGGACTACAGCTATATTGTTGTGGCGCACACGCACAAGTACGCGTGTTCCTGAAATATATGGGAATGGAACCCTCAACCTGCAGATGGTCTGGTTTAGAGGCGAGCATGTCAACCACTAGACCAACGTATCCGTTTATAATAATTGTTATCAATATTGTATATGATTATATATAATTATTATACATAATTAAATGAATAAGTTTTCGTAACCCCTATATTTTTTTTTGTTGCTTTTTCGAGTACCGTCCGACAGGGGAACAACGAATATAAGTGTCAAACCGTTGTCAAATGTACTAATCCGAAAATATTTGCCGTCAAAGTTTGAAAAAAGTGCTTTTTTGCCCCTCAAGACTAATAATAATAATAATAATAATAATAATAATAATAATAACAACAACAACAACAACAACAACAACAACAACAACAACAACAACAACAACAACAACAACAACAACAACAACAACAACAACAACAACAACAACAACAACAACAACAACAACAACAACAACAACAACAACAACAACAACAACAACAACAACAACAACAACAACAACAACAACAACAACAACAACAACAACAATAATAATAATAATAATAATAATAATAATAATAATAATAATAATAATAATAATAATAATAATAATAATAATAATTTCCAACAATTTATTAAAGGCTTGTCATCAGCCAATCCTGATCCCAAGAAAGCGATGACAAACACCATTTGATTTTGTACCGAGTAAATTTTTGTTTTCTCTTCTTTACATGAATTTCTCCTAGGCAGAACTTTTTAGCGGCTCTCGCCTACTTTATCGTCAAGATTTCGTGAGACCCGAGTTCTCCGTAGGATAAGAGAGCGGGTTTCGCGAATGAGCGAGCTACAGCGGCGCCGTTCGCTTAATTAGTCGAATCGATCGGATCGGTAGCAACTGTTGGCCGATAACCACCGAGCGGAGTGTCTCCCGTTCTGCCTCTCGCGCGGGCCCTCGGGCATCTCCTCTCCCGTTTTCTCTCTCCCGAGATCGTCTCGGATGCGCACACACAGTCAGCCGCTCTCTTACATTAAACGTACCAACGGAGTCACGCCGAAGCGAGCTTGAGGGGAGCCTAAGCTCCTCTCTCTCGGCCTCACATAATCACCATGGCGCTGTCTACGTCACACCCAAGCAACCGCCGACTGGCTTTAGCCTCCTCTTAACACAAGCGCGCGGCCTTATCTCGTTAGGGTGTTGGTGCGAACCGGCTCTCTCTCCGCGTCGAACCGGTAGCCGTTTCTGTCGCTCCACGCCGGGATGCACTTGCTCTCCTCCTCCCTGGACCGCTCTCGGCGATCTCACCGTCGAACGCCGGTAGCCGCGCTCACGCTTCTCTCGTCCAGTCTCGGTACCCGACGTGCCCCTGCGGCACGGATTATACATACAGTCCGGGGGGAAACGATAAAAACGGGGGACACGCGATACGGCCGGAGAGCTCTCCTGACTCTCTCAATGATATTGTACGAGTTACTGAGAGAGCCGAGAGATAAAGATTTTTCCTACTGGCGAAGTATACGCACGAGTGTCTCCGCGATGAAAAATAATTACATGTTCATCTACCTATTTATATCGCGTCCGCTCGTATAAAGAATATCGTATGATTCATACACTGTAGGACCAATAATCGGGACAAAATGCGAGGGTCTCGGTTACGGGGCTCGGCCGTCCATTCGCGCGATCTTGATTCTCTTTCATTGCAGCTAACGACTCGGGCGGCTTCTCGTGTATGTATGGTGTACGTGCGCGCGCGCGTGTGTGTGTGTGTGTGTGTGTGTGTGTGTGTGTGTGTGTGTGTGTGTGTGTGTGTGTGCGTGTGTGTGTGTGTGTGTATGCTCGTACTCGTCGAGCGAGTTAACCACCTTTGGTGGAAAAAATAAGAGTGCATGGTCGGGACGGGTTAGCTGAAACAATCAACGGAGCTTGTGGCATGTTCCTACGGGTTTTTCGTTGCGATGGGACCAGCTGCTCGAGGGCTTATCAGAGTCAAAACGGGAGGTGCTCCGTGTCACGGTGGTCATTATCCATTTTCATCGAAAACTGAGACATTCGAAGTCTCGCGTGCAAGGGAGCCAAGGTGCTTGCGAGAGATAATGTATGTAGGGCTGATGCGGGCAAAACGGACCATTTTCACAAATTTTACGATCGGGACTTTAAAAAAATCGCATCTCAAGTGGAGAACCATTTTGCCCCGCTCTCCCGTTTATTTTATCTATGCAATATGAGATGTGTGCGACACAAAGTAATAATTGGAAGTTAGTCGAGACGGAGATCTTCATAATTACTTTTTTTTTTAATGAAGTTCGTAGCTGGCAGTTACGGTGCGCATACTGCAAGTGAAAATAACGAGACATTGGTATGTTTGCATTTCGATGGTATCGGTATAAATTCTGGTATATATAGGGTTGATGTTGGCAGAACGGACCATTTTCACCAATTTTTGTTCGGGACTTAAAAAACAAAATCGCATCTCAAGTGGGGAACCATTTTGCCCCGCTCTCCCGTTTATTTTATCTATACAATATGAGATGTGTGCGAAACAAAGTAATAATTGGAAGTTAGTCGAGAGAGAGAGAGAGATCTTCATAATTACTTTTTTTTTTAAATGAAGTTCGTAGATGGCAGTTACGGTGCGCATACTGCAAGTGAAAATAACGAGACATTGGTATGTTGCATATCGATGGTATCGGTATAAATTCTAGTATATGTAGGGTTGATGCGGCAGAACGGACCATTTTCACCAATTTTTGTTCGGGACTTAAAAAACAAAATCGCATCTCAAGTGGAGAACCATTTTGCCCCGCTCTCCCGTTTATTTTATCTATACAATATGAGATGTGTGCAACACAAAGTAATAATTGGAAGTTAGTCGAGAGAGAGAGAGAGAGAGAGATCTTCATAATTACTTTTTTTTTTTAATGAAGTTCGTAGCTGGCAGTTACGGTGCGCATACTGCAAGTGAAAATAACGAGACATTGGTATGTTTGCATGTCGATGGTATCGGTATAAATTCTAGTATATGTAGGGTTGATGCGGGCAGCCGGACCATTTTCACCAATTTTTGTTCGGGACTTAAAAAACGAAATCGCATCTCAAGTGGGGAACCATTTTGCCCCGCTCTCCCGTTTATTTTATCTATACAATATGAGATGTGTGCGAAACAAAGTAATAATTGGAAGTTAGTCGAGAGAGAGAGATCTTCATAATTACTTTTTTTTTTAAATGAAGTTCGTAGCTGGCAGTTACGGTGCGCATACTGCAAGTGAAAATAACGAGACATTGGTATGTTTGCATGTTGATGGTATCGGTATAAATTCTAGTATATGTAGGGTTGATGCGGGCAGAACGGACCATTTTCACCAATTTTTGTTCGGGACCTAAAAAACAAAATCGCATCTCAAGTGGGGAACCATTTTGCCCCGCTCTCCCGTTTATTTTATCTATACAATATGAGATGTGTGCGAAACAAAGTAATAATTGGAAGTTAGTCGAGAGAGAGAGAGAGAGATCTTCATAATTACTTTTTTTTTTTAATGAAGTTCGTAGCTGGCAATTACGGTGCGCATACTGCAAGTGAAAACAACGAGACATTGGTATGTTTGCATGTCGATGGTACGGGTATAAATTCTTCCGGTAATTAAGTTTCACGCGTGTCACTGGCTTGTCGGCTCGTTCACGCTGATGCGCGTTTCCCCAGATCGGCAATCGATCCGTGAGGGAACGGGTGTAGAGGAGGCGTGTTTGCGATCGTTGCTCATTGATAGCCGCACCCGGAGCAGGTGCGCGCTCGATCAAAAAGCCTCAACTCGCGTACACGCGGGATCTTGCTGCGTACGCTTGTACTCCAAAAAAAAGTGGCGAGGAGGATACGCAGGAGTTTTAAATTTTACTCGATGCAGAAGTATGCACGGGCGCGTGTCGATACGAGAAAGACTTTGCCGGTCCGGATGGGAATCGGGTCGATCTCTCGCGAATTATAATCATTTAAAAAAAAAAAAGGCCAAGACATCGGTCGATGTACCGGAGGCAGTAGCTGTTTTGGGAAGATCGTCCGCAGAATTCGCAGTGAAAGTCTCAGGGGGGCTACACTCGATTCGGAAAGAAGGAATTTTATATCGTGAGATCGGCGAGGTGCATCGGACTGCACCCGCTGCGCGGTACCGTATGGCTCTCCCGAGACCACTGCGATCGGAGGCTCCAGCCGTGTTCTCTTCTGCAAAACCCGTTTAATCGTCGCGAATTCTTACAATTCTCGAGAGTTTCACAGACGTTCGAATTTCTCATTATCGAACATGTATCTTAGGTATTAAATTTCTTAATTTTTTGTTCTTATTTTTTTTTTCTTTACCAAATTGCGAATATCGAAGTCCCTGCGGCAATTTATAGCTTCATTGGAAGATTATAGCGGTAACATTTTTATGTATGTAGTATACGTTTTGATAAGTGCAATCGCGAACATCGTGCCCGCTGGACGCGACTGTCTCACGGAGAAGTTCGAGATACGGTGCTCAAGTCGATCGAGACATCGGGGTAAAATGGGACACCAAAAAAAAAATTATAAAATATTAACTTTCACCCGGTCCTTCGTACCTTCTAAATCGAGGTTCATTAAAAATTACCAACCGTGTTCTCTCCTGCAAACCCGTTCAATCGTCGCGAATTCTTACAATTCTCCAGAGTTTCCTCCGGTTCGAATTTCTCATTATTGAACATGTATCGTGGGTATTAAATTTCTTAATTTTCAATTTTTTTTTTTTACTAAAGTGCGAATATCGAAGTCCCTGCGGCGATTTATAGCTTCATTGGAAGATTATAGCGGTAGAATTGTTATGTATGTAATATACGTTATGATAAGTGCGATTGCGAACATCTTGCCCGCTGGGCGCGCTTATCTCACGGAGAAGTTCGACATACAGTGCTCAAATCGATGGAGACATCGGGGCAAAATGGGACACAAAAAAAAAATCAAATATTAACTTTCACCTGGTCCTTCCTGCCTTCTAAATCGAGGTTCATTAAAAGTGACCAGCCGTTATCTCTTCCGCGAACCCGTTTAATCGTCGCGAATTCTTACAATTCTCCAGAGTTTCCAGCCGTTTGACTCTCTCATTATCGAACATGTATCGTGGGTATTAAATTTATTAACGTTTTTTATTTTTTTTATTTTTTTACTAAAGTGCGAATATCGAAGTTGCTGCGACAATTTATAGCTTCATTGGAAGATTATAGCTGTGAAATTTTTCTGCATGCAGTATACGTTACGATAATTGCGATCGCGAACATCTTGCCTGCCGGACGGGCGTGTCCCACGGAGAAGTTCGAGATACAGTGCTCAGTCGATCGGGGGTAAAATGGGGCACAAAAAAAAAAAAAATGCTAAAAAATAATTTTCATCCGGGCCTTCCCACTTTCTAAATCAAAGTTAACTAAAAAATGTCAGTTCTCGGTGATGTGCAGAGACAGCCGATCTTGCCCCGAATCCACATTTTTCTCGGATTAATTCCAACGAATTTAATTGCCGCTTAGTGAGCATTCGATCCGTAACTCCGGTGCTCATCCCAGCCTCCTTTATTTACCAGCTCCTCCATTTTGCCCCATTTTACCCCATCCTTATATGGATGCCTACAGGAGACTGATCATATCCTCGCCGACAAGTTTTTTTTATTCCTCCAATCAGCGCTCCTTCTCTATCGAGGAACGTGTACACCGGAGCGATCCGTTTCAAGCGTGATTTTTAATTGCACACCGAGCGTAATAAATCAATCGACGCAGCGGTGGACTGGTAATACCACTCGTATTGCCGGCCGATCGAGCTGGTATCGGTCTCGTCAAAATAATCGGAAAAGTAAATCGGGCGAGCGCGCGGGTGCGCATGCGCCGTTCGCTGCCGGCACGCCCGGTACACCGTCGAGAGTGTCCATCGAGGCACAGAAGATAACTTGCCGACGGGGGCCAGCGGGACATTTAAGGCCCGGAGGAGAGGATAATCGTTCACCGGACACGCCGTTAATTGGGTCACGTTCGCTCGGTTCGCGTGTTCGTTGCCGCGGCTCTATATACATTACGCAGCCGCGGTCCGTGAGAAACTCGTCGCGCGCTCTTCCCTTCTCGTTACAGCGATTCGACGATTTTGTTTTCTTGATTTTTTTTACCCCCCCCCCCCCCCCCCCCCCCCCCCCCCCCCTCGTACGGCCGATGCGGGCGGGAGAAGAGATTTCGCGGGATCACCGCGACAACTCGCTCTCCTGTGTGCCCTGCCTACTTGCGCAATATAGAATTCAGCTCGCGTACTTTGGGCTCGGCGGTCATATCCCGAAAAAAGGCAGAAATACACTGCGTATGCAATGCAGACATTCCGGAGGGATGCTGGTTCTCTCTTCCTCGCTGGAATCCCTTGCGATACCGCGATTCTCGAAGACGAAATAACGCGAGAAGGACACGGCAGAGGATTCGATCGATAAATCCCTGAGAATGTTTCCTTTTTTTTTTACTATCGAGAGGCATTTCGATGCTGAAGGGGCCAAGACGACTTTAAGCGCGTTTCTAAGTCTCTCATTCGCCGGGCGAAGTCGCGCGGCTGCGTGGAAGTTTCGGGATGCTCTTGACGGTCTTGTTTGTAGGGGTATGTATGAGGATTCGTTGCATGAAGGCGGTTGGTACCGTCCGGTGAGAATCAAAAGGACGCAGCTGCCATGTTAAATTATACGAGTTACGCCCTTTTGACTCTTGGTCGTCGATATATGCGTAGAATTACCACGGCATATGGCCGACTTGCCAAACTTATACTTGAAAAATGTCGATACCAATCTCCGATAAAGTCCTTGTTTGCAAACAAGGAGCAACGAAAATGTTTCGTTGGTAAAAATAACGTACTAAGACGGTAGATCCGCGGCGCGAGTTTTTGTTCGTTGGACCGCGAACACGGCGCGCGTGCTCTCCGATCCTCTTCTTCTCAACCGCCGACGTGTCTCCGGATGTTTTGCCGGATCGTTCTCGTCTCGTCGCCGTCGCGGCGCCTGGTCCCAGGATTCCCGAGATCGGCGTCGGGTGTGCGAGAGTTCGAAAGAAAATCGATCGAGTCGCTAGACTCGGCCGAACGGAGAATTTACATTACTCAGCAATTAATCGATTTTTATTTTTGAAGTTAAGGGCATTCGAGTTACCGCTGTCGGTGATCACAGCTGTGATCACATATGCTACACTGAGAGAAGGATCTCGGAAGAACTACCAAGTCATATGGTAAATTTCGACCATGCAACACGATACACCTGCACCACCACTAGCGATTTGTGAAATTCTCATGGGAGTCATAGCAATTTTTACCCAACCCATGGGGAAGTTTTTTCCAGAAGGCGGGTTGGCAACATTTTGCATATCTTTTTGGATAAAGTTAAGAATTCCGTGGATTAAAAATGAGAATACCGTCGATTAGAACTGAGAATTCCGTGGATAAAAACTGAGAATTCCGTGGATAAGAACGGAGAATTTCGTGAATAAAATTAAGAATTTCGTGGATTAAAACTGCGAATTTCGAATAAATAGGGTAAGTCGGGGTGATATAGTCATGATTTTTTAAACGATGACAATCGGACGTTTTATGTTAAAAAAAGCTTTAAATTTTTGTCGTAACCAACTCTACAAGCATCGAACTATAGTAATTCACTCAGAACTTTCGATATTTTCGATGGGTGATTTAATTGCAGATCTATAAATAGATTTGCTTTCGGCTATATCTTATTAGGTCTAGAAAAGCATAGTGGGATCGTACAAAACATGCCTTAGTATATTTTATGTTGTCCACATTAACTACAGAAAGGCAATAATTACCTCCGTTAAATGTTTCAGATGCAGACATAAAAAAAAAAAAAAAAAAAAAAAAAAAAAAACGATTGTACCAGCCATATCACCCGGAAATTGCGGGGAATATGGCATATCGTACCGACCCTTGAACATACAATCTTCTAATTTTCGGTGTAATCACATCGTATCCACATATACTAAAAACTGTGGAAACGGCAGCGCAATTCGTTTGTTACGTTAAGAGGTATTACGAGTGGCCAATGACTCCGAGGAAATCTGCACGACACTAAATTTCAGCAACTTAAAACGGCTGTTCTTTTGCATCGCACAAATTTCGCTCGGGGAAGTTCACTCGGAGAATAAAACTCTACAAGTGAACAATTTTTTCTTCTCCCTGAAGCCCATTGACAGAAACTTGCCAACGATGAAATTTGATGTCATGTAGGGGAGACCGGGGCAAAATGGCACAGCGGGGCAAAACGGGACAGTAAGGGTAAAACTGAATTTTCCAATAATTGTTGGATGCCCCATTTAGTCCCAACGATACATCCGGATTTTCAAACCCGTTTTGCCCCACGTACCACCATCGCCGCCGTCCAAAAGTTATTCTACAATTGCGTTTAGTCTCATTGTCCCGTTTTGCCCCGGTGTGCCATTTTGCCCCGCTCTCCCCTAGATATCTTCATGTTCATAGTGGCCATATCACCCTAGCTTACCCCAAATAAAAAATTGCATTAAAGTTTTCGGCACCAACTCGGTTCGGTTTCCGGTGAGCGAGAGTCCGTGCGACATCGCCTCGGTAGCCGCAGCCGATCAACGGGTAGCTCGGCTCGGTTAAGAGTATCTTTCTTCTCAACGGCGCTCATGAACTTCGCGAAGTAAAGATAATCGGAGGCAGGGTGGTGAACGTGGTTGAAGCGCGATGAGAGAGGCTCCCGATCCCCGAACCGATCCCAATCTCTCGGGTCCTGCCAATTTTTTGTAGCGCTCCCCTCGCCGCGCACCGCCGCGCGCACATTCACCGCCGCGAAATTAGCGTTGTTAATTGGAGCCGCGAGAGCGTGGCGCATGCACGCTGCACATGGTGCAACGAGGCGAACAGGAGAGGAGAGATAAGAAAAAGAAATAAAAATAAAATAAATGAAAAAAAAAAAGCCGCCGAAATGAGAGAAGAGCGCGAGCGAGTATAGAGAGAGAGAGAGTGCAGGTGCTGCGCTCGCTGATCGTTCTCGAGAGAGTTCCTCGCGCATCTTCCCGGCTCTCCTCGTTTCGACCACACACCTTCGGGACGCGATCCTTTCGCGCTCGCCTCTTTCTCTCTTAGCTCCAAAATTCCCTCGCGAACCTCTCGCATAAAATTATAC